>JAGWCC010000106.1:600000-1090019 GCA_022651775.1 Drusus annulatus | reverse complement strand
TGCTAAAGTTTTAAATGAAAGGGAAATGTTTGAAAGAAAAGGTGGCAAATTTAACATCTCAATGACAGTGTTCCCAGTGTCGAATCAGGTATGATTGATGATGAAGTGAATGTTGTCGAAATCAGCATGGATGAAATTAAAAGATCGATTAAATGCATGAAGAATGGTAAAGCTGTTGGATTCGACAATCTCGCTGCTGAATACTTTAAAGGAGATAGCCGTGTAGTTCTCACATGGCTGTGCAAACTTTTTAACCGGTGTTTAGAGAAGGGTTACACGCCACTAGATTGGAGAAGGGCTGTGATCATGCCTCTGTACAAAGGTAAAGGGTCACGCATGGAATGTGGGAACCATAGGGCTATAAGCTTACTAAGTTCAGTTGGCAAGCTGTATGGTAGAATATTGATTGAAAGGGTAAGAATGAAAACAAAAGACGAAATTTGGGACATTCAAGGTGCTTTCATGAGTGGAAGGGGGTGCATGGATCAAATTTTCTCATTGCGGATGCTTACAGAGAAGTTTTTGGAAAAAAACCAGAAACTTTTCTGTGCTTTTGTTGATTTGCAAAAGGCGTATGATCGAGTTGATAGGAACAAATTGTGGAAGGTATTATCCATGTATGGAGTTAACACAAATCTTATACAAGCAATCGCGCCCTTGTAAGAGGGAAGCGTTGTATGTGTTAGAGTGAACGGTGATTTTACGAAGTGGTTTAACATCACAAAAGGTGTAAAACAAGGCTGTGTAATGTCACCGTGGTTGTTCAATTTGTAAATGGATAATTGTATGCAAGAATTGAAAGGTGTGAGCTTGGGCGCGAAAATGAACAGTGTGAAAGTATGTTGCCTTTTGTATGCGGACGATGCGGTGCTGATTGCTGACAATATGGAAGATCTACAGTTTCTCGTGTCTAGGATGAACCAAGTATGTATGCAAAATGAGTTGATGATGAATGTGAGTAAGTCCAAAGTGATGGTGTTTGAAAGAGAGAGTACGAGAACAGCGTGCAATATAGTTGTGAATGACGAATACTTGGAGCAAGTGGATGAGTTTGTGTATTTAGGAAGTATGTTTACAAGAGACGGAAAGGCTAAGGATATTGAAAGAAGGGTGAATGCAGGAAACTCCATTAATGGAGGACTGAACGCTGTTGGGGCAAATAAGAAATTGTCCAAATAAGCGAAGCAAGCAGTCCACAATGGAGTGCTTATACCAACCCTGATGTATGGCAGTGAGGCATGGAACTAGCAGAGGAAGGATGAAAGTAGACTGAATGCTGTGGAAATGAGATCTTTGAGACGGATGTGCGGTAAAACCATGTATGACCGTATTACAAATGTGCATATCCGAAAAGAATGCAAGGCTGATATGAGCTTAATGGATAGGATCAAGAAAGGGACGCTTAGATGGTTTGGGCATGTAGAGCGAATGAATGAAGAAAGGAGTGTGAAAAGAATATATGATGCGAAAGTGAATGGAAGAAGAAGTCGAGGACACCCGAGAAAGACATGGCACGATCAAGTAAATCAAATACTTGAATCGGGTCATGTGAAGAGTCAGAATAACAGAAGAGTATGTATGAGACGATGTATGAAGTTAGTTAGTTAGTGTTACAATTGTCTTTTCGGTCTTTAAATTAAGTGATAAATCTTATCAACGTGTTATGTTTTATATACTACTGATAGTTGCAAATTCGTCACTCATCTTAAAATAAGAAAAAAAGGTTTAATAATTGTGTTACAGAGCGAAACACATACGTTACGTTAAAAATGACAGCAAGTAACGAGATTGGGATAGTCGAACCAAACGGTTTAATTCGCCCATGTTTTATTACAAATTCACCGGATAACTCATACACTATTAAAACTATTGAAATGATAAGTTTACTAATTATCAATTTAAAATCAATTAAGCTTGATTTGGTTCCTTTATTCGTTGGTATATATTTTCAAAAAAACAGTCGAACGACTTTTTTACTTTTGGAGCGACTATACGGTATGAACGACAAGCTGCAACTGAATACTTGTCAGGGTGCCTTCCATCCTTCTAGCTTGCTAGAACATGTTTGATACTCTTCATAAGTCTTTTGGCTTCGACGATATTTGCGTGGCCCAACAAGCCCCGTGGTTCAAATAGCCCCGTTTTACCCTATATTTAATGTCTTGTTAATTTCATTCAACTTACACTATTTGTGCGTGAAAACATGCTTACCTTGACCCTAACAGATTAACCGTGTCGACATTGCCACATCTCGGAAATACCAACATGTCATGATACCGCCTTCTAAATTCGTGAAAATCTATCAATAGACTATCGCAATCCCACGTGATTCAACAAATGAAACGGAATAGAGCTTGATTTCTTTGCTCGAGGAACGCTAGATTCAAGCCAGAAATGTAATAAAACGAGGAATCGTTGTGCAGAGATACGACTACCTACTGAGCAGTATATCGAGCCGTCTCACCACGGTGGCAGATTCCCAGTAATGCGAGATGCTGGCGTCTCTCGTTCGGGGGTAATCGGAAATCGTCATCGCATGAGAAATCGTATCAAAGACGAAGTTGTAAAGCTAATACTGGTATCCCATTATGTATTCCACAAATTAGAGGTACGAGTACGTGTCAATTATTTTTATTGTGGATTATTACAATTGTAGAACTAAGGAACTATAATTTTTTTTATGTAGTAGGTAATTGTCATATGATAGTCTTTAAGGTTAGATAAATCATGATAATTTAGGAATTAAAACACGCTGAAGTAAGTAATCACAAAACAAGAGGTGTTTTCTGTCACGAGGGGTAAACGGAAGTGGCAGAGGACGATTTCTCCCTTTCCCGCCGGAAACACCTTCTTCTGCGAGGCTGTTGGGTGCGCCCCGTTGTTGGTCATGTATTTAGGCGTTAAACAATGTTATAAAATATTTATTTTTATATCGCTGTTATAATATTAAATTAGTTTTTAATTATACAAAACAAAGAAAATTATTTAAACAAACTCAACGTAAACATAATGCCATGCTTACAGAAACACAAAAAATAAAGCAAATCATTTATTCAAAAAGGACCTCATTATAATATTACATTATAAGCATCTCTTAAATTTGAAACATTAATAGAAACATTCTTACTTATTTCAACTCCACTTGCATGCTAATTAATAACTTTCTAGGATAGCTGTGATAAATATGAACATTTCATTAACCTTTGTACAAGATTAGAATACATGATACGACAAAGATATTTTAAGTATACCATGCTTTCCATATATCAGTGCATTTTCGTTATATCTCGAAATATGTGATTCGGTGTATTTTACATAATTCTAACTTTGACATTTCGCTCTGCACAAAATTTCGCGATGAATCTTTTAGTCTTATTATGCTAACCACATATTCCACATCCCCTGTGCCATTACGCCTATACGCCCCCTTATGGTGGTTTACTTTGCGAATTTCTGAGTATATACTAACTTAATATCAAACACCAAAGCACGGTTACAATACACAAATTTTTAAAAGGGGCAATTCTTATTCACGCGTGAAAAACCTGTTCACCAGGTAATTTTACAGCGGTACCCATAAGAGGAATCCTTTTTATATAGTGCATACTTATTGCTTATTGTCTTACTTCGTGCAGCCGCGTACTAGATGCACTGTGAATAATGGACATTTGAAGATAGGTATTGTCATTAAACACAAAAATCGTTCTTTTGATTTATGTATCATTTCAACAACTGTAAAGTCGATTTTGTAGGCTCCATCAAACATGATAATCAGAATCATAACCCCTGAACTGGCAGTGCTAACAGAGACAGTGTGTAGTTCAATCGATGGATGTTGATCAAAACTTATACAAGGCCTAGCGGCTATCTTTAAGCTGCCAGGTCATATTATTGAACAGCCATTCATTTAAACCATAGGTTCTCAACCTTCTTTTGCCCACCGCCGACTATGAGATTTTTTTTCTATAGCCCCCCTCCCTCCCCTCCCCACAACTGTTATTTTTTTACTTACCATCTGTCGCGTTCGCGGTTCTAGTTACCGGTGACCACCGAGGAACCGGTTATTTATCCAGTTCTTTTTGGAACCGGTTCCTGGTGTTTTTTCGAAAAGTACTAGGAAATCGACAAACGAAAAGAACGAACAAAAGATATCGACCGTTCCAGTGACCGAATATTTTTTCCAACGCCCCCAATTCTTTCCGGGTCTTCTACTGCCCTCCTAAAGGTCTAAAACGGTCTAAAACGCCCACACGGGGACCGTTATCTCACGCGTTGAGAACCTATGATTGAAATAATAGATTCAACCTTAACTCGATCCCCATTGCACAAACAAATATATTATTATATGACCAAGCAGAACTCAAATGCTCACAAAAGCTTTGACGAAAAAACAAATAGAAACAGAAACTGAAACTTACACACTTAGCCAAAATGGACGACATTCAAAAAGCCCTTTGAAATGTAAAGACGACGCAATGATGGCAAGTCACGTTGTACTGCAACACGTGCGCAAAGTGTACACATTTCCAATTCACAAAAACAATTTACTTGCTTCTTGCGTGATTATTCGCGCTAGTGTGGCTTTGGGGAAATTTAAAAAACAATATTGTTCGCACAATTCTCACACGATTTGGCTTGTCGGCCATGAAAATGAACTTAACATGTTTGTTTGGTTAATTGTGGTCACATACCGAAAGTTAGATGTTATACTTGACCGAAAGAATATCCTTCGTCCCATTATGCACGGCTGTTGTCATTGAGGTTCCGATACGTGGTTAAAAAAGGAAGCCAGTGTTATTATTACTATTATAATTATTGAGGGTGTCGAAGAATTTTGACGGAATAATAAGTATTCTGAACAATAAACGAGTAATGAAAATTAAATCACTTTCCTTCGTTGTATATGTTAAATAACAACTGCTTGAATTCCAAATTTGGTTTTAAAATAATATCATATTTTTATGGAAAAAAAATTCTCTTTCACAATGCTAAGATTTTATTTTTAAAATTGTTTTTTTTTTTGGTTAGAAGTTGTACGTACGAATAATATGATCGAGTGGTGTGCTCGTAATTCTAGATAGCTTGGAAATGTCAACTTTACTAAAGGATTTTATTATAGAAGAACGAATACGTCTACAGTACACATAGACATAAAATACAAAACACGTCATATTCATACAAATCTTACGAAACATGTAACACAACTGGAACCGTCTTGTTTCCCGCGTCACCCGCTTATAAAAAGGATAGCCATTCAAAGAATATGTGTGTACGGATGAGATAGCTATATGAACGTCCCACGCTACTATTATAATCGGGTTTCGCGCCACTAGCCATAGTTGTCTTCCTTACACCTATGTATTTCTGCATTCGCTATCTCACACCGTTTTCGTGAACCTTTATACTTTTGTGAATAATTGTACTCATTGAATTGAAATAATAAGTGATTTGTGGATAATTATAAATGGAAAGATATTCCATGAGATATGTTTTTTGCTCCCGAATGATTTTTACACCTCTCAAGGCATTTTTTCTCAGAAAGGAGCCTACAGCGACGCATTTGGGATAGCTGGTGACAGCTTGTCTTTCGAACGAATGTTTGTGTGATACTAAACGCAGTAAATCTCAGGTATGTCTTTCGGACTCGGTTTAGTACATTCACGCGCGTTGTCTCAGTAACGTATCTACATTATTTAATTCATCTAAGACAGAACAAAAAAACCTCTAGACTTAATATTTTCGGATATAATTGTATCCACGAATCAATTTAACCTTCTCATCCTATTCCTTTCCCTTCACATTAATTACCAATTATTTGTTTCCTCAGGGTATGCTTCTCAATAAGTAATTGCAGATTTGTGTTGTTGCTTTTACACTGTGTTTTCAGACGCCTTTTATATGAAAAATGTCAGCTTAAGATATTTGGTCAAATTTTGATTTTTTTTTGTCCCATCCAAGAATGTGAGACTAACGCGTTAAGTGATCCTGTTCCACAACTTTTCACAACACGGGTATTTAATTAGATACTTTTTACTTTTCTTAGTAATAATACTCAAATACTTTTTCAATACAATGCAGAATAAAACTACCAAAGGCTTAATAATAATATCTTGTTAATAGCTATCATTACATAAAACAATAGACAAGTTCCAATAAAAGCGTATCTAAAACTTTTAAACATTAACAGGGTAACCTAAGTAGGGTCTTATCACTACTTAAAATAAACTCCCTGGATGATCTCGGCTTGCTTGTCTAAAAGACTTGCTGAATCTTCTCTTTCGATTTGGTGAATTTTGGAAAAGGAAATATTTTTTTCCTGTTGGGCTTATATTTTTGAAATGTCTGCTTTAATAATATGACCTAAGATGACTTGCACTAAATATCGTAAAGTAATGAAAACAAAACTGCGATTTATTGTAAAATTACAAGCTTTGTAATATATAAACATATACCTTTTTGAACAAAAATAAAAACTTACTTAAACCCATATTTTAATATTATATAAACATATGGAACTACCCCGGTGAAACAAAACCGGAATTATTACATTTATGATGTCCAACCACAAAGTGATTGCCTTCTACGAAAATATAAATTACTCTTTTTTATCATAATAATTTTAAAATACGTTTTAATTTTTATATAAAATATAGTTGGTTTTACCTGCCTACCATTATTATCATAAAAAATAATTGTATTTTATCCACTTTTATAATTGAAATGCCAAACAAGTATACCAAACAATAAAACCCAATGTTTCACATGTGTGCAGTATTTACCTGGTCGGTGCGCAGATCAAAATTGCAAGCCGCTTTCAACATATTAAACAAAACAAACTGGGTTCAGATTTCACAGCTGTTATGAAATCCTCATTATTAATAAATGCATTCAATCAACATGCTATAAAAATACATACTTCTTCAATTGAAATTTTACGTATTTAGGCCGTCAATTCCAGTCATAATCATTATCAAGGTGAGATACTCGGTTTTCAATTGAATTGATTTTGAATCTGGTAACGGGTACCTAATCTATAGATATATGTTGTGAAAATGTTAAACGTCACCAAAATAATAGATTTGTATCAGAAGAGTTGAAGTAGTTCAAGTGATTCGTGTGATTTTATTTTACACTTAAAAAATTTGAATCGCTAATTTCGAGCAAGTTAACTTATTAGAGCTTTACGCTTCATTGTGCTATTAATTATATAATAATATTATCAATCCTTAAAGAATCAGAAATAAAAAAAATACACAGAAAATAAAAGTGATTAAATTGTGACCGAGACAAACCTTATCGTTTTTATTTTTTGTTCCTTTTGATCATTTTAATATTCTTTAAATAAAAAAATAATGTTTAATGTGTTTTAAGTTTAAATCATACATAATTGTTTTATATACTTACGAGTATGTTTACCTCAAAACGCACATCATTCACTTGTCAAAATATTTTATTAACGGACGTTACAGTGTCAACTGGCCATTTTTTTAAATCAATTTTTTAAATATTTCTTCAAGTATCTAAACAAGCAGAATCCCTAGAGATAGGAAAGAGTGCTTTCTCAAATAAACGCTGGAATACAATTCAATTTATCTTATTTTGTTATCCGCTAGAAACGATATTTGATTATCCGTATCCCCAAGATCCTAGTCTAAACGAATATTATCGGTGAATCGACATAAATATTTCTGCGGGAAAATAAAGCTTCTAGATTTTAGATGGTAGAACATACGAAAGGAAACATTAGTTAGCAGCTCATAGATCCTGTGTATTATCGTAATCATACAAAGTGCGTATTATAAAATTGTAATAAGTAACCCTGCATTTATTATGCTAATCAACCACTCGAATGATTCTCAATAATGTTTAAAAGGTCGTGCATTATTGTTGTTTAAATAGTAGAAAGCGTTAAAAACTGCTGAGCAAAGGATAAAATTTCAATCGAAAATTGGCCACCATCAATCGGTACCTTCCTAATGCGGTTACCGTCAATATTAAATACCAGGTTATTTCTACGATATCCATTGAAGACAGCAACGATATAAACACAGACACGCGACTTCCTGGAATGGGCGGATATCAATTTAATACCAGCTACTAATTCAAAAGTCCTAAGAGGAAACTTGAATTTACTATTTCTTTGAAAAAGTTAATCTCGATGTTTTAATGTGTTAATATGCGTTTTATTTCTTTTTAGCGAGGAAACTAAAAATGTAATCTTTTAAAATTATCTAAAATGAAAATTCCACTATCATTACCTTAATCTTGCGATACTTATGTTCAATATAATCAATGTCTAATAAAATGTCATTATTCTCTGTCGATGAATTCGCTCAAAAGATTGCAAGGAATATTTGATTTACTTTTTGTAAAATCTGAAAGTCTAAACGCTACAAAGACTTTTCGTTTGTTAACTAATGCTTCATTCGATCATCACTCGATGAAAGTATTTTTTTCAAGTGTGAATTGTTAATTATTACATCGCACTGAACCTAAAACAGTTGATTTACATAATAAATACACTCTTATTGAGTGTCGGATTTCAGTGTCATTAGCTGAGATATCTGAAAATAAGCCAGGCTTGGCAATTTAAGTGATAGTCCAATAGCCGCCACTAAACTTTCGAGCTGTGGAGATGCCTTTTAGGTCTGGCAATACTGTGTTTTGATTTTAAATACAATTTTGGAATAGATGGAAAAAGCTTGGAAATAATTATAATTTTATATTTATAATTTGATTAAATTTAAATATATATATATATATATATATATATGTATATATATATATATATATATATTATTATATATATATATATATATATATATATATATATATATATATAGCATATGTATGTATATATATATATATATATATATATATATATATATATATATATATATATATATATATATATATATATATATATATATATATATATATATATATATATATGTTATGTATATATATCTTTCTTATCGTCTTATGAGAATTGTAGATTATGTGGCGAATTTTTTTTATAAAGCTCGGCAATTACGTCTAACTAACGCGATTGAATTGGTTATTTTAAATTAAGTGTTTTTTTGGTTTTTTCATGGTTTTATTTTTATTTTTATAATAACAGTGAATTTATTTATAGTTTTTTTGTTCAATTTGTAGAACTCCATTTTATTTTTTTATGTAATTCGATTGAATTAAATTTAATATTATTATTATTGAGTTCTGCTATTTTAAGTTTTTTGTTTTTTACTACAGCTGTTTCGGCGTTTAAGGCCATTATCAAACTGTACAAAAAAAAACTATCAACAAACATCAATCTGTCATTTTTTCCTGCTACCATTTCGTCCGAACGAATTACGAATATACGAAAATGTTGAACTAGATCGATTATTTCTAAGCAAATGTGTTGATTATAACCACCCCAATAAAACACATTAGATAACGTGTATTGCATATTATATATGTGTTTGTAAAACGTAAGAGAATATTTATTATTTTGGGTTGAATAAAGCTAATTTTACTTACACAACACCAAGAACATCGTCGGCAGTTACAAACGGGCTAACTCAAATATGCACATATTTGGTTAGAACGTTTGTAAAATGGGCACTGCGTCGCGTTTGTAATGTACTGTTGGAATATTTGAGATAATACGGAAACCATAATTCAGGCTTTAATTAGGTAGTACGCACTGGCGGCTAACCGCTCGGCGCTCCACTTGGGGTGGTAAATTCTGCGTTACACGGGAAGTGCTGTGGGAAGTTTCCAAATACACCTTAACTCCACGCCGGTTTATCAACAGAAGTTAAAGGCGATCATGGTGATGCTTACTGAAAACCACAGTTGTCCAACATTTTGAGCAAAGAGAAATCGTCTTGGTTCGCAAAGTAAATAAATAAATTATACAGTAAGTTGATATTTTTCAGATGGAAAGCAGTGGTTGGCCATGTGTGGTATGAAACTGAAGCGCCGATGTCTGCTTCGACAGGAGCGGTTGCAGTTCTTACCCAGTTCTTAATGTATTTATGTTGATGCCCATGGAGCCTTTACTTACAATGGTCTAACGAAGAACATTATATGCTCAATCTAAAAAACACAAAGTCGAGTTTAAAAGTTAAAAAAAAGAAGGAATCTACGTAATTTACTTTCCGACAATCCTTGACTGATCAGTCAAATACAATCGCACATCTAAAAGTTGTGATACCATATTTTGATTTATCAACAGAGCTATTTTCATATCCCATACGATGCGATCTCTGTATACAAAAATTGTACGTAAAATTAATGCGAGAAACAACTACATGAAATGGAGTATTGTGTCTCGGGTTGTATTTATTGGGTACGCAATCATTTATCGTACTTAATACCCAACAGGTTAGAGCTGTCTAACGGTCCGCTTATGATTTTTGATATTTATAAATTACCGTATATATTTTGTTCGCTGTGAAAATTTGGATAGTTTAAAAATCATTCTTGAATTTAACTCCCCTCTTTGCTAAGCTTTATATAACATGAATTCCCATAAAATCTAAAGTAAACATGATAAATGTTAAAAGTTCATTTATTTTAAATAACATATTAAAGATAGTTATTTAACATTACGACATGATATTTGTAATAATATTTACCGGAAAAGATTATTTATTCAACAGTACGGAAGTTCGAGATTATAAATTTTATCCCCTTATTCTAGTCGGGTTTGGGACTAGTGCTCTGACTAGATACTTCCAGATACCCTCACATTTGTTGTGATCCGTAAATTATATCCACTAAAGATCACAAAAACTAATTTTTGAAAATAAATTGTTTTGTTGAAAGTAATTTCTCAGAAGATAGCAATTCTACCCGCTGACATTAAAAGTATTATAGACGTCATCACATACATTTACTCAATTATAGACTTTTTGTGACGAAGGGTACACCGATATCAGCAGTCTGCTTCGATGGTAAGTCATATCTATTTTTTACAAATCCAACTGCTTACTGTGAATGGTTTTAACTTATTTCCAATTATAATTACCTCCGGCGTACCACAAGAATCCCACCTCGGACTCTTACTTTTCACTCTACGCTGACGACTTTACATTATGTATTGCCTTCTAATTAAGAGTAGATTGTAAACTCTTGCAACAAGACCTTAACATCTCCTTGGTTTATTAAAAACGAAATAGAATTGAATATAGCTGAGTTCAAAGATTCACTCAAACCTCAGAAACTCTAAATTCATACATAATACGAGGCCTGTTCAAAAGAAAAGGTGAATTTTGAATTTTCGCGGACTGTGTACATTCGATAATCGATTTTCATTTTGTTATGTTGGTACACATATGTTTATCATATGTTAGCATTATCAGCCATTTTGGATTAGTGGTTTGTTTTTGACAACTGGAAAGGTTAGTCACGTTTTTGTGTGTTCTTCTTTTTTTACTTTTGAAAAAAATGGATCAAAGAATATGTATTGAATTTTGCGTTAAAAATGGAATAAAGTGGTTAAAATGTTGACTGTGGCATTCGGCGAGTCTACTTTAATAATAAATCATGTAATCATGCCCCAACCATCGTATTCACCAGATTTGGCTCCCTGAGACTTTTTCCTATTCCCGAAACTGAAGAGACTAATGAAAGGAAAGCGTTTTGCCACAATTGATGAAATAAAGTCAGAATCGAAGAACGAGCTGATAGCCATACCGAAAAGCGCATTCCAGAAGTGCTTCGAGGATTGAAAGAAGCGCTGGCATAAGTGCATTATATCTGAGTGGGGTTATTTTGAAGGGGAGAAAATGGATATTGATAAATAAATAAATACTTTTCGAAAAAATTCGAAATCACCTTTTCTTCTGAACAAACCTCGTATACTAAAGCGCACACTACCTTAATTTTAACCTTTACTGGTTTTCTATTCGTTTTTTTTCCTTTTTCCTATATATTCTATGCATATGGTACAGTGTTGTGGCGATAGATACCTAATACTGAGCATACGACTTGTATCAGAGTAAATTTGCTACAAGAAGTTGTAAGTGCCAGCCACTTTCGGGGGTTTTCCTGCAACATAGCTCATATACTTGTACTTATAATGCGTTGTATGTGTGTATTGGGTCCCCGCGGACTATCTCTATTAAATAGTGTAGGTGGTATAAATGTGAATGATATAATATACATGCTGTAGACATATTAGCCTAGGAGCATTTATATAAAACGTACCCAATACATATTTAAGGATGTTTTATAAATGTTGTATTTGTCTCAAAGAAAAAAAAAAAAAAGAAAAAGAAAAAGAAAAAATAAAAAAAAAATTAAGTTTACTACTTGAATTCGTGTACATTATACTTTTTATATTCACAGCCGCATCGAAAAGAGTAAAATTAAATTTATTGTTAAAATCGTGTTTAAAAAATTCATATCTCAAGCATTGCTATATTATTTACACCACTCCTCTCCTGAAAAATATTTGACCGAATTATAAAGACTATATATATGCTCTTGTTTGCATACAGAAAATAATGCAAAGGTTTCACGGAGAAAGTAAAAAGTTTCCACTTAAAATAACATCTACGTTGTAGAACGTCAGCCACCTTACCTATGAATCCAGAAGCCGCCCTTTCCAAACTCGAAAATTTCTTGCGAATTTCGTAACTTACTCTACAGCGAAATATGCTTTCAGTGTTGCCCCGCCAAGAGGCCCCATTTTTTAATTATTTTTTACTTAAAATGCTTTATTTACTGATCAAATCTGAAAAGTAAGGAAAGCTCATACTTTTCTCACTTATTATTTCCTCGAACTTTCGAAATTCCATTATGCCACGGGCGCTACTGAATAACATGTAAAAAAAAAACAGAAACACGTGTAAAGTTCACTTGAAAAAATCCAAAAAATTGCGTACCCACCAGACGCACAGTTGTAAGAATTGCTAATAAGAAATAACTCTTTTTTTTCTGAAGTAAAGAATCAAAGAAGTTATCAAAGTTTTTTTTAAGCACGCGGCTTTCAAATTGTATACCCATTTTTGAAGTTACGAAATAAACAACACTCAAGATACTTTGAGGATACAGCCTTCAATAAAAAATAAATTATGTTCAAAGTTCATAACTTACCAAGGGAAAAAAACACAAATCTTGATTTATATTCTCACTTATCTGCTCTGAGTTTGAATAGGTATTTCTTTCGCTTTCTATTTATATGTGTTAGTTTGGTTTTTAGGAAATCAATGGAATATTTCACTTCAGGAATAATATAATCCAATTGGTATATGATGATAATATTCATGAACTCATGGCTGGGGGATGGAGATTGAGATCAAATTTTTGAAATACACTTTTTCTCTGCCAAGGCGTGAATAAGGCGCTGAATTTATAATTCAAGAATTTTGATCGCTTTTACGATACAAACAGGTAATATATATATATATTTATTATATATATATATTTATATATATACATATATATATATATATATATATATATATATATATATATATATATATATATATATATATATATATATATATATATATTTTATTATGAATTTTTTAACAGTAATTTCAATTTGCTTCCTGAAAAATGAACTAAAAGATCAGGACGACAATTAAGAAATCTGAAAGCGTTGTGCTGCTGCAATAAATAAACAACTATTGCCCCTTTCTAATGGGATGTCAGCAAATTAAATGTGAACGCGATAAGTTTGTCAGTGTTATGAAATAAAAAAAAAAACGAGCTGATTCCGAGTTTCAAATAATTATGATAATATTATCATCGAGTATACGTTAGCGCGTGACCAGGTTGTTCCAAATGTTTTAATTAAATTACATAAAAGTCACCATACCTTATTAACTTTTATTATTGAAAAATACAAAAATCGCCAACTAGACTTAAAACAACAACAATACTTTGAAAAACAGCATTAGATTTTTACAGTACACAAAGGAATATTGATTTTGAATTACAAAACAAATATTTGATGCTGTAAAAAACATAAAATGTTATATAATTCAAAATCAATATTCCTTTGTGCTATAAAAAGCTAAAGCTGTTAGTTGTTTACAGTTTTAATTTGATATTTTTACTGCCTTTAAAAAGTTATGACCAAGTTACGAAACCGGTCTCCAATTGTTGAATTTTTCATCAGTAACTGGTTATATTAATGTTCATAATTTTTATTTTTTATAATTTTATTTGAACAATATTTTTAATTTAAAAAAACAATTTTCAAACTGTTTGATAATGCCCTCAGAAGGCAAAACAACTGTCACGCGTAAAAATAATTACCTAGCAGAACTTTTAACTAAAAATTGTTTTTTTTAATTAAAAATTATTATTGTTTAAATAAAATTTAAAAAACCTAAGAATTAAAATGGAGTTCTACAAAATAAAATTGAAAACCATTAAAAAAAATGTTCATAAGTTATAAAAATTTCGCAAAGGAAATAACCTAAGACCGTATTTATAAGTGCGGGGCGGTAAATAATTTGACTGTTTTATGGCGACTGGCTTGTTATAATATTATTGCGATGAACAAAACTTTATAACTTTTTATCTTTACAACTGTCTTTTTAAGTATTTTATTTATTTTATTGTATACGCCCGAGAGAGTTTTTACATAAAAAGGTTTACAATCGACAGCGAAAAAATAATTAAAAATATACACACACAAAATAAGGAATAGTTGTAGGTAGAGCAGTAAAAACTAGTATTTGAATACATAAAATTATTATTAATTAAAGATCTATGATATTATAGCCTTCATGTATCTACATTCCGTGCAGTTAAGTATGGTACATCAGCCACCTCTGCGTATCTATTACCAACTACATGTAATCTAGGTACAAACGAGTATCTGAAAGACTCAATCCTGGTCTTATTGTTACAGCTAAATAAATATTTAGGTCGAATAGTTCTTGTTTATAATCTAGTCCCGAATGTCTCATCCACACATCAGTCTCAGAGGTAGGTTAACAGATCTTTTTTTCATCGTATCTTCAAATAATAATATGTTTCTAATAAATTTATTTTTAAAACCAGAGATCCTTCTTTCAAATTATAACATTTATTCTAATTTTCATTGAGCTTAAGGTTCTATAAAATTAATCACTTCGTTTCACTTATTTTCTCAATAAATACGGTTGTAAAAAACCAGAAACTGTACACTTTGAAATAAAAACACGTGTTCGATATGGAAATATTTAAAGGACGGGGTTAAATGTTAACCTTTTCTTGTCATCGAAAAATGTAACTTCGTATTTGACGTTATCCTTTACCAAGCTTATTGAAATTTGCCACCCGTATCGTTTTACAAAACTAATAATGCTCCAGGCTGGGAACTAAAGTATTATGTTAAGTCTAAGTAAGGTTGAGTTTTGTAAGTTGAACCCGTTAACTTTCTACTTCCTTCTTTCTAACTACTCTCCATTACAATAATTAAATCTCAAAGATAATGATAATATGGACAACTATTTTCTAACACCTGTTATTTGATTTTTTACGATGTTTCCTGAAAAAGTAATTGTGTATAAAACTAATTATTATCAAAGTTACTTCTGAAATCATGAACAAAATCTGCGTATGAAATCTTTTTTTTTTAATAACGTGAAGCGTAGTAAATACGATTATATAATATGCTATACCTTTTGATTGTCATTCGGTTGAGTAATGTATCATGACATCCAAAACAAACGTGGTATGAAACAGGCACCATAAATATGCGTTCCTCTTAGTTAGCTAGGTTAACTTTGTTAATGTTGTTAGATATTGGCTCATTGGTAAGTTTTAATACTCGTACAAGATATGGTTTGTTAATTTTAGTTATTTTAATAAGTCAACTATTTATATCACGTAATTAAGTAATTGGGATTGTCATAAGACTAATGAGTCAATTCAGTTAAAAGTTATCATTTCAATAAGTTATTGCCATAGGTTAGAAATGTCTAATAATCAAAAGTGTTTATTTTTATTTTTATATAGGATATAGTACACTCAGCATTATTTGATTGTTATTTAATCACACAATAAACAGATAATTTAATAATAATAATAATATTTGGACGATTTGTATTGCGCCGTTTTTGTGAAAAATCACCTCAAGGTCGCTGTAAAGATCTAATTTTCTATCATTACATATTAATTCCTAGTTTAAATAAGAAAATATACAGGAACATACTTAACTGGCAGGTCCCATCAGAAAGACACAATTATTAACTTCAAATTACAATTATGATTCAATTTTTTTTTTTTATTCATTTTTTCCGATTTAGGGCATGGGAGCGAAATTGAAAGAATGGACTTTCTGAATTTGTCATACAGTACAGAATTTGGTTAAAATTTGCATATCTAAAATTTAAAATTTAAGGATATGAGAGTCTGAAAAGGTAAGTTTTCATTTTGGACCGAAATTCTGTTGGGCTCGTTATACACGAGTTCATTCCAAGCCTTCGGCCCCGAAACTCTTGCAGCGCGATTTCCAAGCTTAGTATTTGGATTGCGCTTGGGTTCTGTCAGCCTTCCGATAGCTGATGACATAAACTTTGCCGTAAACTCGAAATTTCGGGGATTTTTCGATTATACCGAAGTTGAGAAAATATTTTCAAAAGTTATTTTCTTTCTCTTCAGAACTTGTTTTTGAAATTCTGTACATACGTCAGGGGTTTGGAATCGCTAACCACCTGGTGTACAGAAGAATGTATTCAGCTTAGGTAGGTACTGCATTAATTTTGTATTCACAAATAAATTGGTTGATTTTTCTTGAAATTATCGTTCAATCTTTGTAAAATGGAACTTCACTCTGAAACCAATTATTAGATACTACTACCTACTTGAGTTAAGCATCAAGAAAAAAAATAGCAATAGGTGTACTTATCTTTGCAAGCAGTCAATCGAGAAAGTAATGATCGATCGACGCCACCTAATGAGAACATAAAATCAGCCTTCACTACGCCCCTTCCTGTTTCTCCTTGATATTTTACACTTAAGTTTCTAAACTGAGTAAATATGAGTAATACAAATTACTTTGTTCGTGTTTTGCTTTCGCCAATCAGAGTAAACATTTTATGAAGACGAGGGTCCTGAACCCTTTAAAAACTATCAACCGCAACTAGAAGCTACATTTATACATTTTTGGTTTTTTAATCTGTAATCTGTTTGTTAGTGTCTGTTTGTTTTTCGTTTTGGATATCTTCGCAATTCTTAGGTATCTATTTAGGTCAGCAATCTCTCGTGGAATTGTATTAAAACCGATATTAGGAGTTATTAATTTCACATGCACGTGGTGCTTGGCAGGACGGAATATTTTCTTATTGGAAGACGACACACCTGCTGACGGTAGCTTGTAACTTGTTGCGTGTGAACGATAAATAATTAGACTTGTATTCACGTGGAAAGACTTATTGCCACATACTGCGCAGACGTTTAGAACGAAATAGACAAAGACGAAGAATCACTTTTGGTACTTAAAACTAACATACCTATTCTATGAAAGAAAGCGACTCGAAAATCGGCGGCTCGTCAGAATAAATAGGATGGCGAAGAAATCGAAAACCAAATGAGCAAAAAAATTCACGAAATATTCAATCCATTCCTTTGTCCGCTTGATGTATACAGGTACCATCTGATTATCACTAAACTAAAATACAGTGCCTAGGGCCCGGCTCCGAGCCAAACGGCGCCTGGCACAAGTTACATATTGGGCGCCCTTGGTCAAAACCAACATTTTTGAAAACTTCTATTCTACGTCTAATAAAATAGCTTATTGTGTAATAAATTGTAATAACGGATATATTTGCAACATTCCAGGTAGACCCACGAGGATTATATACAAAAGCATCTTTTATACAAAATATCATCACTCTTAACCAATCGTTTTTGGCAGGTTTCCCCTATGAAAATAACTAAATATAAACTCACAGATCCAACAAATCACATGTTTAAAGTGTTAATGTTTTGTTCTGTTAAATTTACGGAGTAATATTATGATTTGTGTATTGTCAAATAATAAACCAGCGCCTTGGCAATTCGCCGCCTGGAGCGGATTGCTCCAATTGCGCCTGCACAGGACTATCGATGTAGACACCTACCTGTCCTGGTACGATATAATTATGCCACTTCATCAAACAAGAATTATTCGGATCACTTGATTTACAACAAAAAACCCGAATCAGTGTCTCGAGATTTGGATTTCTTACCGTTCCTCTGGTATTTTTTATTGTATTTCTAGTCGTCCTTGAATCGTTCGAATTTATTACTTTTATAATTAATTATCGTCACCTCTTAAGAAACTAACTTAACTTCCAGCTTTCCTTTACTGAGAACATATCAGTCTCGCAATTTTCAAATAAATTGATGATGAAGGGGGTCTGATATAAATTGTTAGAATAATTTGATTTACGATAATTAGAACACTGGTTAAAATTTTAGAAGCAATGCTTGTCACGTGCGACAAGAAGGTAATCCTAAAATATCCTTTGTACGTATATTTAATAATAATATGTTATGAAATCTTTCAGACTGAACCTTGGAATATTTGCTTAGGATTATTAATTTTAAACGCATTTTAATATTGAACATCGTTACATGAACATAAATTTGATTTGTCACCGACGAATATACGATAAAGTTTTGCCTATAAGTACGGTCACCTTCAAACAAATTACCTCTAAAACTTAATTATTTTTTAATAACATTATCCTTACGTATACTCACGTGATTTCCACTTTCGTGTTGTAATAATTTAAGAAGTTAATTAATGTTTTTTTACTAGATATCAATATGTTTTTTTCTCCTTCTGCTCTAAATGCGTTTCCTTCTATTTCATTCATATAATTTTCTAGCTTAGGTGTAAGATAGTGGGAAATCCCTGACATTTTGAAGGCACGGGATTTATTATTTTTTTATGAATTGTGTGGATTTGAACAAGTACCTACACACCGTAGTAAATAAATGTGTGAGAAGTGCATTCCGTTCTGTATAAACGTACCAGCCAATAAATAAATGGAAATAAATTCTATGAAAATGTTTGGATTTAGATTATATAATAAAAAAATATCATTTTAATGACTGATGATGGCTGACCTCTTAAAGCTGCTTCCGGTCTCCGGCTCTATTCTTTTCGTTTTCATGTGTTTTCGTCCATCCAGCCATTTTAGTTTATTAATGGCGCCATTGAATAAAAAAAATCTGTCCATCGCCTCTTTGAGTAAATTATGACAGGTTTTAAACGATATTAATTTTCGGGCATCTTTACAGTACTTATGTTTAATATGCTAATTTCGGGGAGATTAGAAACTATGCCGTTACTAATGGAGCCAGCCATTTGCACAAAAAGTGAGTTATGCCCTGACACAAACGAAGCTGGCAGATCACTTTGAACCAAGGGAGGCGTACTCAGACACTAACTTGTTTTCGTGTTTCCCGTGTTTTTTTTTCATTAACTCCACTCAAGTTCCCTCAGGGCCTATGTCATTTTGAGGAAAATAAGGAGTGAACTTGAGTCTTGAATAATGTCAAATATAAAAAAATAAAATTTAGATGATTTCCATGTTTCAGTATACACACTAAATACGTATGTCTAAATCCATAGAAAATGGTTTGGTTGTATAAAGGATTAAGATCTGTTCGGGACTCTTTGTTCGCTTGTCTTCCCAAAGCCGTTGAAAAAAAAAATTGCTTCACTCACTTTTGGGTTTATGCTGAAAGTAAAATAAACAATTACCTCCGCCCGAAGCAAATAACAGCTTTTTCACAAACATCTATGAAGTAAAAATATGTGAGTAAAACATTAAGTGTCTTACATAATACTTTGTACATGTGTGTGTGATAATGAATTTTAGAGAATACGGTTAAGTATTTTTCAGTTGTCCGTTATATAGAAAACAGACCGAAAATGTAGGTACATGCTCCTAAGTAATGCATATAAATATTCCTAGATAATGCATTAAATTCTGCCATTTCTTCCATACAAATCCAAACGAATAAAATTCTGTTGAATTAAGCTTACATTTCAGTATTATACAAACACACCTAAAAAATTTATTTTCCAATTGGTGAAATGAAAACCTTCAATATCAAGAATTATTTTTTGTTTTAATTAAAATTTTGATAATAATCTTAAAGGTGATAATGGTATTTTTTATTGATGACTTTATTACTGATGAAATGGAAGGCCCAGCGTTTAACGTTTTCTTGGTGTTTTGAATTTGAAGGGATTCTGGTGAACAATATTGAAATACAATGTGAATTTCCATTGAAATACGATAACATTGTTATTATTATTGTTTATTATTTTTGGTACATTGTATTACGAATTCAATTTTTCCGTTAGATGCCTCGTTGCTTATTGATTTTCTTGCTCGGTTGTGATATTCGGGAAGTCGTACGGCGCTGTGGTTTTCGCGGATTCATGCCGTAGCGCTTCGGCGGGGGTTTTCGCGGATTCATGCCGTAGCAGCGTCCGGATCCGCTCCGTGACGAAGTTGTTCCGCAAGAGAGCTTATTGATATGGTATTAGTAATAAAAAAAAAAGATTTTTAAATGAAAAAAAATCTGCGATGTTAGTATTTTTACACTTCAAAATAATTATTTAACTAACTAAGTAGTTAAATATCACAAGGGTGGGCAGAATGATATACTGCCACACAAATTTGTCTTGATACATACTCCTTGATTGATATTCATACCATATCAATAAGCTCTCTTGCGGAACAACATCGTCACGGAGCGGATCCGGACGCTGGTGTGAATCAAGCTTTAAGCTGACTGAACTGGAGTTTCTTTAGATGTCTCGTTGAGACTTATCGCGACTCGCGAAGAATTCCTTCTGCAATAATTAAGTTCATTTAAGCTAGGAGTTTCATTAGTTCCTACGTTTTATTCTCGATGTGTATCTAGTTACATGTCTTTTGAACAGTTTCTAACTCATTCACGGGGTAAGTTTTCTTTCAGATTTAATCGTTTTGAAGTCAATTTGAATATGTCCAGCTATTATTTTAGAAATTTTCATGCTTTGTCATAAAATGATATAATTTCGGTTGTGACGTGAGCACGTAACATTCTTAAATTCAAAAATACATAATTCTTATTTTCAGTAAATATAAAAAATATTATGCCGCCGCTCTCACGATAGGTTTAGTGTTGTAATGGTCAGCATGGTTTTCTTCCGCGGAGTTGATAGAAGTTCAATTCTATTATAATAATAACTCTTGCATTTATTTGATCTCCTTATAGAATATATTGAAAACATGTTTTTTACATTATTTGATGCAACTGCATCTCAGCTATCAAATTCAAATTTATTTCAAGCTGTGCAATCATCCAAATCTACTTAAGTAAAATATTATTATATTCCACCTTACTTCACCGGTTCACCTTTCACCTTCTGTAACAAAATGTTTTCTGTTTATTCCACTGTAAAAAATTTCGACGCTTTTCACTTTATTTTATTTTATTTGGGAGAACCTTTATCATTCTTTCTTTCTTGACAGTTTATCCCACAATCCCAAATCCGAGCCTTTTGCAGCATGACTGCCCGCAACATCGTGGAAATTTTGGTTTAAAATTATTTTGTAATGCCTTGTTAAGTTTATGTGAGCAGCAAAGTGTATTTCAGGTACCTTATTGAAGTTAAATTTCCAGTTTTATGCAATTTTTAAGTGTTTTCAATTGATATTTCACATTGAATGCTGTTCGGTCCAGAAACCGCGAATCGGTTCTGGATGGAATTGGAATGATTAAATGGATTGTGAAACGATGAAATTCAATGAGTTCGATCCCGAGACCGCGAATCGGTTCTAGAAAGATTTGTATTGAATTAAGTGGACTGTAAAGCGAGGTAGTACTTGGTAAATGACTTGATTTATCTGGGGAAACAGTAGTAAAGGATTACGTCATCTTGCTCACCTGGTTTGTGTGTCTGCTAATGGCGGCCAACCTCTCTGTTCCGGTAATAGTTGTGAAGTGACTTCCAGGTCCGGGCGATGGTTTTGAAGGAGGAACCTCCTTCTCCGGGCGCTAATTATGAAGTAATGGGGACCGGTGTCGACCGTTCGAACGACACGATCCGAGAGTGGGGGTCAAGTGACAGGCTGATTAACATATATTTTACACAGCCATGCCAATAGGGCAGGACAGGGTCGCAAGGTGACGTATAGGAAATAGGTGTCGAACATCACATTGGAATCCACAAAATGTCAATTCTAGGACCCAACAGAATGCTGTATAGAAACGACAATAATATTTGAATTAGATATCTGATATACACGTGTTTTTTGGTCTTCCATCTTATTTGAGTAGGTACCCTTACTAATATATATTTTTTAAATTTTTAATCTTCGGAAATGAATTCTTATTACTTGAATTGTTGTTTTCAACAGAAGTATTACATTTTTGAAACAATAGATGGATGGAAACGATACTGTGTATAAATTAGTTACGTTGACCTTTAATATTCACAACAGACCGTTTTGTGAGAATATCATATTTCTATTGGCTAGGTTTTAGTATAAATCAATATGGAAAAATAAAGAAAAGTAAGTTTAAGTATTTTCGGCAGTCATCTAAAATGAACAGTGAAAAGCCTTATAGTGAAAAGTCAATACTCCATCCCTCTGTTTTCAATAACAGATAACGCATCGCCTGTATTACAACGACTCGATTTCAAAACAAGCTCCGAGTAAATGTACGAAGATAACATTTGATGATTGCTTCCAAACATGTGCCGCCAGTAAAAATGATAAAATTGAAATTTTAAAGGCTTTGATTCAAATTCAAGCCATCACTGAGTTGAACTAGCAACATTTTTATTGCGGCTCACAGTAATTCGAAACCCATGTAATCATTTGAATTTTTAGACGGGTTTGATGTTCGTATCTTTGTTGCTGTATTTTGTGATATTGCTTTCAAAATGAGCAAGACACTTTTGGTTTAATTAAATATGCTAGTTGGTCGAGCGGCCCAAAGCATCGAGTTCCCAGCCAAGCGCCGCGGGTTCAATCCTAAATAGCTAAGTCCTTCATCATCGCACAATACAATAGCAATATTTTCACGATGGTGGTAAGAGGATTCAAATATTTACGTTATTCTTAAACTGAGAAGATTTATCTTTCTTAATGTATATTTATACTAGGTGTTTATTAATTCTACCTTCATGAAATCCAGTTTGAACTCCAAAAAGCTTTAAGCTCAATTCTGTATGTCGGCAAGATTTGGGGGGAACATATTCCAGTTTAATTTAGTTCCTTCGTAATTTCTCCTTTACCTAACCAAATCGACCTATTTAGTTATATAGTTTTCCTGTAATTAGTATGGATTACTGGAACCGTTGCTTCATGATATGTTTTTATCTATGTTGAGTGACTAGATTTGAAGAGACTAGAACCTAACCTTTGTCTTTTTTATGTTTCTCCCGTATATTCTTCCTCAACACCACATCTTTTAGCTTCACATTTATACATTAGAATTATCATTAGATCCTCTAGCTCTGACCACTTGAATGTTAGTTTGTGCGGCACCGTATTGAAAAAGGTTCGTTTTTGTTATTCTATCACTTGTTTTTTTCATTATTAAATGCATCCATTTCAACTCCTTAACGAATTTCACAACTAACGTTAATACTAGAAATTCTTTTTCAAGTTTTACAATGAATTCGGTTGTCAACTAGGCACGTGTTCCAAGCTGAAGGCATGAGGGTAATATTTTTTTGCGACAAGTCTTAAATTGATAAATTAATACACCTATAACGATGACGGCCTCCATGGTCGACTAGTTAAAACGCTCAACTGCTCTATTCGGCGTCTACTGTAAAAACTCTACTATTCCCTCTGTTTTGCGGTCAAACCTCGAAAAATCCTCCTGGCTGTTTCAACCCGGGCTCGTTGGTTGTTTCGCCCCCACTCTTTGGCTTTTCAGGGGGGGGCAAATAGACAAAATATTAGACCATAATAAATAGATTTTTTAACTAGCGCGAAAATTCAAAATCGCCCTGGATTGAATATATCTTGCTTCATAACACATCCCCTTCCCTTTAATCGCTTTTTCTGCCTAAACCCTTTATAGAAAACCTATAACAAAACCACAAAAATTCAACGTAGTCCACTCAGAGGTTCAGCATTAAAAAGCTGGGCAAAAGGTTACATAGTACATATTACAATTATAAGTTTAAATAAAAGGGTACATGTTTACAGTTTACATTTAAAAAACATGGCATAACAGAAGGATACAAAATTTACAAATAAAGAAAGGATCCACCAAGCGAAAAAAAAATAGTTTTATTAAATATATTTTCAAGAGTATGGCGCGAAGACGCATTATTATGAAGGGAAAGGGTACTAAGTAAACGTAAAAATATCTTTAGCTAGAACTAAAATATCCCTATAGCTTTGTCGCGATAGGCGATTAAACAATTGTTGCTTCTCTCTCTTTATGGTATTGTTGCATCAAGTATACACATACAGTACGAATACATATAATACGAATACAAACAACGTTCCTATGATCACAGTTCACTGTGAAAAAACTTGTTTTTTAAATATATATTTATAAATATATATAGTAAGAATACATACAATACTAATACATATAATAAGTATACAAACAACGTTTCTCCACGAATGCAAAAAGTCGACCCGTTATCTTTGACCAAATACGTATTTTAGTCACGACGTATCGAATTAAAAAATGGTCCCTTAATATCCATTTACTATTCAGGTTCCTGAAATATCCCGACTCGATTATCTAATTATTCAAGTATTAACTAAATAAATCCGATGGTATTTGTAAATTTATTCTTATTTTTCCTTATTTGTAGTAGAGTCGAGGAGTCTATGTTGATAATTATGCTTTTCTGAAATCGTATTCAGGCTTCCACAATCGTAAATAAATTTAATTTAGCCATAGATAAATTTAGTTTTTAATACAATAGTGGGGAATTTAAAACGGCAAAGTAAAGAAACCAGTATGGGTGAATATCGTTTCAAAACACGAGTATAATTATTTGGCGCGAAAGGGTTTCTTGAAGTTTAAGAACGAAAAACAAAAACCCTGACAACAATTTCGTAATGAATACTTTGAAATACTCTTCTGTTCTGATGAGATTTATGTATGAACTAACGGACTATTATAGTCCAATTACAAAAAAAAAACACAACACGAAATGGGAAAAAAGAAATTCACTGCAAGTGCCTCGTATAAACGGACCATTTCCCATCCACTTCCACTACAGGTATTTCAAATGTCTATTCAAAAGATTGCGCAATCACGACGCGAATCAACCTTGTGTCTTTTTTGAAATTATGGCGTGACTTACGTATATACATAAAATACAAGACACGTCATATTCATACAAATCTTACGAAAATGTCACCACTAAATGTTTCACCCGCGTATGAAAAGGATAGCCATTCAAAGAATATGTGTGCGGAAGAGAAGGTATGTCAAGTTAACTTGGTTAAATGCAACCAGGCGCATTGTCTCAGTAACGTATCTATTTTTGAAATTATGGAGAAACTTACAATAAAAATCTACCACGTGTCTCAATTTTCATACTGTTGCGCAAGAAACAATACGAATATACGACGTGTCTATTTATTTTTTAATATTGCGTAATCGACGATGAGAATCAACCACGTAATTTTTCACTACGTAAACCCTAATTTTTGGAAAGAAATACAAAATTACAGCTTATATTCAATAAACAGTTTACATTAAAGAAAAATAAGACTCTCTCTAAACCAAGCCCTTACGTTAGAAAGCGCCAGTGTTACGGCTCGGTAAAAAATACTAACTGGACAGGGTTTGAGGCATTTTTTACAATAATACTCAATTAAACTTGAGAAAATATCGTTTCTACGCCCAGGAAAAGCTTGATTAACTTGGTGGATGGCGTTAGAATTGGGTACTCGTAGAGACAAACTATTATACAAAATTGTTCAATTATCACCGATACTGGGAAACGCGTGGACCCTGCGCGCTAGGAAACCTTTTGTCCAGTCTGATAGCCGAGAAATCCCGCTAATTCATTCCTCGATGGCTGCTGCCGGGGATCGTAGCAACTCGGATTATCCCTCGCAATATTTAATTCAATTTGCTATTTCACCATAGGCGGTAAATACTGTATTGACTCTAAAAACGTTAACTGCTCTATTCGGCGTCTACTGTGAAAACGCGAATATTCACTCTGTTTCGCGGTCAAACGTTGAAAAATCCTTCTGGCCGTTTCAGCCCGGGCTCGTTGGTCGTTTTGCTCCCACTTTTTGGCTTTTCAGGGGGGCAAATAGACAAAATATTACACCATAGTAAATAGATTTTCTTACTAGCGTGAAAATTCAAAATCGCACTGGATCGAATTTGTCTTGCTTCATAACAATACACAAGCCACCCTTTTTAAATATGAAAAAATCTCTTATTCCGTAAGATAAGACGATGAAAAATTATAACGCGTTTTCTATAATTTCGTTTAAATGTTTTTATGAAAAAAATCTATTTCTGAAATATCGAGATGAAGAGAAATTGTTATTCAAACACTAACCTCCTTCCTAGAACACGACAACATTTGTAGAGGTAAAAAGGTCATTATTCACAACATACAAACAGATTTTGATCAAAAATATTGTGTACTTCTGGTATAAATGAGTTACTAATGAATTGGCGAATAATTGATACTTGAAATAAAAAGGTTTGAAAATAATGGCATTCTTACGCTTTCAGTTATTTCAAGAAGGTGGCCTTATTTTTGAGTGACGTAGGTGGATTGAAGATCAACAAACTGCTCAGAACAAAAAGTTATGCTTTCAATTGTCTTGAAAGTGTTGCTTGAGAGTATATCCCGTTGAGCAAGGGGCAATACTTTCTATTATCGTGTTTCATTATTTATTTAACTATTTAATAAATGTACGCCTACAGAAGTTTTGCAATGAAATTTTGGTTTTAATAAATAACAAACATAACAGAAAATAATTTAAATACGTATATAACAAATTTTATTGTCAACTGGCTTAGAAAACAACATTTTTCTTAAAACCCTTCAACTAGGGGCTAGCACAAAACATCGATATAGATTTTATCGACAATTTCGGAATTTATAATCGTTCACGAGCCCGATTGCAGATCGCCAACAAACAAACGACAGTTCACATCGACTAAATTAAGCACGTTTAGTCGACGTGAGTTGTCGGTTGTTCGTTGACGATCTCCAATCGGGCTCGGTTGTGATTAAAAATTACCAACATTGTCGATAAAATCCTATGTCGATCTTTCATGCCACAACTCTAAAACCGTTTAACTTTTGTCCTACAAAAAAACGAAAAATTATGCCATGTAAGTAACGGTGAATAATTCAATTTACTGTGTATAATGTTATTAAGTTTCCGTAAATCTTATGATGACTACAATTTTTTTGTTAACATATATCCAATTTCGCCACGCGAAATATTATAATACGGACTAGAATAAAAAAAAACAGTTTTTGTCGACTGTTGTCACGGAAATAAAATACAATCCCGATATTTGAATTCGTAGAAAAGTAAATTCCTTTGCGCCACAGCTTAATCTAACAATATTATTATACGCAGTATCAGTAAGTATTAATTGAGGAATGAATACCCACTAGTTTCAAGAAATCGTTAAGAATGGTTTAAATAAAATAACAGTTTCATTATGAAGCAAAAATCCACACGCAATAATAAGTAAAAGGTTAAAATAATATTTTCTTAGGAAAAAAAACATTTTCTTAAACAACTGAATTTTTTCAGGCCACGAAATCATTAATATTTATTGATTTCAAAAACATAAAATAAAATTATTTTAAAATTTTACCTAAACTTATGGTTGGTACTGAACAGCAAAATTTCATACGAAAGAGCATTTTTTTACTTTTTTTCCCTTCCAAACTAAAAAATGAAAGACCGCTATTTGCTTTTATTTGAATATATTTTGTTAACGCCTTTCACTTTATGAACTTAAATCACAAAATATAAAGATACACAAAAACATAACCATGGGTCAAAATGTATGACAGTTAAAAACTCGCACTACAGGCGATCGATATGTTTTGAAAAATACAAGAGATTTTTATCACGTATTTATGGTGATTTGGAGTGGATGTAGTTCAGAATTTCCTAAATAAGTGTATGCATTCTTAAAACAGCCACAGAAAAATAATAATAATTATATATATTTATTCACCTAACATAACTTGGTATGCATCAAAAAAAAAAATCCAAAATTGTAATGTTAGTTTGTTCAGTTAACTCTCACAAAAACGTTTTTCCCAAAAAATCTAACTTCCAGCCACGAAAAGACATTTAGTGAGCTTATTGACATAATTAATAAGTTGACAAATTAACTAACTCTTGTAAACATATTTTAATACATTGAACTCGGTAAAACGTTAAAATGTCTAGCGATAAAGTATAATCTATACAAGTTGGTATTTACTAGCGTTGTGACCGCTCCGTAAGAACTGCTTCTTTTAGCGGCAGTTCCCACTTCCTTCATTACTCACTGAACAAATACTTCAATTGAAGTTGGTAGTTCCGTTCTTTATTTTGCGGCAGTTCAGTTGCGAAGTTGAACTTCAAAGCCTACAAAGAACTACTTCATTACAAGTACTTTAATTGAAGTTCGACTTTAAAGTTCTTCCCCAGTTCCATCTCATTTTTGGAGAGGAATTTTTGGTAGTACTTCGATTTAAAGGAACCGGTTCCTGTGCAAGTTTTGGGCGAGGAACCGACTCTCTACCGACTAGAACTTTTATTTTGGCGAGGAGCTTTTGTCGATTTGCTAGTACTTTCCGAAAAAACACCTAGAACCGGTTTCAAAAAGAACTGGAAAAAAACAGGTTCCTCGCTGGTCACCGACAACTGGAACCGCAAAACACTTAATTCTGATATCGACCATCTCTAATTTCAAATCTCTCTTTGAAGAATTCGACTTCAATTGAAATGTTTACTGCGAAGGGTTCATTTAAAAAATCAGTAGTTCATTGCATTCACAAAGCATTGAAGTTTTTCCCAACGCTAATATTTACATATGACTATAAACATGGTATCAACTGAAGTTCTTACCCCCTAACGTCCAAACATAAAAAAAATTATCTACTTTCTTGTTATAATATAACATCATATCGTTAGTTTATTTAGATCATCGATGAGAAGACTATATTTTCAGTCATCCAAAGTTTTATTGTAAAAGGCGCCCAACGGCATCTCTTTATTTTATTCACATTTTCTAGTACTCACTACACAGCTCATGGCCCATGGTTTATGGCTCATGGTCCATAAGGGGTAACACGTCACTAGCTGAAAATAGATTTGTTTTAAAGTGAAGTTTTTTTTTACGAATGTGCTCGTCTATGGGATTTTCATTTATCGCCCAACTGGTGATTTTATTCAATTTTCCTTGAATATCCGATCACTGTCCCAAGAAACTAACTGCCTAGAATTAAACATTGATAAATGTAAAATTATGTCATTTTATAGAACTCATAAGCCGATCCTCTTAAATTATAAATCAAATAGTGTCTCCCTATCTACCGTCAGATCTATAAAAGATCTCGGTGTCACTCTAGACTAAAATCTTTCTTTTCGTGATGACATTAATAATGTAGCTAATAAATCACTAAAACTTCTTTGCTTCATCAATAGAATTGCAGGTGACTTTAAGAATATAAAGACCTTAAAAACCCTTCACTGTTCATTGGTTTGCCCTCATCTAGAATATGCTAGTGTAATTTGGTCCCCTTTCTATACCGTTCATATTCATCAGATTAAATCCGTACAACATCGCTTTTTACGTGGTATTGCATGCAGATTAGGGTGAGAAAGAGGCCATTATTCGTATGATGAAATTGAACAATTATTGAAAATGTCTTCATAAGAAAAGCGCAGGAAAGGCTTTGATTTAATTTTCATTTACAAAATTATTAATTGTTTTTTTGACTCACCTTCTCTGTTGCAACTTATCCAGTTCAACATTCCTTGCCGTAAACTCAGAAACAATGAATTGCTGTTCCTCAATCATCACAATACTAATTATGGGTATACTTCTCCAATATCCAGAATGTCAAAACTTGTTAACTCAAGCCATGGTCTTGAAATTTTTGGTAGCAGTCTAAATGATTTTCGTCATTCTTTACGACTCTACCAAAACTTTGACTAGACCATGGCTTGAATGTTCTCTCTTATGTTTATTTTGCCTTATTTTTGTCATCGCTACATTTTTTACTATGTATATGCTATTCCTCCTCTGTTGCTCTATTTTCCATTTCGTGTTTTATATGAATTTTTTGTAATTGGACTTAAATTAACAAATAACGAATAATAATATATCCAGATGCGCGCGCGTCAGAATACATATAAATTTTCAACGGCGAAACTTTGGAAGTCCAACGCGCGGCTCACTTTTTGCCTTAGTTATCTTCCAATACCGCGAAAGCTCGACGTGTAGAACGGAGCGTTCTCGGGCAGATCCCACTGCGCATTCAAATTTCCGCCTGAAATGCAACTTTATGAAACTAAAAGTTTGACATTGTAAGTACAGTGTTAAAATACGTAAGTGGTTATCAGTTCAAATACACAGAGTTTAGTGATGCTTGAGATTTAGATCAATGTGCGTAAATAAGTTTTTAAATCAACGATATCTTAGATTCAAAGTACAACTGTGTCCTGCTCTATAGTTTCAGGAACACATATAAATGTAAATAAACTGTGAACGAAGGATAATGCGATTCTTCTTACAAGTTTTTTTAAGCCCAGCGGACTACGATTAAAATTAAACCAAGGTAAGATTCACCAATAACTTTCACATATTCCATTCAATTTATTGTAGATTTTAATGTCATATTGTAACTCTTTCACTTTTGTAATACAATTTATTTTGTCATGAAATACATCTCCTTGGAAGTTGTGAGACTGCCTTACCCTTTCTGAAATTAATCATAACTACGAAAAAAAGCATTATTTTTTATATATTTAAGAAGTAGTAGATATAGTTAAATACTGAAGTGTTAAATACTTGACTACTTTACATGGCGCCTTTTTTGTGAAATATCACCTCAAGTGCGCTGTTGACCAATTTTTGGAAAATATTCAGTCAACGTGAATGTTACAAAATAACTAATTTAATTATATAAAGAACTTTACCGTTAGTTGGTTGGATTAAATCGCCAACTGGCAATAAGGTCCACCTTTAAACTGTTTTGTAGGCAAATGTATATGGTGTTAAAGAATAAATAAGTAGATTGTATCATCATATGTGGAATATTCGTGTTCAAGTCACCGGTTTCATTTTATGTTGGCATGTATTTTATTTGGTTACCGAAAAATAGGATTTTGGAAGCCTGAAATCTTTAGGGGTTTCGTTTTTAGTTGCGAATTTCACAAATAAACTTCACATTCCTTAACACGTATTCGAGAAAAAAAAACAGTTTACCTTTTTACTTTGTTAGGTGTATAAGCTAAAGCATGTACCTAAAGTCCATATGGTCCCACAGTGAGATGAAATAATAGGTCATAAGTCAAAAGTAATAAAGTAGGTAGGCATAAAATAAAATAAGGTAATTAAATAAACCAAAGTTGATATCGTTCTTAAACGAATGTAATACAATGATTTGAAAATGGTAAACATGAAAGACCGCTATTGAATGGCAAAAATTGAACACGATCTATATATTTCATGTGACGGCAAAATGAACGATAAGAGACCGATGCATGCGAATACTTTAAATAAAACAATTCAACATAATTGATTCAAAGGTAGGTAATTGTGTTAATATGAAGCTGGAAGCGAGCCTTGCAGCTCATAATGGAATTTTTATTCCGATTCTAATATGTAACGGTGAGGTATGATCCTGTCAGAAGAAGGACGAATGTTGACTTATCGGAATAGACATGAGATTCCTGAGTTGTGTGTGTGTTAAAACCGTGAACGATCATATTACGGATGTGAAGATCCGAAAATAATTCTAGCTGATAAGCGTAATTTTTAATATCAAGAAAGGGACGCGTTTAGTGCGAACACTTACGGAAAGTAAAAGGACGAATAATGGGGTGTCAGGAGATAATCATCCTTATATTATACAAGGGAATAAAATAAAAAGTCGGCGACTTCTCATGAAGACATGCCATATTCAACGAAATCAAATGCTTGGGTCGGATTATTTCACGAGTTGGAAAAGCACAAGAGTGTGTATAACACGTGTGTGTATAACAAAGTGAATATAGTACAGAGTTTGTGTTAACACACAGGAGTGTGGCGTTCCATCTCTGCTTACCTCCGGACACCCCTTGTTAATTATATGAGTAATTTTATATTATGAAAATAATATTAAACAGGTTTTCTGGTAGTTTAATAGTAGTTAATTTCTGGGATGTTGTTGAGCGCTGTAATACCTCTGATTTCTTGGGCCAGCGTATATTTCAGCATCTCTCGTCAGGCAGATGACCATGAAGGAAATGTTGTGAGGCTGAAGGTAGTAGGGAAGAAAGGAAAATGAGAAAGGAGAAGGTTGAAAAGTACCTGGCTATTCAGATCTGATTACCAAACACGGATAAAGCCATTTCAAGCGGTTTCCTTGGTAAAAGACCACCATTCAGAATCGAAAAACTGCTTGCTACAGTGAATACCGCACAAGAGTCCCTACTGCTTCCAACCTTCTAGAGCCCGTGAGACTATAGCATCCCCAATTGGGGTATGTTGTGAGGCTGAAGGTAGTGGGGAAGGAAAAGGAGATGGGAAAGAATAAATTTGGGAAGTAGCTGGCTATTCAGATCTGGTCACCAAAAACGGCCTAAGTTATTTCAAGCAACTTTTCAATTCTGAATGGTGATCTTTCACCAGGGCGATACTTAGAGTAAATACCACTCTGTAACATGCCGCAAATCTCTATATATAAAAATGAATGTTTGTCTGTCTGTTTTAGATTTTCTAGAAAATTACCGATTTCGCTTAAAATAACACATTTTCTTTTTATTAGTGACGGGAAGGTTTTGAAAGTAGTTTGAATTAAATTCAATTTACAAAACTCTTACTATAAAATTTTAAAATTAATATGAATATCATTGATACCGCCATGTTGTATTTTATGTAAGCCCATAGTTATACCGCTCTCTGACATATTACATATTTCACAGAATAAGGTTTGTTTGGGTAGAATATTTTCAAAATGGAAAACACAATTAGGTACCTACTTAAGAAAAAAATATATTTTACAAAAATATTATTTTTTTAATAAAATGTATTTTTTAGATTAATGTTTATTTGCTTAGAAACAAATCGAATATTAATGCTAATACAAATGAGTATAAAAAAATTCAATATGTAAAACAAAATTTGATACGTAATTGAGTTTTTTTTTCAATAATGTTTTTGAATGGAATAAAATTTTCAAACTAATGTTTATTTATTTAGAGATAGTAATAATTGTCAAAATGCATTACTTTCGATGTCAAATTAATTATGGTACCAAAAATAAAGGATATTTGTCGATCTATAAGTCAAATAAGAAAAATAAAGGTATCACAAGCTTAAGAAAAAGTGGAGCGAAAGGGAAAAAGACTTGAAACCGATTAAGTTAGAACATCTCAAGCCCGTTCTTCTGAGACAGACGAGCAAAGGGAAGAAATAGTGAAATGATTTTAGCGATTGTAAATGTGTTTTATTTTTTCATTTCAAATCCGATTCGCAAAGACGTTATACAAATGAAGACGTAAGAATTCGAACGCGCATATTTTCCATAATCCATTGGGATGTGTGGGAAAAGTATAACTTATTTTTTTAATTTTATTTTTATAATTGTAGTATCGATGATATCTTTAATTATCTTTTCAATAAAAGTCTGGTTCAGTTTCATAGTATTTTTGGATTTGTTTTTCGGGGAAGAATTATAGAAATCCAATTGGGCAATTGTGGCATTGCAAAGTATGCCGGGTACTCGCTTGAATATTATGTATTATTTTATTTAAATAATGTGTTACGACACATATTATTTAAAGAAGCGTTATTTGCGGACGCCGGGTTTGAACCCGCGACCTTTGGATTCGTAGTCGAGCGTCTTAGCACTCGAGCGTGGAGGCCGTCAAATAGCCAGGTACTTCCCAACATTCCTCTTCCCATCTCCTTCCCCTTCCCACTACCTTCAGCCTCACAAGATACCTCGACTGGATAGTTTCACTGGCTCAAGGTGGTTGGGATCAATTGGAGTTCTTGTGTAACATGCACTAAAGTTGTTTTATGATAAAAACTTGAAAAAGATGGAAAGGAAAACTTGGAATTTTCGTCACCAATATAAAATTACCTTTTTACCTCGTTCCCAGTCAAGTACAAAGATCCTTTGAGAGTTTCTCGGGTCAAAGTGTCGACTGAGATAATAATAATTGCAAATATTTTTTTCACCCAAGCACTTGAATTTTCAGGTTTCGAACAAGATTGAATTTAGACCATGACGGAACGATAATGTCGACCCGTAAATCTTTAAACTCGGCGTGGAGACATGCGCCAGGTTTTCGACTATTGTAAGAGCCAACTTTTAAATACTTGATATCAAATTCGTTCTTACAACTTGGCTGCCTAGACTTAGATGTTGATGAGAAAACTTATTCAATTTCTATGTGTCCTTCGTCGTTTAATTGAGTTTTATCAATTGATTTGAAAAAAATAACTTACATATTTTTATGCATTATTATTTTATCCACTATTTCTTATCGCAGTATATTATAGTGGGGTATCATATTGCCACCCGCATCGTTTACAAAATACACGTGTCTGTGCTAGTTCAAATAAATAAGTAAGCCCGTTAATTTAAAAGGTTTTGGCAATTACTGCATCTATATTAATAATAATTAATATATGACTTCCATAGCACCCTTTTTGTGGGGAAATCCGCTTTGAAGAGCTTAACAACTTAATTTATCACTTTTTTATTTTTTATTATCAAACATAATACATAGTAGAAAATATAAAACAGAGATTATAAATTAAAATGTAAAGAGTTATATTAATATTTATATATTTTTTTATAATCTAACATTTCATTATAAATTATAAAGGTGTACCCTCATAAAAAAGCTGTGCTTGTGGGTATAAGGGGGCGTTATTTATTTAGTTCCTAATAATTTGCTGTAATGATTTTCAAAAATATTTATTTTAAGTTTTCAGTGTAGTTTTTAAATTGTATTTTGAATTCTTTGAGATGATCATTAATCAATCTTATTTTTTCCGGTAAAATATTATTATTATTATTATTTAATTTTTTTTGTATTTTTGAATGGTTCGGTTTTATTTAAAAAATCTTCTTCATATGTTTGTAATGTGGCGTGGTACAAATAAGTGGTATTAAATTTTCTGATTTTAAATTCTATAAAAGTTCTGAAGGATATAAATTCTTTTTTAGGATTATTTTATTTGATAATTTTTGTGCGATGTAAAGGGTTTGTGTGTGATTTTTATAAGTGCCGCCCCATCCTATTATACCTTATTGATTTATGGATTGACAGAAAGCAAAATAGGTCATTCTTAGTAATACTTTATTAAGAATATGCCTTAAACAACTAAAAATATATGTTACTTTTCGAACTCTATTTTTAAGAATAGTTATATGTGGTGACCATTTTAAGCATTGGTCGATGGTGATGCCAAGGTATTTGATAGAAGTTTTGCTTGAAATGTTTGTACATAATAAATCACAGTGGTGGTATTTGTCGTTTACTGTCGCATGAATTTTAATTTTTATTTCGAACGGTGTTTTTTGTTTTTGAATACAGAATGGTACATAATATGTCTTTTTAGAGTTTAACGTTAGCAAGTTTTCGTCAAACCACTTTTTAAACTCATTAATGTCTGTGTTAGCCTTTTTGATTAATTCGAACCATGTATTTGCTTGTAGGAGTAGTACCGTGTCATCGGCATATATGACAATTTCTTAATATTTAGCGACTTCAAATATGTCGTCGAATAAAAGGGGTCCCAAAACTGTGCCTTGTGGTATCGAGAAGTTACTGCTTTCCGAGTTACTTAACTCATTTAATAATTTGACTTTTTTGGGGTTCTTTTTTCTAAAAAAACTAACTATCCATGATATAACAATCCCATTTAGTCCAGTTTTGTTTTAATTTTTCTATTGAATTTACGTGCGATATACTGTCAAAAGCTTTTTAAGGTCTATAAATATTCCCATTCCTTTTTTATCCGAATCTTAGCCGGTGTATAAATATTGTAGCAATAGCGTCATAGGTGCTGGTGTTTTTTTTTAAACCGAATTGTTTAGAGCTTATAGCAGAATGTTGTTTTAGAAAAGACCAAATCTGCTTTTTGTCAATTTTTTTCATATATTTATGATATATTTGATAAAAGAGATATTGGACGATAATTTTGCGGATTTTTGGGGCAATCTGTTTTATGTGTTGGTGTTTTAATTGTTTTTTTATAGTTATTTGGAAATATACCGTGTTTAAGACTAATGTTTATAATGTGAGTCAAGGGGCATAATGGATGTTTTTCATTGTTTTTAACATTGTCACGTCAATATTGTCATAACCAGGAGCAGAGCCTCCCTTTAAATCATTGATTAACATATAATTAATAAATTACAGCTAAGATTTGTAACTGATAGCTTACAACTAAAAATTTTAACTAGTGACTTACAACTAAGATTTACAACTAGTGCCTTATAACTAATGACATACATATTGATGATCAAGTGGGTTAATTTATTTATGGTTTTAAAGTTTATTTTGTAGAAGTCCTTTTTAATTTTTTAGGTTTTTTAATATTATTTAAACGATAATTATTATTATTTTAAATTTTAAAAAAAAACAATTTTTGGTTAAAAGTGTTGCTTGGTACCTGGCATAACTTTCAATTATTTTTTTAAATAAAATTAAAAAACCTAAAAAAAAAAGAAAAAAACGTGGTTTGATATTGCTGTGTTTGTGATAGAACATAAAATAATTTGTGTTGTTTTTACACATTGTGATGGTTATTTTGTTTAATTTTACTTATGAGTAATTCAGAATCATTGATTCTTCTTAATTGATTAACGAATTAATTTGATAAATTTGAATTGCAATATACTTTTTAGTCCGTATGCAACTACTGTAAACATTCCAAGATATAATACTATTGATGTTAATCGTATATAATTTGCTTTCTCTCAGCTTCCCGTAGGTAATAAATTAGTATAAACGTAAATAATGAACTCCAGCTAATGTTACGTTATTCTGATGTAGTCCAGTACAATACATCTGATATCTCCGAGGACCCATCAGGATCAGGTACCCGTGCCGGTGGTGATAGAGTGGGTGGAGTGCGCTTCCCCCTTGGCCGGGGAGAAGATGTGCTCTTATCCACTTACAATTCCGTAGCTCTTCAGTACTTCAGTAACCGGAAGAGTTGGTTTGGTATAGAACTTTGGGCTTATGCAATTGAGATGCTGTCATCTCCGGATAATTTCCTACTAAAATACATACATAATAACATACAGCAAGAATTACCTACCTTTTTTTACCTTACCTTCCTTGCAATACTCAAAAAAATCAAAACTATCTCCCAAAAGTGTTCTTAGATAATACAAATGTACATCAACCTATCACAAACACACGAATGCTCTCCTCAAATCCAGATCATCATTAAAAAAATTATTACTTAATAAATTTGACTACACCATAAATGGTACTTTTAGCAAACGAACTTTCTAGTTTTTTGATGATTACGTGTGCTTTTATTTACTACTAATTTTATTTATTTACTCTACGTCAGTTTTTATCTATTCATTTAAATATGTTTCTAGGGTAATAGAAGGGCTGTAAGAAGGTAATAAACAGGAGCATTGCTTAAGTTAAAACATTTTAACACGATATTTTTTTTATTCATAAAAGATAGATTTTTTTTATAGCTTTTCTTTTCAGTTTTTAGATTTGTAGAAATGGTTGAAAATGCGCTGAACAGATTTATTGTAACATTTGCGCGTCTAAAGTGAAGCCTTATTGACAGCATACCTGCTCCAGCGGATATCACTCGTCTCTGTCTTCACACATTCTTCAGGCTACGTGTGACAATATAACACACTGGTATTTCACGCTTAGAACGACGTTAAACTTACTTTAATCTAACGGAACTTTTATTTGTAGATGTAAACAAATAAACATGAAGTTATTTGATGTTGACTACCGATATTCTCATAACTAAGACATTATTATAATGCTACATTCTACTGAAAATAACATATTATCAGTATTATATAAGTATACCAATATGAGAAATAAAAATATACACATATTTAAAGAATATTTAACTGAGAGTATTTTAATTAAATCGTTTTAACATTTATAACGTGAAACCAACATTATCAAACCTTTCATTATATAAAAAAAAATAGTGATTGTAAAGTGAACGGAGTTGATTTAGTGCGCTGATTGGTGGTGCTAGGTAACCATGTGATAGTAGTAACTTTTCTCGTTTCAAAATCAATTGAAATCGATACCTAAACACTCCTACTAAACCAACCATATTTAATTTCAAGGCGTCATTATTATAATGAACGCGATTGTATTACGCCAACTGGAAAAATACCTACTGGAATAATCCACACTTTTTGTGAAAATCGCTCAACATAATTATATTTTAAATTTAACAATTCAGTGTCGCAATATTAATGCATGTGAATATTTAAGTTCATGAACTGTGATAAAACGTATTTTAAATGTAGCAAGTTAGCTTTGATTCAAATGAAACAGAAAGGTGGATGGAATTTAGCTGCTAGATACCGTTTTTAAGGTCATCTTAACGATTAATCAAAAGAAGCTTCCCAAAAACCAATTTTATTTGATCTTTAAATCAGTCACGCGACAGATTTCATTTCACCTTACCTAAGGCAAAAGAGAAAGTACCTAATTAGTTTACATAATTGATTAATTAAAAACAGTGATTATGATATTTTTGCCGGTGTTTAAAGAAATATTTTTTTCTCTTTGGTTACGCAATTTTTTCATCTTCTTATATTTCAAAGAAAGTTGTAGCGAAAAAATGTTGGTCCATATTGTGGTATTAGGCAAGACATCTACCGTGGAAGTAGAAGTAGAAGTGGAAGTGTATCTAGTCCATAGTGATAAACAGTAATCAGTTTTTTGAAAAATCAGAGCACGAGGGACATTTTTGCGGTATGACGTTACAACCCCGGGTAGTTCCGGGTAGTTTATTAGCTATGTTGAGCCTTGTCCTGCTACTTATTTCACTTTTTCCATAATACTTCATTATAATGTTGTCGGCTGTAGTTCCTTCCATATATATATGTATCTCCAATCTATCAGTGGTCGCAATGAATATTTTGTTCATCGAATTGAAAACAATCTTTTGCTCATGAAGATGTTTGGCAAACATGTTCGTATCAATATTTGATTATTTCGAGTGTAATTTTATTCAAATGTATCCACTAGGAAAAAAAATTAGGACCTGTCTTTGGAAATAAATCAAATGTCTTAACTAATTTCGAAAATAATTACCCTCCACTCAAACTGGTACGAAAAAAAAGATGTGAGATGAAGTATTATGTCCGTTAAAATGACTTCAGTTTCAAACGACTATGATTCAGGGTCTACGGGCTGTTTAACTCGAGATAGTTGATCCATAAGACCTGATGACTCGATGACCTGATGACTCGATAAACTCTCCTACGGAATTGTTTGTATTTCACCGCACAGTTAGAGTACAATATTTCCAATGCGACGCGAGTGTTTAATGAGTTGACCGAGTATTCCAAAGCAACTCGTACCCGCCCCGACGTCGTTGATTCAATCATCTGCTATCCAAATCCTCCATCATTGCCCAGGCAGCATGTTCTACTTATAATATAATGATGATAGGATGAATTCAAATATTGTCAATTTATTAGTAACGTGGGAATATTTATTCGTGTATAAAAACTTTTCTGAACGTTTTTCAATAATAATACGGAAACGCTGGAAATAAGTCAACATCTCAATGTTTTGACTGCTAACATTCACTATATACATTTTTTTTTTTTAAACGCCGAAACAGCTGTCACTAAAAACTTAAAATAGCAGAACTCAATAACAATAATATTAAATTTAATTCAATTGAATTATATAAAAAATTAAAATGGAGTTCTACAAATTGAACACAAAAACTATAAATATTTTTTTTTTTTTTAAATCACTAGATTTGCTTTACTTTATTGCTAAAAGAAAAAGAGGCCAAAAAGATTTTGTTGTTTGTAAATAAAAATTATTACTTTGTTTATATCAGGCTTTGAGCTCAGCCAGACCTAATGTGTGTGTTTTGGACAGATTCTTTATTATTAATGATGAGTAATAATAAACAACAACAAAAATAAATGAACGGCTTATTGATCCGGAAAGTAATCTTAATTAGCGATTATTTATTGGTACAGTCAACTTTTTGGTGTAAGAATGGAAGGGTATTGTCACGCTGATAAAAATATTTAATAAAAACCAGTGTTGTTTATTTTAAATTTGTTTGTTAGTCTTTATAATACATATAAATAATCATGTTTTTATTAAATGCGAGCTTATTGCCAGGTGCCAATTTTTACCAACCAATCCGTAGTTGTAGGACACATTCCGTAGTGAACCTTCTTAAAAAATCACAATATTCACGTACAATCAATTAATGATTTCATCAAACAAACACACTACCATTATTGTTTTTTAAATTAAAGGCACTGTTTATTTTGGTGACGTTTTTTAGTGTGATCACTGCACAAAACTACTCCATGCCCGGAGCCGGTGAGACTATGGCGTGCCCAATTTAAGCTTCATATATTGTAAGGGCGAAGGAAGTCGGGAGGGGAAGGAAGTGGGAAAAGGGAAACTTGGGAGATACTTCGTCAATCAGATTTGTTTTTTAAACACGGTTAAAGCCATTTCAAGCAAAGTTTCAATTCTCAATAATGGTACCAGGGCGATACTAAGAATATGTATCACTCTGAAACGGTGTGCAATTTTACAATATATAAACTTGTTTTATTTCAAAAGAAAAAAAAACAATTGGTTTTCCACAATATAAATAGTATATATCGTATGTACAAGGTGAAAATGAGTGATATTTTACATAATTTAAATGAACTTTTTGAGAAAAACAGTGCAAATAAAATATTTTTAATTTGCCTACGCCCGGTTTCGAATCCGATACCCAACAGTTTGACGCTCTGCCACAAAGATCATCTCACAGTGATATATGTTTTTATAGTAATTTTTTTTAAGAACTAATAATATAAACATTGAATTTATATAGCGCAGTTATGTGATACAATTTGGTTGACACCCCGAGTGCGCTATTTACTAACTTTGTTACGCTAGGTGTAGTTGAACAGTTTTAAATTAAACCTTGAGTCCTTCTTAACCTTGGGACACTATTTTTTTTATTATCAAATCAAGAATATTACACTAAGTAAAGTATTTTGTAGGTACCGTGAAATTATTGAAGCGATTTAGATAATATATACCTTTATCGCAATCATTTTTTTTTCCATTTTGATTTAAATAATACAAAATATTATGTGATTGCTTCTAAAAAGGTAGTCAATAATCTGTTTTTCACGTTGGCGATGCGCGTATGATGGATGAATAATGAATAGATTGGTCAAATAATATTCAATGTGGGTTTATTTTACGAGTATGGATGACGAAGAATCATATCTTAACTTTTTCTGATAACTTTTAAGCAACAAAGTTTTGACTTCTCCTTTTTCTTGTTTTCGGTTTTGAACATCGGCCTCCCGTCACAAGTGTTACCGTTTCTTAGCAGTTTTTTTATAGTATTCACCGCACACTCTTGTCACCCATTGAAACTAGACGCTCTCTTTTAGTCGCATTCCCAATCGAAGCGTATTCGCCCAACGGTGAAGTGTTTCGTAGAGATAACACACTTCGCCGTTGGGCATATTGACAAAAATATCTATGGTACATTAGATGAGACATCAATTCAAGAAATTACTAAGGTATTAGGTTAAATTGGTGTTTTTTTTTTTAATATGTGTAAAAAATGTGTGTGTATTTATGTGGTTCAGTCATCGGGCAGCTTAGTATAATCACAAAAAATATTACTTTGTAGAATTTTAAAAAAAAATCCTACTTTGGTTCAAAAATTATTTGTGATTTTTTAAATTAAATATCTACGTACATTAAATGGAGCACTTTATTCCAGTTTAAACGCAAAATTTAATACATATTTTTTGATCCATTTTTTTCAAAAAGTAAAAATCGAAGAACACACAAAAACGTGACTAACCTTTCTAGTTGTCAAAAACAAACCACTAATCTAAAATGGCTGATAATGCTAACATATGATAAACATATGTGTACCAACATAACAAAACAAAAAATCGATAGTCGAATGTACAGAGCCCGAGAAAATTCAAAATTCACCTTTTCTTTTGAACAGGCTTTTGAACTTTATAAATGTAAATACATTTATATAAATATATATATAAATGTATTTACATATATATTTTTTTTAAATATATATATAAACGTAATCCGTACGGAGAGGTGGCTTATGGTATTTAGCTTCACGGAATGTAGATACAAGAAGGCCACAATATCATATATCTTCAATCAATATTAATATAATTTAATCAAACACATACAACGTACGTAATACTTATGTTCACTGATTTTACTTACTTTTCGTATGAGTAAATAATTTTCACTTGTATCACTGTAAAATGTACCTTTTTATGTGAAAGCTCACTTGAGCGTATGCAATAAAATAAATAAATGAACATTATTTTTGCTTTCATTTGAAAAAAATATCGCTGTCCATTGTAAAATCAATGCTTAAGTAAAATAAATAGTCTGTGTTTTGCTTTAAAATTGTATTTATAGTGAAGAAGTATATCGCTAAAGTTATACCACTGGTGTGTGAACTGTTTGAATTGAATTAAACTGTGTTTACATTACACTTTGACAAAACTATTTAGATGAATTGATGATTTTGAAACCTATTCGAGACAAATAGATACGTGATATCACATAATGCTTCAAAGGTCACAGCTTCAAAGTTCGGCGTGTGCAAATATATTTGTTTTAATTATTTACATGTATATGTCGCATTTATTTCTATGGTATCTGATTAATTTACGGTAAGTGCAAATTTAGACATGCTGAGATAAGTACGTCATTTCACTTTATTTTGTGAATTAGTTATTTTGGTCTACCACGATAAGTCTATTTTATATAGAACCGCTAATATTTGATTGATCCGTGTATGATAATGACCATAAATATAGTAAAACCATTCAACACTAATATCATTTTTGCACTTATCAATATACACCAAACACCACAGAAATTAACTAATTAATCATCACGTCATTTATCTGACGGGATAGACCGAGAATATGGATCGCCACACAAATCTGTCTTGGTCCATTCACACTACTTGCTTCATTCACATTCATACATCGTCTCATACATACTCTTCTGTTATTCAGTTCTGATAATTAGTCTCGACATGGCCGACTCAAGTATTTGATTCGCTCATAGTATGTATTCCACGGGCGTCCCCGACTTCTTCTACCATTCACTTTCACTTAATTTATATTCTTCTTACACTCCTTTTTTAGTTCATCCTGTTTTCATGCCCAATATATTTAAGCGTCCCTTTCTTAATCCTTTTCATCGAACATACTTACATCAGTCTTGCATTATTTCCGGATATCCACATTTTGAACACGGCCACACAGCATTCAGTCTACGTCCATCCTACCTCAGTCCTGTCAGCTCCACGCCTCATCTCCATACTTTAGGAATAATAATAAATGGTTTGTTTGCAGCTAGGTTCTCTCAGTGTCGTCCTGGCTGAGCGGCTTGAAAAATAGATTTTTCTAAAGGAAGTTGTATAAAATTGCAGGGCCTTCGATTTATCATTGTGATCACTGAATCAAAAACAATTTTAATTGCAAAATGCCAGTATTCCTCCCGTATTTTAGGTGCTTAAAAAAATGCTATCAATGGTTCAGTGTAGATTTTACACACGTCTGGGTGATGACATGAATTTGGACATTTTAGTGAACTGATTTTATTTGAAAAAAGTGCCTCTTAAAAAAAAGATTCATTTTATTTTTGTGGTTAAATGACTCAAACGTGTATTACAGAACAAAAATTATAAATTGATTCATTAAAAATACCCAAAAAGCAACGAAGTTAACTTTTAAATATTTAAAACCCATTATCTTTTACAAATTTTCAAATTTGAGCTATGGTAATTAATCTTTTTTTTTAAATACCGCTTTTCTTAAACAAAAATTCCGTGAAAACATTTTAATCACCAGAACATTGAAGAGATTATATAACATGATTTTTGTTTAATTTCTAAATATTTCACGTCTAATATATTTTGGAACTTGTTCAAATTTGTAAAAACTTGTTGTTTTACTTATTTCAAGCATTATTAATCTAGAAAGGGGTATATCAAACAAAAGCAAATAATTTTTCTTCGTAAGGGGATAAATTATCTCAAGCCATAAATTAAAAATAATTAACTCCTTTTCGTTCAAGGCATTCGATTAATCTTCAAAACATTATCATTACCTCAACCCCACTTTCAAAAAGTCAAATACGAGTTCGATCTAATAAACGAAACGGCCTACAACAAGCATGCTAAATGCAAGAAGCAATGCTTAGAGTAAAACTCTATATTTGTACTTAGGTATTTGATTGAAAATATAATGGTAGAAAAAAAAATCTTCTCAATGAATTTAAGTGGATATTAAAAAAAACGGATTATAAAAATACAATTTAGAAGTAATTATCAAAACTTATTAACGTAGCTAGAAATATTTGTGCTAAACTGATACCAAGGAAATAATAATTTTGGATAATTTGTGTAGCGCCGTTTTTGTGAAAAATCACCTAACGGGCGCTTGGGGAAATGTAATTTTGTATCCACTCCCTCCAGTCATGTGTTGTTCTAGTCTCTCAGGCTTTTGCCTGCGAACCGTATATCTTGACAACATGCATTCTTTACAATATGCCCTTTGTGAATATATCCGAGTTTGCGCTGCAGATGTGAGAATAGTGGTGATGCATTGTTTGAAGCCGGGGCTCTTCCGTGCCTGAAAGATTCTCGTGTCCATCACAAATTCTAATTAGTCAAAAGCCTCCTTATATCTACACTACAGCACGGAAGCATTGTAGACGTTTACTGTAATAAGGGATGTGTTTGTAAGCTTCAATTACTTATAATAATAATTCATAAATATTATTAAGTTTGCAAATATTTACGGATCAGATTGAGCTTGTAATCATGTACCCACACAATCTTAGTCATTCGTCATTAAGGCGACCAAATTATTGTAAAATTATTGAAAAATTCTCTGTAACTTAACGAATGATTTAACACGTTCTAAACAAGTCATTCTAATTAACACAATTTTGTAAGAAAACAGAATAATACGCAATTACTTTACGCTAATGATCACCAAATGCAGAATTAAAAAGTCAGCTTTTATTAATGACGTTTTTTAATACAAGACATTCCTTTAGAATACTTTGATGTAATTATTATCATTAATTAAAATATGATTTAATTAAATTGGTAACTGATGGCTCTTTTTTAAGCGTGGCTGGAATTGAAATTGTGTCATTAGAAATGAAAAAGTGTGACATTTTATGCGAGGGAGTTTTACCTACTGATTAAAGGGAACCAAAGAAAAATATTTTTTTTATTTTCATATTTTTTCAACTGTTAATTCGTGGTGGAATTCCATTTCAATGATTTAATAAGACAAGTTTTAACATTTATCACAATTTATTGCCTAGACCGGACCGGTTTCAGCCGGTTACGGTCATCTTCAGACTGTTAGTACACTCATTACTTCAAGTGTGGTATTTATACACTTTTGATTATCAAGGGTGGATAACATTGATTTTACGTAAATTTATAAATTATTATAAGTACTGCTTTATCATGATTTTATAGAGTTTTAGAGTTTTCAATTTTTCTTATAATATAACTAGGTGGTTACATTGTATTAAAAAAATCTAAGATTAAATATGTAATGAACGGTTGGTGATAACTAATATATTATACGTTTATTATTGGAATTTCCTTGCTTAGTTGCTAAGTTATTTGTCACAATTCAATTTCAATTTTTTTGGTTTATCACACTTAGGGAACAACTTGTTCCATCGCTTAATACAATAATATTATCTTCTAGAAATAATGGAATTTGTGTGTATATTTACATTATAAGTAAAAGAATTTTTATTAACAAAATAAATATTCATCATTAGAACAAGGATTATAATGAATATACTAGCGGGTACTTGGCACTCAGTTCTAATTGCTTACTTATTATTCATTACTAACTTAACCTTTTTTATTTAGGTGGGTTATTTTTATTTATTCTAACCATTTTTCTATATAATTGTTGTCCTTTTTTCAGATATTGAGGACTTTTATATTTCTGTCTTTGTCAAAAGTGTTTGGTTTTCTAATAAGTTTGTCGCAACATTCGACAAGTCACTTTAATCATTTACTCAATTTAGAAATCACTTTTTGTTTGTCCGACGTAACAAGAGTAATAATTTTTATAGTTAACTTGGTAAACCCCTCAGTTTTCCAGTTTTTTTCCTTTTGTATTTGATGTAATTAAGATTAACATAAGGAATTTATATTATAAACAGTACCACATTGACATGACTGAAGTCCAGATTAAATTAGGCTCTACATTTCTCTAAACTAACATGATATAGCAATACTTATGGATAAAAATAACGTTAAATAATTTTTATTTACTCCTAAAAATGTATAAATAACATAGTTTTAGTAATGTATATGAAACAGTCCAAAAATGGCCATAGCTGGATGAAACCAGTCCGGTCTAAGCAATAAATTGTAGAACAAAAAACTTCATTAAATCAGAAAAAAACAATATTATGGTGTCCACCCCGATTTGCGAAAAAAACTTGGCGTGTATTAGGCTTTAAGGATCAGCACTCAAAAATACACACTTTTTGGCTTTCTAGTACAAACAAAACTACCAAGTATTTTTCTGTTAATTTTATACAGGCAGTTAAAAAAATGTCTAAAGTTTCCTAACTAACTAACCATCACGCCGTTTCACCCGCAGGGGTAGGCGGAGAGGACAGACCGCCATATACCTCTGTTTTGGCACACACTTCTTGCTTCTTTCACATTCATACATCGTCCCATACATACTCTTCTGTTATTCCGACTCTTCACATGATTCAAGTATTTGATTCACTTGATCGTGCCATGTCTTTCTCGGGCGTCCTCGACTTATTCTTCCATTCACTTTCGCATCATATATTCTTTTTACACTATTTTCTTCGTTCATTCGCTCTACATGCCCAAACCATTTAAGCGTCCCTTTCTTGATCATATTCATTACGGTAACATCAGGTTTGCATTCTTGTCGGATATCCACATTTTTAATACGGTCATGCATGGTTTTACCGCACATACGTCTCAGAGATCTCATTTCCACAGCATTCAGTCTACTTTCATCCTTCCTCTGCCAGTTCCATGCCTCACTGCCATACATCCGGGTTGGTATAAGCACTCCATCATGGCCTGCTAGCTTCGCTTTTTTGGATAATTTACTATTTGCGCCAAGAGCATTCAGTCCTCCATTAATGGAGTTTCCTGCATCCACCCTTCTTTCAATATCCTTATAAGCCCATCCGTCTCTCATAGACATACTTTCTAAATACACAAACTCACCCGCTTGCTCCAAGTATTCAATATTCACAACTATATTGCACGCTGTTCTAGTACTCTCGCTTTCAAACACCATGACTTTGGACTTATTTTCATTCATTATCAACTCATTCCTAAAGTTTCCAGTAAATACAATTCTTAAACAGTTATGTTTTTAATTGTTTATGAAATTCATACTGGAATTTTAGGTAAGACGTTTGAAAATGACTTCGCTAATTTTTAAACTGCACCTTTTACTGACATTTAGTATATTTTTCATAGAATTTAAAGAATTACATTAGAAAAATTGTATTCACTTGAAATCTCTGACATTTTTCTAACTAACCATAGAAAATTTGCAGATACATCATTTGTAACATTGCTTATATGAACGCTACAATGTGACGCTTAGTACAATTTTGGATGCTGAGCCTTAAAGTCACAGTAAGATTACACAGACTCGCTTTACATTTTTGGTTCCTCCAAACAGTCCCTTGAAAATACACGTCACGGTTTCTTCGTACGACTTGATGCCTATATAAGATTTGTGCTCCCCCCGTTCGCGAAAAACTCCGCCCATAGCATGTTCTACTGACGGGTGCTGAAAGTAGAACAATGAACAATGTTTTGTGCCAAATTCAAATAAAATAATGGTTTCAAAATAGAAGATGAAACATTAGAAATCGAGAAACCTCTATAGCAGGGATATCAAAATCAATTTTTTTCAAGTGCCATTTTTGTCCCACGGTATTTCAGCGGGCGGTAATATTATATAAAACTTCTTTTATTATACAAAGAACAGGTCTTCATATTGAGAGTCTTGAGAGGTATTGAGATATTACAGGGTATTCAAACTAAAATGTGTATGGTTATTATCATTTTTTATAACTTGATATTGTTACAGTAAGTATAACAAGTATTTTTATTTAGGTAGGTACTCCTATTTTTCCTCAACTTTTCACAATTCCAGGCATTGCACATTTCCAGTCCTCTTTTTTTCTTAATGGATCCTTCTGTTGTAATATATTACAAATAAGGACCTGTTTTTGCTTCTTCCGTTAGGCAATGAACATAAAAACAATTTAAACAGTTTATTATAATACCAGAATAACGGAATACGAGTAATACTACTAAATACAAGGAATGATTTTTTTTGTCAATAGTTTCGAAATGAAAATAAACACAGACCTTTGTAAAAGTCTAGCTGAGTAAGGGTTCTTATTTTAGAAAAGCAAATACTTTCACCGTATTAATAATGTGTATCTAGAACTCTCGACTCTTCGATACAATAATCAATCAATTATCGCCTTGTGTCAACATCCTTGTCCCGTTCCCGTCACGTCAATCCTCACTGACTCTCCTCTGGGAATACTATTTCCTTTTTTATGTGAAAACTGAAGAGTCCAAACTGCCCGGGGCCATTGAAACTATGACATTCCCAATTAAGGTATGTTATGAGGCTGAGGGGAGTTGAGAAGGGAAGGAGATGCAAACACGGCTAAAGCCATTTCATGTAACGTATCGATTTTGAATGGTGGACTTTCATCCAGGCGATACTGATAGTAACACTCTGGAACACGCCACAAAAACACTATATAATATTTTGTACTAACTGACCCATGACCTCTTGATTTGTGGTAGAGAATATTAACCGCTAGATCATGGAAATCATTTATGAATTATGGAATTGAAACTTGCTTACGTCTAGTGGGAACTCGTAAACACCTGGTATTTATAAATTACATAAAAATTATGTAATCAAGATGCTCAATGTAGATACCTGTCACTATTGGGTGTCAGTACGTTCATGTGATCAAGTTGATCTGTAGAATCTTACAGCGGGTCAGTACCGAACTTTTCTATTATTATTTTAAGTAAAATAGACTGTTGGAACGTTACTGAAACTATTGCAGATTTTTTATTCATATTTTCAAAAGACCGTTTTGTAAAAATTAAATTCGATGTAGCCCTGATTAATTTCTTTTGTGTTTATCGAAATATTGGAAATTTTGGTAAAACACTTAAAAAAAACAAGTCAGCAAAAGAATTAATGTAAGTAGTGTAGAAAGAGTAGATTTTTTACGTATTTGAAAGAAAGTTTTGCTGAAACAAGTCCTTTTCAAAACTGATAGAAAAGCGCCTGCCTACTCAACAAATAACGCGGCAAATAACATTGTTATCAACAAGACATTTGAGAAGAAAATACAAACGACAAGGGAATTTTAGAAAAGCACGCAAGACTTTCCACACTTTTTCTAAAAATATATTTATTTATTTGACAAGCATCTCTAAGATAAAGTAGTTAAGAACATGTTTGTCGATCAATAATTAATGAATACAAGTAATTATTTCTTGTATTCATTGTCAACGACATTTTTTTATCAATATGGCTTTTTTAGTTGGTTGTTAAACTGAATATTAATTTCCAACAATATTTGTCCAAAAACCTTTAGACAAATATTGTTTAAAATTTATTCAACCAGGGTGTTCGCGCAAACTCATCAAAAAACATTACACTCTGAAATGAGGGGAAACAAACACATGTATTTATAAAACTAAAGCGGCTTACGTAACGAAACTGTATTCCTGAATACTGCAGACAAATTCTTCGTCCTTGGTGGTGAAATTCCAATTGAAACATTACTGCATGTCAGGCAAAAAAACAAGTTTCAATCTTTTCGCATCAAGGGACAGTGTCTTATTGGGAGATTTAGAACAAAATACAAGCCTCTAACAATCACGCCACAGTTCCATATCCCTTTATAACCGATACCGTACTAACTCCATAGCTCACGATGGAGTTTGTTTTTTAAAAAAATCCTTATGAAAAACAAAAACTTTTTTACAAACTGAATCGGTGTCGATCAAACGTGCGGGAACTGCTCTAATAGAGAACACAAATGCACGTGCTTAAACTTTACAGTCGCCCGACAAACTCCGAGGAAAATTGTCATATATTTTTTCAAGCTGCTGGCAGAAGTAAGTAAATATTTTGGCTATTTGCCTTTGACATATTTCTAACATTGCGTATTGTTTCTGAGGCTAAGGTCCTTAGTAATAGTTTTAAAACATTTTCATGTAGTTTTGTTTGGTAAATTAAATATTATTTTCCTTTATATTTCTCTAACGGCATGATCGTAACATTAAGGTTAGGGTGTCTATTAATATCAACATTTACGTATCAGCCACCTAATCCTTATGTTTATTCATTTCATGCTTCCTCATAAATGACGACAATGTTTTAGAGTTTCTGGGTGATGATAACCGATTCGGAAATCAAAGGTCTAGGCAATAATGAATTAAGTTTTGAGACAGAGCGTTTTGACCTATTTGGGGATCTACGGAAACCCATAGGACTTGACAATGATCCTTTTTTTCTGTAGGAAATGAGATTACCTGTTATCAGAGTGCCGATCTGGGCATTTTTTTTAAAGTTTAGCTCGAGTGGATAAAAGATTTCAGTGTGCATAGAATGTTTTTTTAATCTACTTTTGGGTTACCTACATAATTAAATTTTTCCCATAAAGTGACTTTTCTTCCAATTGAAAAATTCTTTTTCGAAAATGTTTATTTACTGGTGATATTGTTGAAAATCCTACGAATAAGATTTAAATTTAAGATAGAAGATTAAATTTAACGTTGGAAAGGACTCAGCCCTGTTGAATGTTTATTCTTATGTTTCTAATCCTTTCTAGCCCTTTGCACAATATGAAATAAGTTTTTTGTCAATGATACAGTGATCATTTTTAAATTCATGAAAGGGGGGGGGAGGGATTTGAAGTTTTTAAGTGCATGGATTATTCGTAAGTAAATGTATTATCCATGCATTTTCAAAAATTCCAAAAGCCAAAAAAAACGGATTGAAGCGAGAGGGAGAATTGATTTCCTTCAGTTTCCTTCAGGAAACTTCTCCACAAGTTTAATTTTTTAATTTTAATTTTTTATTTCGGTTTTCTAAAATGTTTTAATTTTGCCAGAAATAAGAATAAATTGAGCGTAGGTACCTTAAACAGATGTACACGCCTACAACACACTTCTATCAGCTTATCTAATCAGTGGTTGTACTGGTAACATAACATAGAAAATGATAAAATAACATATTTTTTTAGATAGTGGTTTTCAGATATTTTTTTTTATTCAATTTGCGATTTGTTTAAATCTAGGTATAGTTTCATTTTATCACAAAAAATCTAAAATTACCCACACAGCAATATTCAAATACATTAATTCACTCTTGGAGTTGGTAGGTACCTACTGAGTCAAACATTAAATATCGATCACTATCTTGCAAACACTACTTCTTTTAACTGGAGTGACTCAATGGTGGACTCAATTGGTGATGTACAATGTCAGGCAGGGAAAAAAAGACAGAGCGTGCATTATTAACGTATTTTCATTAGCCATTACGGTTTGTATTATCTCTTCAGTGCAAAAAATATTAATACATTTAGTGATTATAAAAAACACTTTTTTACATTCGTTGTAACGCAGAGCAATCAGTTTTTTGGCAGCAGATTTGTCTATGTTTGCCGTAAAGTGTTAGGACAAGTTTTTTTATATGATAGTTAATAATAATATTTAATCTACGATACGGTGAAATATATTAACCATGCCTCTGTTTGTACCAGATGCAGATTCTCGGGTAATTGAAGGATTCTACCTTAGTAAGAATCCACACAAGTCAATTGTTTCATGTGAAATATCAAATTGGTTTTACGAATAGCTCTCAGAATATTCGCAAAATAAGTTAAAAACAGAACGCTTTATTTCGTTTGTTTTTTTTTATATTCAGGAAATATATTATATTTATTTATCGAAGGAAGCAATCACTTTGTAGCTTGACATTATAATTTAAATAAAAAATATTTTAGTTTTAAGCCACTTTATTTATACACATATAACAATTCGACCGGTTTCGGTTAAACTTAACCTTCTTCAGGAACGTATATATATAAACTAAGTGTAAAATATAGAGTTATACAGTAGATAAAGAAATTAATGAAAGAGACAAAACATTAGTATAAACAGGACAAAGCATCAGAGAGGGGGTGGTAATGGAGTAGGTAGAGAGGTAGGGGGATGGGAAGAGGAGAAGGGGAACATTCTCAAAATCGGACTTTTAGTTAATTCTAATTGTTTGTTTAAAATTTGGCAATTATTATTATTATTTGATTTTGATATTTCTAATGCTTCTAGATTATTAAGGCGAAAAATAATAGATAATGAAAGAATTTCCTAGACCTTTCTTTATCTATTATTAACAACAAAATTAACTTCAACATTTATCGAAAACCTACATTCACCGACACCATAATCCATAATACCTCAAACCATCCTAGGTCACATAAACACTCCGCTTTTCACAGCATGATTCACCGATTAGTCACCATCCCACTATCTAATAATAATTTCGCCAATGAACTTTCTACAATCAAACTAATAGCTAATAATAACGGATACGACCATAATATAATTGATAAAATTTTATCAAAAAAACTTCGCCGAATTGCAACAAATAAATTTATCTATAATGATCTACCATCTAATAATAATATTAGCTTAACTCCTAAATGGCGCAGAATTTTGTATATAAGTGATTTCTCTACCTTTTGCACATCTAAACTCTCATCAGAAATAAGACCAGCTTTTTACACCAACAATAATTTAGGAAAAAATTTAATCAATTCTAAAGACAAAGAAGATTCTTTAAGCCATTCTGGCATATATAAACTTAACTGTAACGATTGCCCGGCAATTTATAAAACCACTTATGAGAAATGTAAACATTAGAGTCAAAGAACACATCAGATGTTTAACAAGTATAGGTTTTTCTGAATTTGCCGAACATTTAATTAAAAACTAACCATACTTTTTAATAAAAATACAGGTGTACAAATAATTCATAAAAATGGAATAGGTTTGCGCGCTAACAATCTAGAAGCATTAGAAATTTCAAAATTAAATAGAACTAATTGCCAAATTTTAAACAAACAATTAGAATTAACTAAAAGTCCGATTTTAAGAATGTTCCCCTTCTCCTCTTATCCCCCCTACCTCTCTACCTACTCCATTCTGATGCTTTGTCCTGTTTATATTAATGTTTTGTCTCTTTCACTAATTTCTTTGTCTACTGTATTACTCTATATTTAATCTTAGTTTATACTTATACGTTCCTGATGAAGGTTAAGTTTAACCGAAACCGGTCGAATTGTTATATGTGTATAAATAAAGTGGCTTAAAACAAAAATACCTATTTTTTTACACTGTATTTCTTATTATGTTAAATTGTATTATATTGTTTGATTTATGTTAGTTTGATCTCTGTATTCTGTTGTAACTCATGTATTTCTTTAGTTTCTACTATCCTAGAGCGAGTTTTTATAACTCATCGGGATTGGATAGCTATATATGTTAGCAAGATATTAATAAAAAAATAGCCGATACACATTCCAAATGTCTCATCCTGATGACAGAGAGTATAATGGTGACAGGATATACTGTAAAAAAGGCTCACTTCTGCTACCTTTTCGGATACTTAATAACGAGTAGCTACTATTTCTGGGTTTGGAGGATTTGTTTTCATAGTATGGTGTTTTATCAAAGTGGCGCATGTTGGAAATGAGGCGGAATAGGATATTATGGGGAGATTGAATGAGCGTTGGGCGGTGTAAAATAGTGTTTTAAAGAATCATAAATGAAGGGGCTGGCGGCAGGTTTTGAAAAGTAATAACATCATGCTATGAGTAATAATATCATGCTATCAATGATATAAGCTTTTGAGGAAGCTTTGCGAAATTGATTTTTTTTAAGTACGCTGCTTGCTGAATGTCGATGATGCGGTGCTTATGCTTAGTAGTATTAGAGATCTGCAGTCTCTCGTATCTACGAGGAATGAAGTATTTATACAGAACGATTTAATGATGAATGTAGCCGATTAAGTCCAAAGACATAGTATTTCAAACAAGGACTACGAAAACATTGTGCAATCTAGTTGTGAACTTGAAGAAAGTGGATGAGTTAGTGTGTTCGGGATGTATATTCACTAAGAATACTGATACTGCGAGGACATTGGAAGAAGGGTGAAGGCAGGAAACTCCATTAACGGAGGACTGAATGCAATAGTCGCCGTTGAAAGTTGTCCAAATAACATGGTAAATAGAGCGCTAATGGAAACCCCGATGTATGGCAGTCAGGCATGGAACTGGCAGAGGAAGGATGAAAATAGGCTCACTGCTATATTTTTGAGATCCTTGAGGCGTATGTGTGGTAAAACCATGTGTAATCATGTTACAAATGTGGCGATCTAGAAAGAATTTAAGGCTGAAGTAAACCTAGTGAACAAGATTAAGAAAGGTAGGCTTAGATGTTTTAGACATGCAGAGCAGAAGGACGGAGAAAATAAGTCAGGTAAATGTATGACGCGAAAGTGAATTTTAGAAAAAGTCGGGGACACCGAGGAAAACATGGCACGTTCGAGTCAATCAAACACTTAAGTCGGATTATGTCAAGAGTCAGAATAACAGAAGAGTATGTGTAAGACGATGCGTGAATGTGGATGAAGCAAGGATGTGTGCCAAAACAGAATCGTGTCGGGATCTATCCTCTCTGCATACCATTTCGGGGAAACAGCGCGATGGTTATTAGAATAGTTATTATGTTTTCGATTATATTTGCCCATAGGTCAAACAAATGCAAACTTGAACTAAGGCAAAACCTTAAACTAATTTCGGGCAGCTGCTTGCAAATAAGCTAGAATTTGAGTTCAGAATCTTGTTAAAAAAATAGGCCGCCACTATTTTCCAATTTCGGCTTCGACGCATCGAATTACTTTTAAGGAATAGGAAGTGATCATGATATCATGAGCAAATAATCTCCATTGTAATAATAAACAATATAATCGTATCAAACGCAGCATATTTTCCACCGTTTATACCTATTTGTTGAATAAATAAGTTTCGTAATGGGTTCTTGGCAACGGTTCTCTTCCAAAAATGAAATCCAATATTTACTTTATAACTTTTGTGAAAATATCAGTCGGTATAGCAAGCAATTTTGTTGAATTACATTAATTTAGTAAAATAAATACTGTGGCTAACTAACTATCGCCGTTTCCCTAAAAAATTGTCTTGGCACACACTTCTTGCTTCATTTACATTCATACATCGTCTCATACATACTCTTCTGTTATTCTGACTCTTTACATGACCCGATTCAAGTATTTGATTTACTTGATCGTGCCATGTCTTTCTCGGGCGTCCTCGACTTCTTCTTCCATTCACTTTCGCATAATATATTTTTTTCACACTCCTTTCTTCGTTCATTTCATTCGCTCTACATGCCCAAACCATCTAAGCGTAATAACATATCCGCATTCTTTCCGGATATCCACATTTGTAATACGGTCTCAAAGATCTCATTTCCAGCATTCAGTCTACTTTCATCCTTCCTCTGCCAGTTCCATGCCTCACTGCCATACATCAGGGTTGGTATAAGCACTCCATTGTGAACTGCTAGCTTCGCTTCTTTGGACAATTTCTTATTTGCCCCAACAGCGTTCAATCCTCCATTAATGGAGTTTCCTGCATTCACCCTTCTTTCAATATCCTTATCAGCCTTTCCGTCTCTTGTAAACATACTTCCTAAATACACAAACTCATACACTTGCTCCAAGTATTCATCATTCACAACTATATTGCACGCTGTTCTCGTACTCTTAAAACACCATCATTTGGACTTACTTCTACATTCATCATCAACTTTTTGCATACATACTTGGTTCATCCTTGACACGAGAAACTGTAGATCTTCCATATTGTCAGCAATCAGCACCGCATCGTCCGCATACAAAAGGCAACATACTTTCACATTGTTCATTTTCGCGCCCAAGCCCACACCTTTCAATTCTTGCATACAATTATCCATGTACAAATTGAATAAACACGGTGACATTACACAGCCTTGTTTTACACCTTTTGTGATGTTAAACCACTTCGTAAAATCACCGTTCACTCTAACACATGCAACGCTTCCCTCGTACAAGGACGCGATTGCTTGTATAAGATTTGTAATGATTGATTGGCTGTTAAAATAAAACTTGTTTCTATCAGGTGGTCTCATTCACATCATTTTAAATTCATAAACATTTCTCAGTTGTGATGAAGTCTGGTGTATTTTCTTATATTCGGGTCCTCATGTCGTATTTGTAATAAAATACAGTATGCTTGAATATTTAATTGAAATACTTGTTTTCATAGTTTGTTTAATTAATTAGGGAATCTACGTTTTACGTTTCCATTTGTAGGTACTTAGTTCGCGATAGTTAACAGAACTATTTTATTTGCGGGTTAGGGGAGACGTCAAATATTTATTCAATTTTCTTTCTCCATTTAAAATATTATCTCATAAATTTATAAAGGAATTAAATGGGAAGCTATAATAATCGGAACAAGTTTTTCGCGACATAATGAAATAATTATTTGGCTTTGACTGTCAGGATTAAGTGTGTTAAGAAACCAAACCTTTTCTTAGTACATACTTATACGTTCCTGATGAAGGTTAAGTCTAACCGAAACCGGTCGAATTGTAATGTGTATAAATAAAGTGGCTTAAAACAAAATTATTTTTTATTTAAATTATAATGTCCAGCTACAAAGTGTTTGCTTCCTTCGATAATCCAAACCTTTTATTTATCAACCGCAATGTTTAGTTTGTAAATAGTATTATATTTTATTAAAAACGGAGTATATTAGTATTTATTTATCACAAAGGTTTCCATAATTTTGATAGAGCAACTAAACGAATACTTTAACATTGACATAATATGTATCTAAGTAATCGAAAATCTAGCTAGATTTTTAATTTTATTTCTCTTTATAATGAATTCTGGGTAACGTACTAAACTTTTAATTGATTTTGAATTATTAAATATTTTTATGAACTAAATTAAATTGTTCTTTTTAAGGTGAAAAATAACTAAAAAATCGTGAAAGGAATGTTATCTCGTAAAGATATAAAACATTATTAACAAGTATTTCTTTCGGGTTTATAATACATTTTTTAATCAAGTATTTTTTTTATGTAGCCACAATTATTCGCATTAAACGACAAGATTTTTCGTGAATAATTGATTAAATTTGATTAAATTTCACTCAAATGCGCTAAAGTAAATAAATAAATTATTTTTTTATAACTTCGTTATTTATTTGAAACGTCTAGACTTTTTTTTCGCAACCAAAAATTGACATTTTACAGAAAGTAAAATCGGTTTTCAATTGAAATTAATACTTTATTCGAATATGAATAAAATATTTTAATAACACCATTAATCACGAAACAAAATTAATTAAAATCTTTACTCACTGTTACATTTGAACATAATATTTAGGAAGCATTTAATCAATAAATTAAGAATGCCCTCTTTTCTAACTGCTTTGCCTTTTCTAGGTGTTTTATTTATCATTTTTTTGGGAGAACACATTTACAGTAAAACATTATAGAAAGCTCTTTAGAAAGGTCAGCTTTATTCAATTTCGTTATTTCCAATAAGAGATCACGTTTCGGACCTCCGAACTGTGTCCAGTCTATACTCATTTCTATTTACCATCATCTGACAAAAATAGATTTGTGGGTAGGTATTTTATTGAACTATTGAATGTAATTGTTATGTGTTCTACATATAATTCTGAGTGTAGCTGTAAAAATATATATTTAAATAAGTCATATTCCTATTGAAAGAAAATTTGCTTTCGTCATGGCGGTAAGTAAATAGACACATCGTAATGGTCACAAATTACGGAATTTTAGGAAAAAAAAAAATGATCCTTATTAATCGCTTATCTAATTTTGCAGTTCAGTTTTTTTTATTATTTATTAAGATGGTTCTAAAAATAGATTGATTTTCCAGGATGTGTATTTTGCCATTGAGAAAGAATTGTGTTTATTCCTTTCTCCCTTTTCACGGTAGATCATAATATTATATTAAGCCTTTTTAAGTACTGCGACGTTTTCGATCAATAACCTCTCTAACTAAGGTCACATTTCTGTATTATAACTCCTTCTATCAGCTTAGAAAATATTGTAGTAGGTGAATCAGAAAAGACTAGGTAGTTGGTTGATAATATGGTTCAATAGATGTTTTCCGTTACAACACTGTTTCCAAATTAAAATCTAGCTTACTTGAATGTTTTCAATAGAACTCAAAGATTATTGTTACTTATAGTTATAATTATAAAACCTACGCTATATTTATATACTTGCAGTTAAATACTAACTTTTCTCTTAATGTTATATTCTACCCATCTATTGTACTCCTTTATTTAAATAAATGTATTTATGTAAAAGCCTTAAAGGCGTTAATAAAATAAAATAAATAATGACGTTCTGATATCAACCAGCGGTGAAGCGTGTCACTGGATAGATGGAAATTGACTGAATGCAAATGTAATGAGATCTCCGAAGGTGTTATAAATGAAAGTTAATTCAGTAAGGTTAAAAAAGATACGCAGATGGTTTGGACATGTTACTACATACATGATATATTACTACTTGTATACTTACAGCGGATGGATAAAAAAATCGATGTCGCCCCAGGAAGACATGGCATAAACAAGGGAATCAAATACTTAACCTAGGTCATGTCACGGGTTGGAATGTGAATGAAACAACACAAACTAAGTCCTTAATGATTGCCTGAACAACAATTTTAGTGTTAACGTTGGTAGTAAGGAGAATTTAAATTTCGTTAGGTTATTCGTAACCCAGAAAGGATTGCTTAAAAAAATGATTAAAAATAAGATAGAGCTGTAAAACTTTCCGCCCTCTCTGCCTAGGCCTGGGGGAAATGGCGTGATGCTTAACATTTTGTGTGCATACCGCACAAAAGTCTCAATCACTCCCTAACTGTCCGGAGCCAGTGGGACTATGGCATCCCCAGTTTGAGTATGTTGTAAGGCTTAACGATGTATGAAAGGGAAGGAAATAGTAAATAAGAGGATGGCGAAGTACCTGACTATTTAGAACTACTCACCAAGCACGGCTAAAGTCATTTCAAGCAATGTTTCGATTCTGAATAGTGGTATTTCACCAGAGCTTTACTAAGAGTATGTACCGCTCTAGTGTGACTGCAAAGCGCTCTCCGACGAGCGAGTGTGGCAGCCGTTGTCCCCGGGGCGCGGCTGGAAGGGTATCGGAAGGTCCGGAAGTCACTCCTTCGTAACGACGCCTATTTTTAAGGCTTTTCTTGTACTTAAATGTTTTAATGGAAACTCTTTTTTCCAACTACACATTTTTTATATCCCGATGATGGGAAAATTTACAACGGCGCGCCGTGGCGGAATGTGCAATGTATATATTATAAAATACAAGTTTAACTCGTATTATTAAAATTGTCGAAGTGGGGATATCCGAACAATTATTGAATTAATACGTTTTAAATCACAACACGTTAAAACTAAGGAAGGTAAAATTTACACACCCATCAGTATAAATACATCGCAAAAAAGCATGTAGGTACTTAGCCTTAACATTTGATTTAAAATGATCCTTGGCGAGCATATGCCGTGAATTCGTGCATTTCGTCAATTTTATTTATTTACTCTTCGCTACTGCTATACCAGAAAGCTTGTATTATTTTGTAGCGATAACTTGAAATTAATATGTCATTTTTTTGTCATCGATATATTTATTAAAATATATATACAGCATCACGATTGCGTAATATTTATATCCAGCAGTCATTTCCTCCTCCAAAACGACGTTCCTTTGTCTTTATATCTTTTTTCCGCTGCTTGAACTGTTCACTGCTGTGTGACATAAAAACACTAAGGCTGTTTGTTATATCATAAACAAATTTACTTTAGAAAGAACAGACGTCAACACGATAAAGACTCTGAAGTTAATGATTTTTCTTTAATATCTACATCAGATGGTGGTTTATCCCTCCTGGCAGTAATATCAATTTTATTGGATATATTTTTGTTTAGTGACTCAATGGCCCGTAAATAATGTGACAACTTTGTGTTGGCTTTAATACGCCTTTTCTTTGCTCTTTATACATTGACAAATAAAATGACTGGAACACTTGTGTCGACGACTTGTCGGTTTTTTTCTTCAAACTTATTATTTGTATACATACCGAGATAATTTTCAGTTAATTGTATATCAATATATGTCTACTTATTCACAAGACTGTGTATATTAATTTTATGTGCTTCGTTCTTTATGTAAACTTAAATATTGTGATATGCATTATATCTTACAAGATGTTTTATTTTTTTTTGCATAAATCTATATAAACATTAAAAAACAAACAAGCAAACAGATGAAATTTCAGGGAGCTTTTTTTCTTTGTTATCGGACCATCTAATTTTATGTACAAGCACAGTCTTCAGACCTCTGTGAATAAGACGGAATCCAGTAGCGTCTAATTAATTGATATTGTATGCAAACTGATGATGGAATGCACACTGCGGAAATTACTTCGCACAGAGAATTACCACTAGTCTAGTGCCTTGCAATTCCGTGTTTTAACGTATTTGCGATGCGGACTTCGTTGCCTTAGTAACAGTATGATTATCATAGAAAGTAGCGTCTTGGGAAATATATGCAATTTGTTCGTCGGAAAACAAAGAAATAATGAAATGACTATGACTACAAGCCAAATAAATATTTTCTATTCTTTCTTAATGTTACGTTGAACTTTAAGAGGTACGTTTTAAAAATACACTTCATATTTTAAGTATATATATGAAATTAAAAAAATTATATTGTATACAAATGGTTAAGAATTCTTTTAATTCTTTTAGATGATTCGAAGTCATTGAATAAACCAATCACAGAACAAATAATTACTTATTTGTATATGTACGATTTTATGTTACTATTTCTATATTAATATTAAATGCCCACTTTCAAACAACATTAACCATAGATTAATTTAATTTGAAGTAACCAAAACAATCGGCAAAAATTACTGCCTCAACACAAGCTTGCCTAGTGAGGCAGATTACGAGAAAACAAAAGTAATAACTGTATACAAATATACAAAAACTAAGTTTATGTGTATTAAGCAAATACGGATAATGGTCTATATTTCTATTTAATTATTGTTATAAATATATAAAATAGTGACCAATAGCTGGTACATTGAACTCGTGTGCTGCATTCATTTTCGCCTACTTCGAGGTCTGGCGCCTGCGACCTGGTGTCCATTTGGCTAGTGAATCCTTGCGCATGTCACTCTGCAATCATTATCGAGCTATTTATTGTTCACTTTTTTTTTAATTTTTAAATTAGATTATAAAAGCTTTACGATTCTTTCTAATACCGATTAAAGCAAAAAATCCAATACTCTTCAAAGAATATGAAAATAGAAAAAGAAACAGAAAATTTAAAAAATCAGGTTGTTACCGAGACTTCTCGGAACATCTACTTTATTCGGGAGCAGCGCATAAATCAACTTTCCCATCTCAACCAATTAATTCACCATCTTTTTTAACATTCTCATAATTCTTGAAGACAATTGAAATTCTTATTTCAATTTTTAATTTTTAAAGATTGATGCCAAATATTGGAAAAATTAAAATTCAATTACAAGTTTTCTAGAAATATGAGATTATTAAAAATGCCCGGAAATGAATTGTTAGAAATGGCAAAGTTGGTTAATACACTGCTCCCGGATAGAGTAGAGGTCCGAATTTTGAATCTCGGTGACAACCTAAGCATTTTACTTTCTTTGTATTTCAATATTCTTTCAAGATTGTTGATATTCTTGAAGTAATCAATATTATCTACGAGTTTGTATTTAAATTGAATGTGCCTTCTCAATAAAAAAAAAACAGAAATAAATTATTCATCCGTTTTTAATAATTTTATTTCTTAAAAACCTTCCTTTCAAATTCATCAAACCTTTTCTAATAACTAAACTTCTCTTACTAGCGTAATAATATTTACATACTTATGGCCGAACAAAGTGATGTGACCAAATTTTGTAATTCCAGAGTTCAACTAAGCAAAACTTAGAAGGAACAGTATTTAATGCCATATGTTTTTACATCGGACGAGTCGAAAGGGTGTCTGGTTATTGATTTATGTTTCTAAATAATGTGGCACGGCAAAAAAGAACCTTGTTTTCAATAACCTAACAGATAAAAACATTTGTTGCTTAAATAATCATTTGAGAAATGAACAGTCAAAATTATCATAATTTGTATAATAGCCAGCTGAGCTGAAATTTAATCGTTTTATTTGTTTGTCTATCCTTTTATCCTCGATACAAGTCTTAACCATTAAGTGATTTAAACCATAATTTTACATCGGCTTATCTTTATAACTTGGCGCTAATAATGGTACATATTACTTCTCCTTGGCCACCCGACCCCCTATTTCATGCCTTCACTTTTATAAATAAACGTGTTGTATTTTAAACCTCATCTGTACCTACACCATAATGGAAGTCCACAGTTTCAAAATTGGGTTCAAAGGGCATACTGATCATCAGTTTTACTCGCTAATGTCGCACGACAAAACTTGGTATGAAATGCAAATTTTATATAACCAAGGTGAAACAAATTGATAGACCACCATTCACAATTAAAACTTTCTGAATAGCCGGATAATTCCCAACCTTCCTCTTATCCATCTCCTTCCCTCCCTCACTTCATTGAGCCGCACAACGTACCCCGATTGGGAATGCCATAGTCTCACTGACTCCGGACAGTTAGAAGCAGTTAGGAAACACTTGTATGTTTTCTTTGAAATCAAATATAGTCGATACAGGTCAACTTAATAAACAATTTGATAAAAATACCTACCTTTTAAAACATGCACAATGAAATAGTATTATTTCAAATCGGAAGGAATATGTAGTAAAAATCAACGATCAGTTTTTATTCTCACTAAGTAAGGAATGTGCTGTGAAATTATACCGGCTGTACGATCAGTCATGAGCTGTCTCTCCGATATAAACATGTTGGTGCAAATATATTTTCCAGCGTTAAAGATTGTAAAAAAAATAATAAACATAAATGAAATACGGATTTACCTTATACCTACATTTAAAAAAAGTACGTAACTAACTTATCTATAATAACATTTGTTTACTACCCACAAGAATAAAAAAATACAATATTTCAATTCAACAAAAATAGGTTTTAAAATAAACAGCTCTGCATGCTGAGCATTTGTGATACATACACAAAGGCAATACGTTAATATGTAATAGTTCTTCATTACCTAATCACCCGAAAAAAAAACACAATAATTTCGGTTAAGCAATAATATTATAATAATCCTACTCGGATTTGGACATAAATCATCAATTTACGTTCCGAATTCAAAGTGATTACGCTAAATGAGCGTATATGCCTACTGCGTAGAATTAGATATTGCATGGGACATTTGAAATATTACGCGTAATTTATTATTTGTTTTCGATTGGTTAGATTTCTTATTCATAAGGTCTACGGCCGGAAGTAAGGCAGCCTTTCCGACGCTCCGAGAAGCGTCGAATCACTTTGTAGGCGTTGTTTTACTTGTATGAAAGGTCGTTAACCTGTAATAAACAATGGAATTCATATAAAATTGTGAAAAATGGTAACAAAACGAATGTAATTAAAAATAACCAAGAACATCTTAATTTTTTTATAATAGAAATATTGTTAGACTGTGGAGGTGGTATACTCCATTTGAGATTTTAATATCGAGTATATTTCTGAGCTTGTTTATTTGTTATGAAATACTTACGGAAATTGAAAAATAAACTTGTTTTTGATAATTGCGTCTGCGCAAACCTTTATAATGTCAAAATTAACAACAGAAAATAATATTTTGAGTAAAAATGCTAACTTGTTTTTATTGTAGATACTAATTTTATTGATCGATATATTTAACCTATTTCAAAAGCAAACGACAAACCAGTTTGGATAAAACCAAATGAACAATTTATTAATAAATTACGTACGTATTACCTAGCACGCCCCTTGTCTTCGGTAGATAGCAACTTGACGCGTCGTCCACATGAGATCGTCGCAATAATTATTACCCTTAATAAACTGTTTCGCCTTGACTACCCGGGATACTTCTTTCTCTCTAAAATAGAATGAGAATAGCCACCCCATATAACGATGTGGCTAGTATAAAAGGCCAGCATAAGAGCTTCTCGAGACTTTTCTTCAACATTACTTTAAGCTGAACACATGTGTTAATTGGTATTTCATTTGACTTACCAAGTACTAAGTTGTAATTATTGTTGTATTTGTTATTTTAATTGTTTGAACAAAGGTTGAGCGTTCGCCCTAATCAACTGTTATTATTTGGTTCATAATAAAAAACATAAATATACGCACAACGAATCTACACCGGAAGGCTGTTAACATTTTCGTAGTATTCCGCTTGTTTTCTTCGTTTGGAATCAGGCACCGCGTCTCCCAAAGTTATGTAAATTGTTTAAAGAAATGAAATTCAAATGCCTTTCAAGGTCTAAATGGCACATTAAAATTACATAACGGAGTTAATCAAAATCCAATACTGATGATGACTAACTTTCTAATTTTTTTTTGATAGAATGAAAAAACATTTTTTACGGAAATGCGTTTATTGTTGAAAATTTACCTGTGGAGAAAACATAAGATATTTTTTGGTCGTTCAACAAATAATAAGTCCAGAGCATGGATTCGAACATGCCTAGATGACATATTTATATTTGTGGATTTCTGCCATCTGATGTTTTGAAAGGGATTTTTTTTTTAGAGTTCATTTTAAATTCAACTCAAACCAAGAGAACGGCTTTTTATTACTAAGTGAAGTAACATTCTTTTAGAATAACTTTTGTATATTTTGTTCGATTAAGTCAGCAATACGATATCAAAATGTTTTACAGCAAAATTATATAAATTTATAACACTGCTTTTTACAGGCATTTATTTTTTAACTTTAAGCATGGCTTTTGTCATTTCAAGGAACGATTCGATTCGGAATGGTGTTCTTTCACCAGGGCGGTACTGAGAGGGTCTGTACTATTAAACATACACTATACCTAGATATTTACACGGCTTTGGGACTCCGGTATGAATGGCGATTCCACTAGCGATGAGACAAGAACACAATCAAAAATATTATGAGTCAGCAATATACCTCAATGGAGTCGGCATATTTATATTCAGACCAAAAACAAATTAATCCAGTTAAAATCGTGTTATAAAACACTGTAGGTATGGTAAAGCCTTGATAAAATTTCAAATTCATTAAATTAAGATAAACTTGGTGAAAAAAACTTGTTACAGAGCTTTGTTTTTTTCTACTTTGAAGGTATATTTGAACTTTTTCATTGGCCTACGAAAACGGAATCAACTTTTAAACTTCAATCTTCTTAACGAGGGAATCCGTTTTGAGAAGTTCCGCCCGCATATTAACAAAATCTTGGATATTTAAAGATTATTGTACAGAGGGTAGAAAATTATTTTGGGACTCCTTCTTTAGCTATTCAAAAAAAAGTTTACTTACTTTCTTGAAAAAAATGAAAAGTATAAAAAATACTGAAAAGAAAATATGAATAATTTTCAAGAAGCATGAAATTGTTATAAATGGCGGTGAATTAATTGGTAAAAGCAATTTCGTCGGTAGAACAGTACTCCCGGATAAAGTAGAGCTCCCGAGTTCGAGTCTAAATCACATCTTCAATAATCCAATCGTTTTTTTTTCATGTATTTTTTTTATATTCTTTTAATAATTAATATAACGATGAAGCGTTTAGTTTTAAAAAGTTAATTTAATTTTGAAAAAAAAACATTTACGACATTATAATATGTACACCTTTGAAAAAATAAAAAAAATACAATGACTCATCCGTCCAAAGCCGGTGGGACTATGACATCCCCAATTGGGGTATGTTGTGAGGTTTATGATAGTAGGGGGAAGGAAACGGGTAAAAGAAACGTTGGAATGTACCTGGCTATTCAGATCTGGTCAACAAACACGGCTAAAGTCATATCTAGCAACGTTTCTATTCTGAATGGTGGTCTTTCACTAGGGCGATACTTATTATATATAATATACATCAATCACCCTGGATAACTACATCTCTGTTGGCATACGAACTATTTTCTCCATTAAACTAAATTTTAATAATTTCTGACCAACATTTCTATCTATTAAAATTGGCGCCCGTGATCTAAAACTCGATATGTCAAATATATTTTAAGAAAAACTAAAACTACTTTGTGCCTACTTCCAAAGATCCACACTAATTAACCAAATAGTCACACGTATCTCACCATTTGTGGCTTTAGCAGCCTTTCCCTTGTTTATAAAGAAGTAAAATATTTTTTATATAAGTAAACAACTCATTGAGTAATTCGAAAATTTAAAAAAAACTTCCAATTTTTTTGCGTTTTTGCCCTTTTTACAAAATACCAACGACAATAAGCGTATTTTAGAGATTTTATCTAACTTCACGAGGTATAGGTTAATGTTCCATCTGTAGAGTGGTTTTAGTAGATACCGGCCTTAGTAGATAGTAAATAGTTGGCGGTTCGTGGAATCGGTTAAATCGAGTTTGTCGTAAAGCGCTTAAATAATTTAGCTTTGTGGGTAACAACAGCGTGCCAACATAGTGCCTCCACAACAGTGTTACATATCTATCAAAACCGTATCAATTAAAGCAACCCCTCGTCGGAGCCACAGCTGCTGGCTAATAAACTGGAGTAAAATAATTTGTTCCGATACTTGTTCAGGAATAATGGCTACCAGTTTTACTTCGACTCGGAAGCACCAGATAATTTTGAAGATTACGATAAAAATGTGTGGTTGCCTATAAAATCAAGATCTTTAAAAAAAATATATATATATATATAATCAAAATTGAAAACACATCACATGATATACCTCAGCTAGTAGTTATTTAACTAAATTTCTATTCTAAGGTATTCGTTAAAAATGGCCAAGCCCTTTTTATTTTAACATAATTATGGAACAATGAATATTTAAAGAAACCCAATAAAAAACGTAAAACGTCTTGTGAAACTATGAGATTTAGTTTACAGAGAGTTTTACTTTAACCGTACAACCGTGACTATGGTAAAATTATCTCAGTGGGTAAAATAAATACATGTTTGCATTAATCGTCGCCGGGTATCGCACGCCTCTTTCCCCACAATAATGCGCAATTTTAAATACTTACTGGACTATTTAAAAATAGAAAAATTATTGGATAAAACTAGCTATATTTACATTAATACCTTTAGATTAGTAACACATACATTTTCATACGCGCTATATTGCTAGTGTGAGGCGCCATTGCGGCTGGTAATGTTTGATTTATGTTGAATTTGCGGCCTGAGAATATCGTAGGAGATACCTTATTTTATCTGAGCTGATTTTGCCGTGCCTGGTTCGGCTGAAGAAATGTATTTACATATCTATTTTGGCCCTACGTACTAGGATTGGGAAACCCATTCACCACATTTATAATATCATTTGAGAATCAAACAAATATATTATATGCAAATTATGTAATTAGTTATAAAATTATTAAGTACAAATAATAAGGATGCCGTACTTGATCGGACATTCAATCAAACCCGAGAATAAGCAAACGTACAAATGTTCCTCTTCATTGTCGTAATATTTTGTTACCACATTATTGTTTTTAAATGATGACATTTTATATTTCAGAATGGAATTCGACAACAGAACTTTCGAAGAGATTGGTCCACTAGGAAACTGGACTGACGAGAGCTTCTTCCGATTAACCTCTAACAAGACTCGCATACCACGGCCGTACGATGACGTCGGTAAATATAAATATTTTCTCTATTCAAATAATTGGATATTTAAAAAAATTAACATAAATAGTTAAGTATTATTTACGGAAAGGGCAATATTAGGCGCCGAGACTCTTTAACGGGGGTGTCGGAGCTTTATCTTTTACCCGACCCCAGGCACTGCTTTTTAGTTCAAACATGCTGTCTCTTGTCAGTTTGACATTTATATTTGTGTTTATATGATACATGATAAAGTTTTTATTTGGAATGTTCAAGTAGAAAATAGTTACACAGATTCCATATTAATTGTTTAAATTTTAAAAATAAACTCTTTACCATTTCTTAAGCTGGCGTATGCAGTGTATGTGACTAAAGGTAACCAACAATTATACCTGGTGAACAGTCGCTGTGCTGAACTTCTTACAGTTTGCATACCAAATCAGGTTAACCAAAGTTTTCCCTCCCCCAAAAAAAAAGTATTGTGTAAATACGTGTATTTTTTTTCTCTGCGTAAGAAGCAAACTTGCAATTTTTTGATGAGGCTAAATTGAACAGTATTTTTTCAAAGATGTTAGCACGCCTAAATCTATTACGTTTTGGACTTTTTAAATCGTTTAAAGAAGTCAGTATATTCACATGCGTAAGGAAAAACATAAACTCAGAATAATAAATTTAGTGAAAAACAACCAGGACTATTGTTATACGATATTTTATTCGCTGTACTTTGATTTGTTTGGGATGTCTGGTGTTGTTGTAAACTCGATGGAAAACCTTTAAAGTTGTAATTATAATGTGGGTATCTAAAAAATAATATTCTCTCATTTAAAAAATAGCTTGAAAATTGAATCAAAAACTGTTTTCTATCTTAAATTTTACCAATTAGTATTATCTCAAAAGCGCTTAGAATATAAAAGTTTTCTTATCTGGTTTAAATGGTAGTTTTTTTTTTGAATTTTCGACAGGTCCCCGACTAGATGTTTTTAGATCCGTGCGGAACCTCGAGTAAACTTAAGTGGTTTTCTTTAAATGGGGTAGATTTAAATTCCATTAAGGTAGTAGTGATTAAATACTTACTTGTGATACTGATCAATTAAATGGTTTCCGGAAGTTCAGTTAGAATTCAATTGTCTTTAAACCCTTTAAATAAAATCTATTCAAAGAAGTAATCGTAAACAATATCAAGATTTTAAATGTTAATGAATTATGAATGAGTGTTAGGATATTGTAATAAAAACCCATATATCCTATTTTTGGATTGGCTATACTTATATTTAAATGCTTATTATCTCTAGCCATGATTTCCGTTACACTTAAACTATCTTATTTTCAAATATGTATTCATTTTTAACACTATTTGTACGATTGTATTTTAAATATTAAACTTCTTTGGGTTTAAAATAATTTTTTGTAACAATGCATAATAAAGGGATTATTATATCATAATAATTATGTAAATAAAGAAAAAAGTAAAGAGATATGCCCGTGGTAATACGTAGTTCAGACACGTAAAGCGGATGAACGGGACTCAGTTCCCCGTCGAGAATATTGGTGGGATGCACAAGCGAACGGACAAAGGGGTAGGGGACATTTCAGAAAGACGTGGCTATTTCTAGTGAATCAATACTTCAGTTGTATCATTTCAATAGTCGGATAAAATAAAATATCAAACTGGGAGAATATTTTTTAAGACGGTTGAAGAACGTAATAGGGATTAGGGTAATAGGGTTATCAGGATAAAGTCATGTAGCGCTCCTCCCGCTCTGCCTACCCGTCCGAGAAAATGGTGTAATGGTCAATTACTTTTCGTGATTTGTTTTGGTGTACCGGCGATGTAAAAACATAACAACCTAATTGGGCGTAAATAAATTAAATAAGTACCCTACTAAAAACTTTAAGTAATGTAGGATATCTCCGTTGTAAAACTTTGACTATAGATATCTATTACAGTGGTTGACTAATTATTCCATTATTTTAATATTTCAGAAGCCCTATACGATGTTCCTTTCTTCCTCGTGGTCCTGTTGTCCATTTTCTACGGAACCATCTCCGTGGTAGCCGTGGTTGGAAATGCTTTGGTCATGTGGATAGTCGCCACCTCTCGCCGCATGCAGAATGTCACCAACTGTTTCATTGCCAACCTGGCGCTGGCTGACATTGTGATTGGACTTTTCGCCATACCGTTTCAAGTAAGTCTTTATCTGATATATATTGTCTTCGGGCTCGTTCCAATACTTGTATTTGAGAATGACAAGAGTGAAGAGGGTTTCATTTGGGTGGAAGCAGAGTAACTGCAATAACCAATATTTGCAGAAAATGATCATCAGTTATAGCAATCTAAGCTGCGGTTATATAAACTTTCTGATTTATTAATTTTATACAAAATTATGCATTCATCAATTGATGTACCAAACATTTTATCCCAAATTAACATCAACATATCACTAAGAAAATCAACATGGGGGATAAACGTTATTTTCAATATTAAAGCCTACCACACAAATACGGGATATTTCTCTCCTTTGCCGAGGACATTAAGAAACTACAACACAGTTCACTGCACAAACAATGAAGTAGACATTTGTATTGATACGATAAATCAATTTAAAAAAAACTGTCAATCACATCAAGCTGATATTGTAATGATGCCCTTTAGTTAGAGACTGGTTATATGAAGTACCAAGTACCAAACGGCTAATAGGCATCTCTTCAGTCAAGTGCCAATAATCCATCTATTTATGCTCTACCTCGTTTAATATTGTTCATTTGCTTTTGTTTGTTATTCATTTACTTTTGCATTTATCATAAACTTTTACTTGATTACCTACTGTTGTTAAATATTCTAATTAAATAACCACTCATGTATATATGTTTTGGGCATCACGCCTGTTATATGTACTAAAAAAGTTTTAGAATCTAAAAAAGATTATTATAGCTATATATTGCTCTTATCGATAGCATTATGGCATTTTTCTAGAACTTTTAAAAATACATAGCATTTTACGGATGAAATCCAGCACAGCATACCTAAGCATTTGTAAAATTGTACGTGAAATGTATGCACTTACAATGTGTGAATGAAAAACGACAGAATAGAACGAGCGTATTGTTAATTTAAAGTCAACGATGCCAACATCAGCCATTCAAGCCTTTGTTTTTTTTAAGGGTTGTTCTAACTTTCCTCAAACATTAACCTTTTAACATTATAGCACCGTTTTATTAAATGGCCAGAGAAAGGTACCAAGGGTGTTTCGAAGGGTGGGAATCGATTTCCCCGGGCTAGATTCGCGCTTATAAAGTGCTGTTTAATGTAGGTACCGTCAATCTTCGGAAGCCAGCCTAAAAACGCTTATAAGTTGGTATATGATATAAATGTCTACTAGGATCTACAGCTATTTATTAAAAAAGTTATCCACTTACGTTTGTGTTCACAGAAAGTTCTATTTCGCTATTTAAGGAGTCCCACAACCTACTTATATAATTTGAAAATAGTTTCAAAAATATTTCCACGTTCATTCTGATTTTGGAAAACGCGACCACATCAAATCATTTAAAAACGTTGTAATGACACAGCCCACCGCCTCATTACACCTCATGTCCCTGGTCGGAAGTGTCGCTGCCTAGACAGATGGAGGGTTGTAAGTTATCTATAATAATAGCATTTTATTTCAGCGGAACACCAACTAGGGCAGAAATCATTAGAAGCGCTTTGAATCACCGTTGATGAGAAAATGCATTTGTTAGCCACAAATGCATTTTCTCATCAAACCTTTCGAAACACATCATAAAAATATGAGTTTCGTTAAATTATGTGTCGATGCAATTGTTATAAATAGCATAAACCGGACTAGTATTTGGACATTAATAGTGAATGCAATATTTTTAGCCATAACACGAGGCAGCCCCCGTGTTCTAGTGGCTAAGGTGCTCCACTATGAATCCAGAGGTCGCGGTTTCAAATATACTTTTATTTGGTGGTTGTCTGTTATTTCACATTTAATTAATGTAAAATAAAAGTATAATATTTGAGTAACATAAGTGTGTTAATTAAACTTTTACTAGACAGCGCGCATAAAGATAGAAGATCTATTTAGGTATTGTAAGGTAAATATTTTTTTCAAGTCCAATCTTGCGATAACATGGATATGCTTTTAGCTGAACATCGACGAGGGAATATGCACAAATATTCTTTATTCAGTATATTTGATAGTTTTACAATGGTATCCGGATCGTTATCCTACAGCCAATCCAATAGTACAGAGGTTGTTTAGAAGTCGCGGGCTCAATATTCGTTTCAATAATATATTAATCAAAAAACATTTATTTCATATAAAAGAATATAAAGTGTATCTAAGTATCGTCCTGGTGAAAGACCACCATCCAGAATCGAAACATTGCTTGAAATGTGTTTAAACGTGTTTGGTGATAAATCTAAATAACCTGGCACTTCTCAACCGTCCCCTTCCTAATTTCCTTTCCCCTCCATGACACTTTTAGCATAATAACATACTCCGATTTAAGATGCTGTAGTCCCACTGGCTCCAGGCAGCTGAGAGCAGTTGCCAGAGAATAACAATATTTGTTTTAACCACAGTTTCAAATCCTCAAAACGTGAACCATTTACTTTTTTCACATGCATTTGAGAAAAAATATATACATACACTTGTAATGGGAGTAATTTTAATACAATTCTTAGCTTAAAATATTCCAAGGAAATGATAAAACCTTTTGATTTTAAATTGTTGGCGAAAATTATTCCAGGTTTCTGATTTTAGAACGGTTCCATAATTTATTAATCGCATAGATTATTAAATATCGGCAGCTGGCACCACCACCACCACCTTGAGATTATTATTAATCTTGCTATCACAATTAATTTGATTAAAGTTTGAGATAGCTTTGACTGGTGATTATGTTGATTGATTTTATAAAAAAAAGGGTTCAAAATATGTTTTCGACAATTGGATCGTCAGCCGTCATCATCGCCATGGGGAAGCGCCATTTTTACTATACGAACCGGAGACAAAATGCTTTAGATTCGGCCCAGTATGTGTTCATGCTCGGGGTTGCTAATGGTGGCCATCCGAATGTCGCATCATGGCCGGATAGGATCATCAACAAGCAGGCACGAAAAAATATTTTCGGGATTATTTTATAGATATATACGATGACCTGACAATTTAGGTAGTTATAAACCGCTGCTGCAGAGGGGGTGGGTAATGAGGCGAAAATATTCTTGGTAACATTGACAAGTTTTGTAGCAACGGGGAATAAAAGCAAAATTATTTACTAAAGAAAACACAGGTCGAAAATATATTCGCCGAATCAAGTACTTGTTCTGTATTTAACTTCTTCAAATTAAAGTACCTACATTTTTTTTTTACATAACGTCAAAATCATTACCTACTTAGAAATCACTTAATTTTTTATTTTTTATCATAATTTGTTGAAAAATCACCCAATTTTACCAAAACTTTGATTCTACCTGCGGAATTTCAAGGCATCTATAACAAGCTATGTGGTCTCTTTTTTAAATTGTTATAAGATATTTTACCAATCCACCAATGTAAATAAACCTTTTATAAAATACATTAAGCAAACAGAGAGGGGAAAATCAAAGAGTAAATTCAAAAATAGCCAACTATCAAAAATAAAGCTGACAACAATAGATATTATATAAAATATTAAAACAACCCACAGACACATCAAACGCATCACTATGTAACCCATATCTTTGTGAAGGTAATAACACTACCCGAAGGTATTTTTTAATGAAATTGTAAAGCCGCCTCTGTCACCAATAAAACAAAACCCTATGTCACAGATGTTCACTATGGCATAGACATTCCTTCCATTCCGGACATTAATAGTATGTATACCATAGATTTACTAATAATCGTACCTGTCTAAAGATGCCTGTCATAAGGGGAAACCGGTCAGCTTTTAAATAAAAAAAATATTGGAATGAAGTTTAAAAAAATGGTATTATGAAATCATTAGGTGAACACCATTATTTTCAGTTTTTCATTTATTTTGTTATCTCTTGCTTCTTAAAAAAGACACGGGTAACATACTTAATCACCCTTAAAAAAGTCGGGGAAGATGATTCTCCCAGACTATCACAACAAAGTTGTTGACAACAAACTGACGAAAAAAATCATTGTATCATCAAAAATGCACTAAACGGGTTGAATTCATAGTTTTTTCCTCCGTATGCAGGGTGTTTTCTTCTTAATGTACAGTATATAATAGAAAATATAAATAATCAACAACTATAGAAAATTCTCGTATTTAATCAAAAAACATGGTTTATAAATAGATAATTCATTATAATGAAGGCACTTCTGAGCATCTTGATATGAATCCTTATATATAGAGATGGATACCGTTTGAAGTTAGCACATGTCCCTAATTATTCAATGTCGACAAACACGATTCTTCGGTTCATTATTGATTTTAATGTCGCAGTGTTATTTAGGGTATTTCGTGCTATTTTAAGATGTTTTGATATTAACAAATTTTTGAGACCACAGCTCGGTCTTCGCAGCATGAATTAGAATGATTTTAAATAAACCTCTTTCTCACTGCACCACAAACAGCTTTTTACTACTTACGAAAGGCATTCGAGAGTCATATAAAAAACTGCGAAAAGTGCCATAAAATTGTTATTCCAAGTCATCAAATAATCAATTTAATTATTGAAACTTATTCCTAATTCTATTGTAATAAGAGAGATGTGTTGTTTTTGCAATGATGGAGGTCTTAGCTAAAAGGTGAATTGAACCCATGACTCCTGGGGGGATCTCGATCCATTTTTTTACTCGGCTACTACAACTATACAGAGAAATATTCTCATCAATTTTGTACATCTATTCGTTTCCAGGAGAAAGTTAATAATATGTTGCTTTAACAAAGCGAGACTTTACAACTTTTTTCACTAATACCAGAGATACTACGGTCGAGATTATCTAGAGAAATTATTAATATCTGTGTATATACATGAAAATAGAATTTCAGGGGCCTTAATGAATGGCGCACAGAATGTCACTGACGGGCTTATAAATGGTAGAGTTTGATTAGATTTTGGCGACACGTAAGCCGAGTAGAAATACCCTCAACAATAATTCAACGAAACGATCGGCACAATCGACAAATAAAAAGATTCTTTTGTAATTTCCCGAAATAAATTTGAGTGATATTACGGACGTTCAGATGACGTTATGGTGACATAAATAAGGTTAAGTTTTTAATTAAACTTTCGGGGAAAACTGTGCAATTTATTTTCGTGAATAGGTACCTCAAATTAAATTCACTGGTCAATCAAAATGAATTTCTTTGTTTGTCCATTATTTTGTTTTTTTTTAATTAAAATTTCGCTGTGGTACTGGTTTATTACTAACACGTGGTATCTTTATAATGAAAACCACATTAACGCTTAACTGCTCCGTTGGGTCTTCATATTAGAGCATTTTTTCCGCTTTTAAAAAGGGTACACGAAAGTAAGCAATATTCAAACATATTTGGAATTAAATTAATCTTCAAACTTATGATACGTATTTATTACTGAACCTGAAAGATGTTTCTATACTTTATGGGGCCTGGTGCCTGTTAAATGAAGTCTGATTGCCACGTAGTTATTTACGTGAATACGTTATTTATATAAGGCACAACAAACTATGAAGTAAGATATTAAGACGAATTTTTTTATGGGAAATTGAAAATAATATTGAAAGGTATGCCAATAATTCACAAATTCCTGAAGATAAATGTGAGGAATTCTATCAAGTTTTCCAAGATTTATTACGTGAATTAAATTTAAAGTTTTATGCCGTATTATTGACGACTTTCCGTCTGTAATGCTCGAACAAGTATTGAATTTTGATAGTAATTCCAAACTTTTTAGAGAATTTTAAAACAGTTTTTATTTGTGTTCATTGGACAATGAAAGTGGTTAATATAATATGAAGTTCAGATAGAATATTTAAATAGTGAAAAGTTCATGTTTGAGTTAATTTGAAATTAAACATAATAATGATTTATTAATACCATTTACTTAACTTTATTCCTCTATTTTAAAAAATAAATAGTGGGATTAAAGTTAAACATTTGGTATTAATAAATCGTCAAAATGGAGCTCCACCAGAAGTTAATAGTTTCAAAATTAGAAATAATTAAACCGTATATATTCACAACTAAGTATCTAATTATTCTTTTAAGTGCCTACTGAAAAAAAAACTATTATTTACTGTTGCTATCTCGCACACAGAGCTCTTGGTATTTTTATTCACGCCAATCGAAATCGTATGGGGGGGGGTGTAAAATATAATAAATAGAGACAGTAAGTTAACTTTTGATTCTCACAATTATGTTAAATAAATAAATTAATTTAGAAAAGGATATACTCATTTCATAATAATATAATGAACAAAATGTTATATTAAGATAAAATGATTGGGTAGAATCTGTAGACATGCTGTCATGTGACCACTTTGAGGAACTGCTTTTAATAAGCTAAATAATAATAATTATAAAATATTTTACATGAGTCATTTCATTGCGTTTTTACGCCAAATGTACCCATTTGAGCCGTAAAAAAATACTTAATTAAAATATATGAATTCCATCTACTAAACTAGGTGGTTTTTATGACTAAAATTGGTATATTTGGAGTAAAAACCACAGCAGTCACGATCATCTAACAAAAATCTGAAGAATAATATACATGACACAAACTTCAAGGGTTTGGATTTGCACACCAATCCAGCGCAGAAGAGCTGCTCCCGAGAACCGTTTTGACTAAAATTCTATAATAAGCTATAGCTGTGTTTGGTAATCAGGTCGAATGACACAATAACCTTTAACTTTTCTATCCCCTTTTCTAGATTCGATTTCACAATATCCCATAAATCATATCTTCATCCGAATGGCTCCAGGCATTTACGACTCATGTGCGGTGTCACAATAAAAAAAATACCCGTACTGAAATAACTGTCAAATTAAAAAAAAAACGAGATAGAAAATTCCAGGATAAAGACACGATACAAACGCCTGGCCCGTTATTTTTTCAGATCGCAATATCTTCTGTGTTAATCAAATCACACACATTGCTGTCGGTGAAATTACGGAGGGTTTTCATATTTCCAACAAAGTCTAAAGTCCACAGTAGAGTGGCCTTAATCTACAAACCTGCCTAAAAACTTTGACAAATTGAGATTGAGCCCTGTTCCACGCGAGACTTTTTTTTAATAATGCCTTCAAAGAGAACATACGAGAGCTTTGTACACCGTTTCAGAATCATTAATTATAATAAGAACTAGGTGTTACCCGTAAAAAATCACCGGATGTGACTACACTTGCCAAAATAACACATTAGTTCCAGTTTCAATTATAGAATAATGTCTACTGAAATTGGCATATTAGTAGATTAGGTAGGAACTTTATTAAGTAGGTATGGAGTTGAAAAGATTTCAACTAGCATCACTTTCAAATTTGAAAAGTTTCCACTTATACGTAGAATCGTACTCGTAAAGAATAGTATTTATATTTTTGTAGAAAGCAAATGTCAAATCACTTTGTGGTTTGATATATTTAATGAAAGTGAAATAATAACTTTGTGTAAGACCACAGATTTAATTTTCGTTTTTATGACGGACCGGTTTCGCTTAACCTAAGCATCATCAAAGTACAAATTTAAAATTAAGTAAAAATACATTGTGTGGTTATATATACTCGTACATACAGAGCGAGAACATAATATAAAATAAGAGAGCAGTAAGAAAACAAAAGAATACCATTTGAATAATTACAAAGGAACAGAGAGAAAAATACAGATTATATAAAATGAAATAGGTAAAACGTCAACTGAAAGCGTGAAAAAAAATGGCTGATTTTATGAGTTTACAGGAAATATACCTAATTTGACCGGTCGATAGCTGAGTGGATAAACGCGAGGGATTCTCACCTGGGCGTCGTGAGTTCAATTCCTCTTCTTGCTAAGTCCTTTATCATCACACAAGCAACAAATTCTGCTTATTATGATGGCAGTTGGAGTTTTTCAAATACTGTCAGGTTATTTTTAACCCGGGAATATAGGTTTTTCTTTAAAAAAATAATTGAAAATATATAAATTGGACTACTGGACAAATTTAACTGAATATTAAGAATATGACTAATCATTTTAAAGCTTTCTTTATTTCATAGTGCTTATAAATTGTTTTAATCTGTTGTTATCAATGACGTTACAAATACAGTTGCCATGTCGTTTTTTTATGGAGAATATGATCACCGGTGCTTTTATTGAAGGTATGATCTTTATCCAATAAGATGATTAGCGAATTCTGAAAAACAGTGGTTATTTAAACAACTAAGATATTCTTTGATTCTAAAATGGACATTACGGCTTGTTTTACCAATATAAAATGCAGAACAATCACTACAAACCAATTTGTAAATTCCCGAGTGACTTAGTTTGTCATCTTTACCCTTAGAATTGATTAAAAATTTACCGCAACAATGATTTGTAGCCGGTCGTATTTCCGAAGGAAGGTTTTTAACGCCGGAATAAGAAAATTATTGATGAATAAAACACGACGCCATTGGTAACCAAGGTTATTATAATGCGGATAAGCAAACAAGATGTTTTGTGTAGTTACTTGTTTTTGTTTTCTAATTAAGATTAAATCAATAAAGTCCGAATTATGTTAACTATTTGTCGCTATTATTTTTATGAGAGTTAGTTCGTTTGAGAAGTGTGTTTTAGATAACGGTATCGTGACCAAACGATGGACCACTGAATGTAACGCGGAGTGCTTACGTGAAATTGAATGATAAAAAAGGTTATTGGATAAACAATGTATGGAGAGAGAGCTACTTCTTTTTACCCAACCAATACGAACTTGCGATAAATCACTTTCTCCGGGTTTTTACGTCGTACACCATGAGAGAGAAAGAGATAACGAAAATAACACACCGCTTTTATGTAGTGTAATGATAATATTGGTCTCCGAGGACTCCGCCTACATGTTTTCATATGCGACTAAACTCGACACAACTAAACGGTTTTTTAGGTAATATGCTGTATTTTTGTTGATAAACAATACTATAAAAAAGTGGTTATACGAATAAACAAAAACATTATGTCGACATGTGCTATGAATGGATGTATAAATACCCTAGCCCTAGTCCTAGCCATTCCCAGGTCAGCTAAGTCCGGCAAAAATCACCAAAAACTGACTACACTGCCTTGGATAGGTACCACTCTATGTACTCTAAGGTTGTGTATGACAATGTCGGTGTAGGTAGGTTTTCGAAAGATATTAAAATTTATTTTATTATTTACGACAGATAAGGTAAGATCTAAAAAGTTTAAGGCTGAATTAATGCCTATCTCTAATGTGAATTTATTTATAGTTTATTAAAAAATATGTAAATTGTTTTATTATTTTTAGGGAACTATTTTTGAACATCCAAGCTTTTAACCCTAAAATGTAGAGTACAGACCTATTTATAAAGTTTGAATCGTGTTGAAAAGGAAGTAAGTTGGTTACACGCCATAAGTACCAAAATCTGCTCGTCAACTAGTCAAGCGTTCTCCTCACATGGCTATTTATCCACAGGCAAAACGGTTGTGTCTAAACCCATTTGTTGGTTTCAACAACAAAAAAATTGTTGATTTTAAATACCTTTTCAAAATAATGCTCACTAGGAAGCTGTTGTTTTTAGAAATTTTACTTGTTGAAGTGAAAACCCAGATGAATTTGATCAATATCATTTTCATTTCCCTAAGCTTAATGCAAGTGACCCCTGAGTTCAAGCAGGTCGTACCCCACTACCACTAAAAGCGTGATACGTATTGATTAGTTATACGTCTGTTAGGCTTAGATAGGTCTTCGAAGTTTTTTTATGGTGCGTATTAAATGTTCACATTTTGCCAAAGATTGTGCGAACACTCTTTTATGATATTTGCATGGTGTCTTTTTTACATGAAAAGTTTTTGTAAGCAGAGCATTTACAAGCGTTGCATTTTTTTTGCCATAGCTTAAGAGTTTGTTATTTTGATAATGAAATGTGTAAAGAGTCATTTCAAAAAAAGATTTTTTTGTACGTGGTATATTTTAACAAATAAACCATATTTTCATAAGATTCCAGAAGGACGAACACTCAGCCTGACAATCATTCAATGCCCTAGAAGATCCCACATTCTAAACCCAACATTGTTTCTTAAAATAGCTTTGATTTGTATAACTGCTCATAACGGCAAACGTAAAACTATTTTCTTCAGATCTTTTGAACTTAACAACCAACAAAAAAATATTAAATAGCATTATATTATGAAGCAAAACAGAATATTTTAACGTATTTTTGGATCTTTGTGAAAATCAACCACAAACACCTCCGCTACGGAGATATTCGAAGTAATTTCTAATAAAAACGCCATTTGATTGCTTTAGTCAAATGGGTTAGTATTGATTTTCATGATTAATTGGGTAGATAATGTCTGAATCTCGCTTCGGAAATGCCCCTAGGGACTAACTTGAGTAAGTTTAATATTTGCTTCCCAGTTACCAGGAATACACCCTCTGCGTTACTAAATATTTTCCACGCTGAAATTTCGTCTGAGGAACCAACCTCGAGGGATTATTCGAGCTCTCTGACCGTAACACGTGGCTGACCCTGGCCGCTGACCAGTCGACTGGACATTTTCCCCACAAAAACCTGATTGCGTTACGATTGTGCAAAACCCCAATATCTGCTTCTATCTCGGTGCTAAAATGTGTACCCCAGCAAAAAGGAAATAACCCTAAATTTCCAGATTTTACTGCGAAAGGTGCATTTTGTAGTAAAGCGAGTGACCTTTATAAAAACCTCCATAAAAATAAATCCTTCATTTTAAATATCAAACGCCTCACCCGTAAACCGTAAAGCAGAAAGGAACAAGTAGAATTTTTAAAGTATCAGATAAATTAACCCGATGATACTCGTATTTTTGTTTTTTTTTTTGACACAGATTTTCTTCTCTTTCCTCAAAAAGACCACACAGCATCCCCAAATATGACATAGTATTCGTAATAATAATTTACCTCAGGGTTTCAAGTGGGGAGTCCATGTACAAAAAAGTGTTTAATCAAACATTCAATCGAATCATTTGATTTCCGAATTTAAGATACAGAAAAACATTCCCGGGTTACGAATAACCTGACAATATTTTAAAAATTCCTACAATCATCATAATACGCAGAATCTGTTGCTTGTGCAATGATGGAAGACAAAGTTGGCAGAGGGATTGAATCCACGATGTCCGGGTGGGAATCCGACGCGTTTGTCCACTCAGCTACTAACCGGTCGACTCCAACTTCCTTTTCTCATATAATATCGCGTAAAAGTCCAACTGGAATAATGGCATTCCAGTTAGGGGGCTGTTGTGGGCACGAACGCTGCAGTAGATTGGCTGGAGAAGCTAGAAGAAAGAAGAAAGTTAATTTCATTTAATTATTTTAGAAATAATTATCCCCTTTACTTTATATTATGTAAGACTTCTTTCATTTTCAAGGGTTATTTATTTTTTCACATATAATAAAAAGAACAAGCTGAAATTGGACTTTTTGCCTTTTCCCCTTCCACAGTCGATAATGTGATGGTGACTGAATTCTGTTGTTGCTAATAAATGTCGGTGTTGAAAGGTCTGGGCAGTGAAATACGATGGATTTATGATACGCGTTAGAGTGCCAGTGAGTCTTTTATTGAACAAAATAAGTATTCAGTTTTATGATAAGATGTGATAAGTATATTTTTTTTATATTCAATCACCTATATTTACTTTCATAATTTTAATAATTTGATAATAACAAAAAATCAACATCACCACGTTTCATCGCAGAGATGTTGAACGACACAAATTTCTGTTCTGGCACTCTTCCATACGGAGTCCGTGGTAGTGCGGTAAAATCCTTACATCTGAGCCGAGAGATCGTAGGTTGTGAACACGCTAAAGCACTTTCAAATCCAGCGAATGAGTTATTTATTTTTTAATGTTTTTTTTATTTATTTATAGTGAATACCGTACAAGTCGAGTTCCAACTGCTTCCAAACCGTATGGGGTTAGTTAGAGTATGGCATCCCAAATAAGAGTATGTTGTGAGACTGAAAGTAGTGGGAAAGGAAATAAGAAGAGGAAGAGGTAGAGGATGGTCGAGAAGTGCCTGGATATTCATATTTGATCACTAATTACGGCTGAAGCCATTTATTTCATCAAGGCGATACTCAGAGTATCTACTTTTCTAGAACGTGCCGCAATATAAGCTATATATTATTTCATTTCAATTAAATGTGAAATAACACATATTAATTAACTAACTAACTAACTAACCTAACCTAACCTAACCTAACCTAACTAACTAACTAACCATGACGCCGTTTCCCCGCAGGGGTAGGTAGAGAGGACGGACCGCCATATAACTCTGTCTTGGCACACACTCCCTGCTTAATTTACATTCATACATCGTCTCATACATACTCTTCTGTTATTCTGACTCTTCACATGACCCGATTCAAGTATTTGATTTACTTGATCGTGCCATGTCTTTCTCAGACATCATTGACTTCTTCTTCCATTCACTTTCGCATCATATATTCTTTTTACACTCCTTTCTTCGTTCATTCGCTCTACATGGCCAAACCATCTAAGCGTCCCTTTCTTGATCCTATTCATTACGCTCACATCAGCCTTGCATTCTTTCCGGTATTAATTAAATTACATTTATTGACGCACGCCGTGATTTGACCCCGTGACCTTTGGATTCGTAGTCGAGCGTTTCAACCACTTTATCACGGTGGCCGACCATGGTCTATATTGGAATAAACTCTCAGTTTTACCTTGGTTCGATAGCAACTTTCAGAAGCGAAACGTTACTCCAAATGGATTTAGGTATTTTTCAGATATGAATAGTCCTTCCAAACCTTTCTCTTCTGCGTTATTCTACCTATATTTACTTCCACATCAACCTCACTGATATCCTCAAAAGGTGGTACTATAAACGATAAGACAACAAAAAAGTCACATTTTCACTACTGCAATTCACTATTAACTAGTTATAAAATAATAATAAAATTTACTTAACGCCATTTTGTGAGATTTTACCTCAAGGGAGCTTATAATTTTAGTGGGTAATAACCATTTTTCCCAGACGAATCTTGGTCACAAGTGAAACCGTTTGGTAAAAAATAAAATACCGGGTTCGCGTACATAAGAAGTCAATATTTTCTATTTTTGAAATTTTCATTTTGTTTGTTGAAAATATGTTTTGTTTGTTATCTGAACTATGAAACGTTGCTTTGCCGAGAAAATCCCCGTAATTACTGTAGAAAATATCCACAGAAGATGTTAAATCGTCACTTTTTTCTCTTTCAAGTGTACTGAGAAAAAAGACAAATGTTTATTTAAATTTACCAACCTTTCGATCAATAGGTAAAAATAAAGTAATTCAATAATAGTTACCATAAAAGTATTATCTATTTATAATCCTTAGATTTTTGTTTCCTGAAACGGACCAAATATCTTGATTCCAAACATTTTAGGTCAAGTGGAAACTCTTTTAACTGGCCGAATGCTCAATTTACACTTAAATTATTTGTTTTTCCTAGTTTCTGTGGATGTGAATATCACTTAGACCAAGAATTCATCGCTTTTTTAAATCATTTTTTATTGAGGAGACAACACAGATACAGACACAAATAATCAAACAATATTAAACATAAAGTTTAGAGAATTTGCTACCATCTTAACTATTTCTCACAGATGAAGCACTTATGAGCAGCACTACACGAAGCAAGGTAGATATATGACATATACATATAAAAATAATAGCATACGTTGTTTGAGTACAAAAAGCAGTAAATTTTACGTCCTCTACAAAGTTAAAGCTTTCATATTTCTAATTAAAATAAGGAATGGATCAAAGAATATTATAATCATAAAAATACATTTTAGAAAAAAACTGTAAAAAAAATTACTCAATTTTTAAATTTAATTTTGTCATTTGCAAAAACCTTACAGGAATTATTCGAACGATGTTTTGATTAAGTTTTTTCTAAAGATTCTTAAGGTTGCTAGAGTAGAAGGAAATACATGTTTTACTCTCAACTTTATGAAACAATATTTTGAATATCAACCTTAGATTGTTATATCTTATTTCCCTGGATACTGATTAAAAATGTTGTTTTTTTTTAGACTTCTTGGAAAATATTTTTCGTTTACAACTGATGCTTTGAAGTTGAGGATCATAACTTTCTCCCCTCCCCCCTCCAATCGCACTGGTGGACAAGGTCTCTTCAGTTCATGGCGGTCTTGCGTTGCATCGAGAGACCTTCCGGACGCTTGTGGTATTTAATCATTCAACGTATCGGCGATCGGCTATTTACTGTTTCAAGAACTGCCGTATTTTTTCCGCTTAAAGATTTACAATCCAATCCGAACTTTCTGTTGGATTTATAAATTCTGAAAGGCATCAGCGTGTTAGTAGGTACAATTTCCATAAAAAATATGATTTTAAGAAATAGTTGAAACACTACATTTTAATCAAGTTAAGCAAAAAGAAGTAGACCGCAACCTTATTACTAATAATAATAAAAATATAATTTCCGTTCCCAATTTATTTCGAATCCTCTTTACTCTATCGCACCCTTCATTTTGAAGGATGGAGGAAAGTGTACTCCATATTCCTATCGTTTTGAAATCAATCGTTTGCGAAAGGGCTTTTTATTTCACACTTGGCTTCCAAACGATAAATATAAGGTTTTTTTCTATGAGTCTTATGAAAAACTTCTAACCTCGAAAATTCTTCGCTCTATCCATACAAAATATATTTTTAGTAACAGTCAGAATGAAAGTTTAAAAAAACTGATGTGTCGGAAACCTCTAAACAAAGCCTACAGAACAGTTGATCTTTTTTAAATGCAATAAACCTAAATGATACCTCAGTCTCAACAAACGCATCATCGTTTAAGTGAAAACTTAAACAAAGGAACTTTCAAAGAGTTAAAAATTATTATTTCTAATTTTGAAACTGTTAATTCGTGGTGGAATTCCATTTTAATGATTTAATAAAACAAATTTGTAACTTTATTCCACTTTTATTATTTTGACTGGACCGGTTTCACCCACAATTTGTCATGAATAAACAACTAGAATCATTTGTAAAGTCACCGCTATTATACCCATTATAATTTTATCATCCGATCCAATGTAATAATGTATATTCCTAACTAAAAACATATCATAATGTAAATGCACTTAAAAAATCCCAAACAATCAATAGGTAATAACAATAAATGTAAGTCATTACCAAAGTGCATAGCACTCAAAAATTCCTTGATACCGAGAAATTATAATAATAGAAGTAATCTACTCTAACAGTGCATAATGAATAGAATCATAAAACTAATATACCATAATGCTGGGAGTAACCCAATAATTAGAAAATTATGTTGTACATCTGGACATCACAATTGAGATGGGAAAACCTAAAGTAAACTCATTAACAATCAGTATTCACCAACCTTTCATTATATAAATACATTGTCTTATAGAAATGCAACTGTAACCCATCTTAAATATCAAATAAAATAAATAAATATTCCAGATAGATATATAAAATAGTAATACCAATAAATTAAAAGTAACTTTTACCCTGTAACTATTAAAATCATGCAACAATACTGATAAATATAATTAAAGTAAAATCATTGTTTACCACCCCTAACATCCCCAAAAATAGTATATAAGCCGTAGGTTAACAAACATTTGTACTAGTCTGAAGATGGCCGTCATAGGCTGAAACCGGTCCAGTCAAAATAATAAAAGTGGAATAAAGTTACAAATTTGTTTTATTAAATCAGTTAAAAATTAGTTTAAGTTAAAACTGGAAAGTTCGAACTCACTTAAACGGGTAATATCTCCTTGAGTGTGATTATTTAGTTAAGTTAGTTATATGTATCGTATTCGAACTAATTATTTTGGTTTCGACCAAACAATCGTGCTTCTTGATTTTTCGATGTCCAGACCAACTATTGTCGTAATAAAAACTCACTTTTTTGTATTTCTTCATGTAATCCAATGCATTTCAAAAAATGATTAAAATACAACTATGACATGCGATTTTTTATGGTAGACTTATTGTTTTTTATTGTCCAGTAAATATAAATAAAGCAATAGTAATTGTATTGTGTGAACTAGGCTTTATTACATAGTATTATTATTATACCTCCCAAATCAGATTATAATAATATAATCTCGTCCTGAGAGGTAATCTAACGTCGCTAAAATTTGTAAGATAATCGAGTTATCTATATCGTGTTTTATAATTTTTATAACCAATGAGTTTTGTGTTACTACTGATGTTCTAAACTGGCATGCATCAATCATCAGTGTTAATGTGGAATAAAATATTGGAAATATGTTATGTTTTTCGTTTAAATTAATCATGTTTGTACCTTTCTTTACGATATATACTATACCGCACAGTCTAACTAGCCTTCACCCTCCTTCAGTATGGAATTCTTGTTTTGGTCAATGTTACGAGGCAGATAATAATGGGGGGATAGTAAGAAGAAAAATAAGAAGGTTAGAATGTACTTGACTGATCTAATCTCGTCACCAAACATAGCTAGAGCCACTGTAAGCAATGTTTTGCTCTTGAATGGTCGTTTATCACTAGAATTGTCCGGGTAATGTCTTCCATTCAGCAACGAAATGCAAATTTGCTATATTTTTATACTAACGGTTGTATTCCACATTTTAAAAAAAATCACTAAGCATAGGTATATTCTCCCTAATTGGATTTTGAACCTGCGACCTTTAAATTAAGAACCAAAAGCAAAGGGAATCATTTTTTCACGAAGATCGTTGAGCCCTCTCATTTTCGTGTTATTTTTTTTTATATGTGTAAGTAATAAATATAGGTAGTATCCTTAGGAACCTATCATTGATTTTCTTTCAAAACTAAAACTTACAATTCAAAGATTCGTCAAAATCAAATATTGAATATCAGCATTAAAAAATATTTTTATTTATTCATGTGGATTTTTATTGAAAAGTGAGTAACGATTTTTGAACAAGTTCTCTCCTTAGCGTCAATTCCATTTCAAGTTTTCACATTATTTGAAAAATCATGTTTTCGAAAAACCTACAAAAATACACACACGTATAATTTAGGTACTATTTTCAACACTCAAACTTTAAATCGATATCACCCCCAAATTGTAGGGTTGACAGCCAAAAAAAAAAATATTGACTCCGATTAATAATACAAAATTACAAGCACTTAGTGGTAAAGCTTGTAGAAATTATTTATTTTTCGTGTTACTCAAAATTTCCAATTTATTTACCGGCATTACGATACTTATGCTATTAAAACTTCAATAACAGCTCTGACAAGTTTTATCGCAACTTTGACGTTTTTGATTTTCGGTGAAAATCAAAATTATTGAGCCTCGGCCTTTTACTGTTGGGAAATTGCCTTAACAATCTCTTATTCCTTACCAGGCTTCGTTGTGTCGTATTGACGAGAAGTTCAGAATTAAAACCGGAAAACAGAAAAAATAAAGTTTTTTTGCGACTTTCCACTGTCACCCTAAAATAGACTTCACTTATCTTTCAAAAAATTATATGAGTACTTTTTATGTATTCGTTAGTTTTGAAGATAGTGTTTGAGCGAAGGTTGTACCAAAAACCTTCTTTAATTGTGTCTAATTATAAAACTTAACCTTTTTTTCTCAACAAAAACATATTAAGCTTTTACAATGATTTTAAAATAGGGATATGATAACGTGACTAATGTTTTTTTTGTATAGTAAGTACATGATATTTACAATGTATGCTTTTGTTTAAGTTTCTGTGTTTATACGAAGTAGGCGCCTATCTATATGTTTTATTTTTATTTTTCCTAATGAGAAAAGTTACCTTTTTTAAAATTCATCTCTAAAAAGGTGTTAAAAAAATAAGACAACGACATCCTTATCTCGGCGGACGAAAAAATACTTAGTTTATACTAATTTTACAATAATACTGTATAAAATACTTTCACAAATGTTCATAATATAGGGAAAATAACCAAACTTGTTAGAATAAGTAAGTGTATTATAAACATATGAATAATATGGATATATTGTTGATAAATGGTAAAATTGGTAACCGACAGAGTACATTGCTCAAAGTATAAACAACCGATATACAAATATCGTTATGCAGTGGCGTCCGAGAGAAACCAACGATCTCCAAAGGCCGCCCCTAAGCCTACTTGATAACAAGATATTTAAGAGGGGTCGTAGCCATATCAAGTTGTGGATTTATCATATTAATTTAAAAACGAAGCAACATAAACTCTCGTAAGGTAGTTTAATAGTTTGAGGTCGCCTGTAAAACTTTTTTAGTTTACAACAATACTGATGAATATAATTGTCTAAAATCATACTTTAATTCGTGGTGACATCCCCAAAAATAGTATATAAGCCGTAGGTTAACAACAACTTGTACTAGTCTGAAGATGGCCGTCATAGGCTGAAACCGGTCCAGTCATAAAATAAAAGTGGAATTAAGTTATAAATTTGTTTTATTAAATCAATAAGTAATGGTGTTGAAAAAAACAAATGAAGAAAAAACCTTTTTAGTATCCTACAGTTAGATAAATAGGTAGGTACAGTGAATTGTGTACCCAACTCGGTATTTGGAAATACGGGGTTAATTACATTATGATTAAAGATTCAATGTATCATAAACATTCATAGAAATAAGGGAATGTCCTTCAATTTTGCTAAATAAATTCAGCGTAAACAAATATAACGAAGACAATAGTTGAATAAAAATATAAAAAAATTGAGATTATTTCGGGGCATGATTTTCTGAAAATGTATGGATATCTCTACCAGCATTTTTTGACGGAATATATCTTTACATCAAGATACCACTCAATAACATTTTTATATCCAAACCCTTCTAACCTTTTATTTTGATATTCAACTTACGTGAATAAATTGGGCAACAAATAACTTTGTGTGTGAAAATACAGCCCATAAATTCATCTAAAAAATACTCGTCAATAACATAAAATATACTAAATGTAAATACAATGTTCTTTGAAACCAAATTAAGCTATTTTTATTATAACTTAGTATGATGAATTGAGAAGATTCTGTGAATGGTACGTTGGATAAATATTTAATTATTTTCGAGTACACCATTTTTTCGGGCTTTAAAATAAAACCGAAACATTTGTTATTTTGACACATGGGTTATTTTGGCGGTAAAAACAGATGGGAAATACGGGGGAAATTTGGGAAATATGGGAAATATGGTTTCAAAAGGTGGTAGATTTTTAAGTTACGTGTTGCGAAAATGATTTGATAAGTTTTTGAGAGGAATGAATCAGAATACTCGTAGGTATATAGAATCAGTTTATGAAACTAATTAAATGTAACAAAAGCAGGCTTAAACTGTAACGAAAAAGCACTAAGTAGAAAAAATACTTGCGTCGTGTAATCCGGACCCTTTCAAAACCTAAATTAAACATATAACCTCCTAAAATACATTCCTTAACCCGTCACAAAACAACGTTCAACTTACTTATGATAGCAATGGAAAAATGTAGCAATTTGTCTTATATTTCTGGTCGGTACATGTCAGTTTATTTTGGCGAGAATATCAGGGCTGTCAATATAATAATTTTATTTAGTAGGACTAGGTTTGAAAATCGAACAGTGTATATTAAATTTAGCTGTTTCATCAAATTTATTTATTAATGTTTTTTATTGGAATATTCAGCCTATAGATAATAATATAATTAATAAATCTTAGGAATTTTCCCTAAGATCCCCTTTCTAGATTGACGGAATGTACTTTGTAAAATGGGGACCAAATAGGCGAATTGTACTCTATCTGACTTCTTACTAGTGAAGTGTACAATGTTTTCGAACATTCTAGTGACTTGAAGTCATTTGCAATTCTGCATATAATGCATTTTTAAAGTTTTTTTTAGTTATTTCATTAACATGCAAATTAAATGTTTTATTATTAAAAAATATTTAAAATATGTTTTAAATTAAACTTTTCATCAAACATAACACTCAAATTCCTGATTCAAGTGACAGGTGTCAATTTTATGATTATATAGTGAGTATTCATAAATTACACGACTTGGAATTTAAAAAAAAACGAATGACTCGACACTTTTGAATATAAAGAAATATTTCATTATATTTTTAAAAGAAAGACAAACGTTCCCGGGTTACAAATAACCTGACAATATTAGAAAAACTCCTACTGCCATCATAAGAAACGGAAGATGTTACTTGTGCAATGATGGAGGACTTAGCCAGCAGAAGAATTGAACGCACGACGCCCGGGTGGGAATTCGACGCGTTTGTCCACTCAATTACCGACCGGTTCAAGTTGATTATGCACCATCAATATAATCTATCTCATTTAAAATGTAAGATATAGCAATCGTGTATAAGTACTACGTATTGTTGTTTTGTTTTTTTTTTTAATAGTCAGTGAAGAGTAGAACTTGCACATCTTTAAATATCCTGACAATGTCGTTTATAAATAATTTTAAAAAAATGGCCGGAGTTGAGATCCTTGGGGAACCCTACTAGTGGCTCAAAAATATAAAATTCTACAGCATGGATTTAAACATAGAGCCCTCTTTTACTAAGGCAACTGTTAATCCAACTCAAAAAAGTACCTTTTATTCCCATCAGACTTATTTTGTGTACAAGAATATGTCGTCTAACTTTGTCAAAAGCTTTGAAAAATCATTGTATGTCGTAGTCTTAAATAAAATACAAGTCCTTATGAATGCTGAGTTTTTCTAATAATTTACTTACTTTACGTTTTAAATACGCTTTTATTTTAACAAAATAACGATTGTTTTAGATCTTTCTTAAGAAAAAGCTTGAACACAAGAACAGAAACCGCGAATAGAATCTTTAAGAAGGAATACATACTTCTAATCTTAATGAAGCTATTTGTAAGGAATACTACAATTAACCCTAACAGGTTGTTTGAAGTCATATTTGCAATACAAGTAGTTAATTAGATTCCTGCCATTCTAACTTAAGCAATAACCAGCGTCGCTAGGGAAACGTTTCTCGACAAAACAAATTTACTTAAATTTAAATTATAACTCACTCACAATTATAAAGACAATTATTTCATCCGACCTATTGTTTTCCTCTGCCTGAAATTCTATGAATAAAGTCCTTCAAAGTTACAATCAATGCAAATAAACATTAGTGCCTGTATGAATACATTTTAACTTAATCAGATGGATTATTTTTAATTTTGTAACTGTTAACTCGTGGTGGAACTCCATTTTGATGAGCTAAATATTACTGTTTTTTTTAACTTTATTCCACTATTTTTTAAAACCCACAAACGCATCCCATGTAACCCGTCTCTCTGGTAATAAAACAATCTGAATGCACTTTTGAATGTTATTGTAAAGCCGCCTCTGTCAGCAATAAAACAAAACCCACAGTCACAGATGTTTACTATGAGACTCAATAAGCGTCCGGGTACTATAAGATTTATTATGAGATTATTTTATTTTATAAGGTGAAACGGGTCAGGTCTTAAATTTAAAAAAAAACAGTGGAATAAAGTTAAAAATTTGGTATTATTAAAATCATTGATCAGATGGATGTTTAATGTTCTATGGCACACGGGCTAATAACTTCATAAAAGAAAATAATTTTCTATCTTAAAAGAGCTATATTGTCCTAAAAGTTCCAAAACAGAAAAACTGTGCAAAATTCACGACGTTCTTCGTTCGACAGTTCTTGTTGCTTCGTAAAACAAATTTTCTGCTTTATGATAAAGATTAAATTATTATGGTCCTGAAACTTAGAAGCCCACTTTATTGCCTGTGTATATGCTATGGTCCTACCGCCGATAGTTACAACGGAGTACCTACCTTGTATTTCAGTTATACAAGCATCTTCCACGAATTGAGAAAGGGTTTACAACAGAGCTATCAGTGGCATGCCTATAAATATTTTAAGATTTTTTACGATCAGTGTATCATGTAAATACAACGGATCTTTAAGTATAAACAAACACAAGTCAAAGCTTTAAATGGGATATTTGAAAAACAATATTACAAAAATAGAATTATAAACATTCAATAACATAAATAGAACATATATACTTTGTTTTTAACCACTTTTTTTTTTTTTTTTTTTTTTACATTATTATTACATTCAATAACATTTTATATTTTTAATTTTCAAATGTAAGTGTTGGTAGAAATTACACGATTCTATTTTTTTGTCGAGGTACTGACTAATATTTAAATAAACTTAAATTTCCTTTCTAAAATACAGATTTTTTAAATCATTGTTTAAATTTTTGTTTTATATACCCACATATATAGTTTCCTCGACACTCGTACAATTTTTTTTTCTAATAATTAAAACTATGTGAGCTACGTTACTACTTAAAAACTTTATTCTAATGACCTGTTCTTTTTATGTTTATTTTCTATTGTTTATACCGAGTCTTAACTGCTCCCAATCGTGAGAGCAGAGCCAGTGAGACTATGGCATCCCAGTTGGGACATGCTGTAAGGCTAAAGATGTTAGAGAGGGGATGGAGATGAAAAAGAGGAAGGCTGGGAAGTACCCGGGTATACAGATCTGGTCACCAAACGCGGCTAAAGCCATTTCAAGCGACGCGACGTTTCGATTCTGAATGGTGGTTTTTCACCACGGTGATACTAAGGGTATCTACAACTCTGGAACGTGCCGCGAATATACATGTGTGTGCAAGGAAGAATGAAATGAGTCAATAAACGCAGATGTTCAGGAGATCCAAAAGTAAAATATAGAAAAAAAAAATTGTATCTATTCATGTCATATGTCACACGTCCTTTTTCAAAAAATAATAGACCATTATTTTACTTTCTGACACATCTCATTTTTCCTTGTTAGATGTTTATTTAAGGAGTAATATTGCATACTTAACTCAAAACTTGATTTTTTCGACTCATTCCGTTCTTCCTTTCGCACACAGATACTACATATTATGTGATATGAATTAAATGTGTATTGACTCATATTAATTAAGTGGGTTGCGCACGCTGGGTTTGAACGACTCCTATTATATTCGATTGACCATAGGATAACGATGTAAATACCAGTGGAAAACTTTTTTTTTCTGCCTAGTAATCATCGTAACACGATCACGAGGATTACGTGATATAACGTTAAAAAAGCAAAGGTGTCATCGATAAGTAAATAACATTATGTTGACTAGGAATCTATACTGAATAAAAAAAATATCTGTGCATATTCCCTCGCCACTATTCAGATGAAAGCATATCCATGTTATCGCAAGATGCGGCTTGAAAAAAATATCACATAAGTGGTATTTATGCGCGCTGTCTAGTGAAGAGTTTAATAAACACGCTTATTCTACTAGATGCATAGTCCCTACCTACCACATTAGACCAAAACCATGTATACCGAGTGACCGCCATCATACATCACGATACTTGACAATTCTGTTTGATGATGGAATAGTTTTTTTTTTTTTAATTAATACTTTGCTAATTATCACAAATGTTTTATGATCGAAATACGTTTAAAGGTTATCTCTTAAAGGTAAGTAGTTTTACAGTTTTAAAACAAACCCATGCTAGAATGAAAACATCAATTTAGTTAGTACTAGTCAAATTTACCATGTTTTAAAAAATATAAAACAACATTAGCTGAGAAGCAATAAAAATACTTTATAAGAAATATGTTAGTAAAAAACAGCAGGATGATTGAAAATAAAGTTCACTAAAGGCTTCAAAAGGTATTTCACGGCGTGTTCCGTGCGTCTGGGTTTTTTTTAGTGTGCAAGAATATGTTTTAATTTATTACACTTAAAAAAAAAGATTCACAGCTATTTATAACTTTTTCGTTAAAACAACATATTCATAGGATATAATATACAGTTTGGTTTCGGCAAAGAGAGATTGAGGTAATATTTTCATGGAAAAGTGTCTATGTTTTACGCGGGGTACGATAGAGTAACAGTGTATTTTTGTTCCGATCGATATAAGTTTACTGAATTGCGAAAAGAACAGCTAGAGAAACATCCATCAAATTTGCATATATGTTATTTAATTTTAGTTTTATATATACTTTGATTCTCTGAATGTTGATGCACTTAAAACATTTAGAGAAAAACAACGTGATTCATACAAATGCCTTATATGTTTTCAGAAAAAAAATGGTTTTTCCGTATTACTATTCATTCCATTATTGTTAGACTTTTTTCATAAGCTTTTTTATGGAAACGTAAGGCACGCTATATTAGTGAAGGATTACTTCGTAATAATACGATATTAAAAGGTCAACCTTCTAAAAAAAATATAAAGTAATCGGTCACGGTAGGTTTTCATTTCATTATTAACCTTTAAAATATTCTGGTACACGTAATTTATTGCTGTAAGAAGCTGGAAAATGTAGTTGTATTTCTTAATTATCCAGGTGAAAACTTCTACAATAAGAAAAAAAACTGGATTTAGTAAAGGCTAGTATATCGTTTGGCATTCCAGTCGACTTATAATAAAACGAGTCGAAAAGACAACCCGTTATCATGAGGCCGACATCAACTGTAGTATTTTCGTCCACAAAGGCGTTGTAAGGATTATGTTATTATAAAAACAGAGAGTTATTTTAGCTTAAGTCAAACACCTGTGCGTAGATTTATCCAAGCAGTAGTAAGTAAAGCGTACGTTGGGCATAATAACAGTAAACTACGTTATGGAAATATATTGCTACAATTGTATCGTATCTTAATTTTGCAAATAAAAATACAAGGCTCTTTATTTCATCCCCTAATATTTTCTTCTGTTTCACAAATGGCCACTGAAATGGGCCAAACGTTTCGTTTCCAGGCTTTATTACCGCCCCACGTCCCTGCGCATACAGGTTTCATTTAGAACACAAGACATTATGAAGGGTTACAAGTAAAAGGTTTCCGTTCCACGTGCACCGCAAAGAAAGCTCTGACTTGTATTTTACTATCGGCATTTGTACGGATTATATCACGGACATTCCACCCCCCGCCTGCCGTCCTTGATGTGAGATTCCCTCGCGAACGTCGAGTACTGTAATGGTATATATATATATATATATATATATATATATATATATATATATATATATATATATATATATATATATATATATATATTATCATGTAGGTATTTTATATCATATGTTTGATTTGATAATGCGATGACTACCCTCTTCAATGGAGTGATCAGAACCAAGTTGGAGTACGCTAGCATTGTCTGGGCTCCACATCAGACCAAATATATAAATAGTTGGCAGATTGACAGATTCAGAAAAAAATCTTCAGGTATGTGTACATGCTTTCGCACAGAACATATGACTACTCGAGGAGAAAAATCGAGGTATTTAGGTACGTTTGACACTAAGTATGCAGTGCAAAAAAGATACCTAAATTTCAAATGGGTCTAAAAAATATTCTGTCATTAATATAATCTGAACATATTTTTCGAGGACAGAATAAAACAGCTTTATTATATTTTATTTTAGTACCCAAAACATATACACATGAATGGTTATATAATTGGAATATTTAACAATAGTAAGTAATCAAGCACCTGTACTAAAGAGATGCCTATTAACCGTTTGGTACTTCATATAACCAGTCCATAACTAAAGGGCATCATAACAATATCAGCTTGATATGATTGACAGATTTAAAAAAAAAAAGATTTTTATCGTATCATTAAAAATGTCTACTTCATTGTTTGTGCAGTGAATTGTATTGAAGTTTTTTTAATGTTCTCGCCAAAGGAGAGAAATATCCTGTATTTGTGTGGTAGGTTTTAATGTTAAAAATATTGTTTATCCTCCTCGTTGATTTTCTTATTGGTATGTTAATGTTAATTTGGGATAAAATATTTGGTGCATCAATTGATGAATGCATAGTTTTGTGTAAAGTTAATATATCAGAAAGTTTATGTCTGGCTGACAGAGAGTGAAGTTTATAGTGCGAAATTAGTTCTTTGTACGTTCCAAATTAATCAGATAAGCCTTCGCGATATGCAATTATACGAGTTAATTTTCTTTGAATGGATTCAATTCTATAGTTATGAATCACATAATTAGGAGACCAAATAGTGGACACGTATTCTAGAATACTCCGCACAATCGATTTATATAATGTTAAAGTTAATTCGCAACTTTTAAAACAACTTGTAGTTCTTAGAGTTAGTCCTAATATTTGAGATGCATTTTTTTAAATAGTCTCCATATGTTTATTGAAGCTTAATGAAGAGTCAAAAGTCACACCGAAGTTTTTAATTGAAGTAGTGTTCAATAAGTTTACGTTATTGATGCGATATAAATTTGAATTTTTTTTTTCTGTTTTTTGTGAAGGAAACTGTTGTGCATTTATTTTCATTAAAATATAAATCATTAAGTGTACACCATTCGTGAAGAGATGATAAGTCATTTTGCAAAAGGGTGCAATCTTCTATTGATGTGATTTTTCTATACAGCTTGAGGTCATCAGCAAACTTGTAATTTAGTCTCCTTCAACTTTTTTTTTTTTTTTACGTGAATACCGCACAAGAGTCTCAACTGCTCCCAACCGTCTAGAGCCAGTGAGACTATGGCATTCCCAAATAGGATATGTTGTGAGGCTGAAGGTAGTGGGGAGGGGAAGGAGATTGGGAAGGGGAAAGTTGGGAAGTACCTGGCTATTCAGATCTGGTCACCAAACACGGCTAAAGCCATTTCAAGCAACGTTTCGATTCTGAATGGTGGTCTTTCACCAGGGCGATACTTAGAGTATCTACCACTCTGGAACGTGCCGCAAATATACTTTTTATTAATTTTACATGAATTAAATGTGTTATGACACATATTAATTAAATAAAAGTAATTGGCGGACGCCGGGTTTGAACCCGCAACCTTTGGATTCGTAGTGGAGCGTCTTACCACTTGACCATGGAGGCCGTCAAACGGAAGTAATCTTCCCAACAAACCTTCCATTGAGATGCTTGGTGTAACCTTAAGTGACCAGTTAAGGCACCGGGGCTCCATCGAAGCCAGAGTAAAGTTAGCCTCTCAGAAGTTGGACGTGTTGTACAGGGCCCGCAGATGCTTCAATAGTACACAACTGCTGACCTTGTACAAATCGCAAGTACGCCCCAGTGTTGAATTTGGCAGCCACCTCTGGTCTGGAGCCCCTAAATACCTGAAAAAAACCCTTAACTCTGTGCAGAAACGGGCGGCCCGTTTGATAGATTCTCCTATCTTAACAAATGGATTGCAAACTTTGGAGCACAGACGTCAGGTGGAAATGCTGTCCTTGTTCTACAGGTATTTCAATGGAAGATGCTCCGAGGAACTTGCGTCATTGACCCCTTCGGCACCGGTGCATAGTCGGGAAACTCGCCAAACGCGCGCCCAACATTTGTACACGGTTGACATTCAATACATGAGAACGGGTCGCTTTTACGACTCGTTCTTATGTTTAACAGCTCGGCTATGGAACGATTTGCCGGCCTCTGTGTTTCCTTCCTCCTTCAACATGGGTCTCTTCAAGACCCAATTTCACTCCTTCCTTTCCTCAATAAAACCCTCCACATAGCATCCCCAAAGATGACATAGGCCCTGAGGGAAATTGTTTTCCTCAAGGCCTCCTGTGTGGAATTATTGTAAAAAAAAAAAAAAAACAGGAGATATTTTAAATTTTGCTTAAAACTATGTCGTTAGTGAAGATTAAGAACAACAATGGTCCAAGATGAGAGCCCTGTGGAATTCCCGATGTTACAATAAAACGGTCCGCGGAGTACCCTCCTACAACAACTTGTAATTGTCTTTCAGTAATGTAACTCTCAAACCATTTCAAAGTATTTCAATTTATGCCAGAGACAAACCTTTATGATTCACCCTAATCCCTTCCACCCAAAAATAAAAATTCCTTGAATTGAAAGTGATATAGACCCAATGGTAAAACGGTGACCTTTTAGCTTCTTCTCGGTCTGTAAATTGTAAAAATTTGAAATTTGTAAGAATTTTATCATAAAATAATAATATTTACAGAATTTTCGGACCTCCTTTCAGTGAAAGGTGTTCTCAATGTCACTGTGGTTGTCAGTAGCAATCCTTCACTAAAATTATGTTAATTCATAGACCCCCTTCTCCCCATAAACTCTTACCACCCTCCATTACACATAACCATATTTAACAATGACTGTACTACACACTCTAAAACTATTCCCAAGTATTCATACAATTTCGGCAAAGCAGACTATCCACTGATAATAAATTATTTTGAAAGCGCAGACTGGTCTTTTCTTGATATGAATTCAAACGCAAGCTTTAATCTAGAAGCTTTTTATACCATCATAAGCACGGCTATCGCACCTTCAACTCAAATCAATCCCTTTATGTTTCCAAAATGGTTCAATAAGGAATTAAACTAGTAAAAACCAAAAAAATCTGGCATAAAAATTACAAAGAAAACGACTCTATTTCTAATTACATAATATTTCAAAAATATAGAACTGATTGCAAAAACCTTTCTAAAAAATTATATCAAACATTTATATGTGCCACTGAAAAGTCTATTCCCACTGATACCAAAAACTTTTTTAAACCCATAAATTCTTAAAAAAAAAAACAAGCCTACCATCATCTATGCATTCTTACGGTAGAGAAGTAGTAGTGACACAAACGACATAATTTACGGGACATATAAAGGGACATCTCAAACGATCCTACTCCAGCATTTTATCCAACGGATTCAGTACATATTCCCGCTCTTTCCATTAATGTTCCTGATGTTATATTAAAAATAAAAGCCCTCGATCTAAAGAAAAAAGCAGACCCTGATACTCCTGATGATGTGAATCCAGCTTTCCTATCTAACTGTATATCTGTATTAGCGAAACCACTTTGTAAAATTTGTAATAAATCTCTAAACCCTGACTGCTTCCTTGATCTCTGGAAAAACTGCTGCGGCACACCTGTTTTCAAAAAGGGCGATATTCGCGATGTAACGAATTATCGACCCATTTGCGTGCTGTCTATAATCCTCAAACTTTTTGAAAAACTAATCTTAGATAAAATCTCTATTCACATCAACCACGTCATTGTTTCAAATCAACACGGCTTTATGCCAGAGATATCTTCTCTCACAAATCTTTCTTTTTACGAACATTATATATCATGCTCACTAGAAAATAAAACCCAAGTCGATTCAATTTACACTGACTTTGTAAAAGCATTCGATAAAGTTAACCACAAAATTCTGCTCAACAAACTTCATAAGATAGGAATAGAAGGCAAACTACTGGATTGGATAACGAGTTACCTTACCAATAGAGATTTCCATGTTAAAAATAACTCTAACCTTTCATATAAATTCTCAGCGTCTAGCAGTGTACCACAAGGGTCACATTTGGGTCCAATTTTGTTTTTACTCTTTATCAATGACATTGTAAATATTTTTGATGATAATGTTAATTTTTTGCTTTTTGCCGACGATTTGAAAATCTGTAAACTCATCCAAACTTATGAAGACATGTGAATTCAACGTAATTTAATCAAATTACAAGATTGGTGTAACCTCAATAAACTTTACTTAAACATAAGTAAATGAAATATAATTCGTTTTATCAGAACTAATCAGCTATTCGATTACCAATATAATCGCAACAATACTTTTTTTTTTCCTGTCGACGAAATCAATGATCTTGGAATAATTTTAGATACTAAATTAAAAAGTGTTTTACATATCAACTCAATTACAGCCAAAGGACTAAAAATGCTTGCCTTCATTCTCAGAAATGCCAGACTCTTTGGGAATATTTCTATACACAGAATATTGTATTCATCTTCAATTCGTAGTCAAGTGGAATATAATTCTTCTATCTGGTCCCCTAACTATAAAATCCACTCCGACTCCATCGAAAAAATTCAACATAATTTTCTTAGATATATAAACTATAAACTTAATCTTCCCATTGCAAATATTTACTTTAACTACTTGATGAGTGAATTACATTTATAAAACTTTCAAATAGAAAAATTATTTTTGACTTGACTTTTATTTATAAAATTGTCAATGGTATTATATACAGCCCTGAGTTATTGAAACCTTGTTTCCTTTCACATACCATCGAGAACTACTCGATCCAAAATTTTATTTAATTGTAACAAAATATCTGGACTAAGTCTTTCAGATACTCGCTTGTACCTAGATTGCATGTAGTTGGTAATACATACGCAGAGGTGGCTGATGTATTTAACTGCACGGAATGTAGATACATGAAGGCTATAAGATCTATCTTTAATCAATAATATTTTTATGTATTGAAACACTATTTTTTACTACTCCTTATTTCTTTGTGCATATAATTCTAATTTTTCACAATCAATTGTAAACCTTTCATGTTAAAACCCTTTTGGGCGTATACAATAAAATAAATAAATGGTTTCTTCGTCGACCCAACATTATTTTTTATTGGGAGATTATTATTATTTACAACCAGTTAGCTAGCTTCTACTAAACATTAACCATTTTGTGAGAAATAAATATTCTTCTACCATAGTTCCAGGTATGTTTAATTTAGATCCTCCACAAATAATGATATTATTCTGAAAACATTTGAAACAAAGATAATAATATACAGGCAGAAATCTGTTTTTAATAACTTAATTACCGAGTCACAAATTAACTAAATTTAAAGTCACTGTGGATTCTGTCCACAAAATGTTTGTTCCATTTTCTAACTAGTGAGTTTTTGCTAAACATAAATGACTGGTATTTTAAGTTTTCACTAAGAATCATTCTGTTTGCCGAACTGCCACCGCCAAGTTTTGAGATATTTGATTGGCGTCCTTATAAAATAATAATTATAATGAGAAACTTTGATCGTACGTAATGGTTCCACGGATAACTGACAGGTGACGGGAACGTGATATTGGTCAAATGTCGTCGCCGGAAAGGCAAAAGGGTTGAAGTTTATACCAAAGCACTTTTAAGTTTTTTGTTTTGTTTTACAGTTAAATTCACGAGTCTTCGGTACCTGGTTTGATTTTGAAAAGAAAAGTCTAAAAGTTATAATCGACAAAAGCTAAAATAAAGTTCCAAACTTGCGTCGCTTGAGGCAAGCCTTCTCCCAAATGGTAAATATATTTTAGATAACTGAAGGACTAAAAACAGCTTCAGAATCAAACGAGTCAGAGCATTCTACGCAGAGAAAAACACTGATCAAAAATGCATATTTAACTATTTTTTTACCAAAGGGTTGCCAAAGCTCTTTTGCCTTTCCAGCGATGATATGTATAATCGTGGTGTTTGTGTGATTGTTCCAACTTGTGCAGTATCTTATGTAGTTACCTTTATAATTTCTGTAACTCGAAACCAATGTAGACAAATCAAGAGTTTGCCTCCATAGGTTGGTTCTCTTGATTTTTTGATCTTGTAACAAAACATTATTATTTTATTATTTACCCAGTTTTTCATCCCAAAGCCGTAGATTAGGATATAATAATCGATAAAATTTATATTAAGCCACAAATTCATATCAAAATAATAGTTTTATAAGTCCGAACGGAGTTCAAAATTTGAAGTTTTGGCTAATTGTACATTTTGTTGAACCAGTAAAGCAGTAAAGCTAAAGGCTGAAACAACCGAGTATTAATTCGTCCCGGAAGGAAATATTTTAACACGAAAAAGTAGTCCCTTCCTCCGTAGTCAAATTGTCTGAATAATATTTAACCGGATGTTTATCAAAATTATTTAAACCGATAACACTCATTAATGCTATTGAAGTAACAAATCAATGCCTTATAATTCGATTTGTTTTTCGTGAGCGATATTTCGTGGGCAGATCTCTCGACAGATACCATTTCAAATTCCAAGGCGCGTGCCGACTTCAATCCGATTTCGGGAGAGATATACCTGCGAAGACATAAAACATATTTATTAAGTTTCTTAGAAAAATAAGTGACAAGTTTTTTGGTTCTGTTGTTCAAAACTCATGTTGGAATGTTGAATTATAATACAGGTCGGTAGCTGAGTGGACAAACGCGTCGGGTTCCAGCCCGGGCGTCATGGGTTCAATTCCTCTGCTGGTTAAATCCTACATCATTGCACAAACAACTTCTTCCGCTTATTATGATAGTAGTAAGAGTTTTTCAAATATTCTCAGGTTATTTGTAACCCAGGAATGATTGTCTTTCGTTTTTTAATTTTAAAAAATATATAAATAAATCTCAAATGTTGGATTTGTATTTACATAAAGCTTTCGTTTTGCATGTTTATCGGGGTGCATGGAGACTGAACCGTTAATACTCGGAGATATGAATTTTTTTTTGCCATTAATACTGTAAGGCTTATATCTTTGATGATTTAGTATTTGTACTCTTTTGATTTTTTTTTGCAAAATGATTTTTAATTTACAATCCGTCTAAATTATATCTCATTCCCTCCCTTACCTTGGTGATTGGGTTTAAATACAAGATTGCTATAAGCACACAAAACACAGTTTACAAAATTTGACTTAAAAGTACTTGTATATAAACAAATACACATAAAAGCCGTGCAGTAGCAAAAGGCAGCCCGCTCACCACTCAACGGGTAGAAAAGATTATCTCCTCATTTATGGACTAACCACAGTTGACACAGGATGACGGAGAAATATTCCCTGGCACTACAAACAAAAAATTCTACAATATGATACATCTTACTCTATATCGGATTATGTTGTTGGTATCGCCTTGGCGACATATCACCATGCTGAATCAAAACGTTGCTTGAATTTTTCTTTTTTATTTAAATGATAATATAGTACAAAAAAATCATTTTTTTGTTTAGTGCATATCTGAAGATCCGGGTAAATTCCACTTCCTTGGGACTCTTGCTCGTATATTATCAACTATGTAACGTTAGTAGTTGTATCACATTAAAAAGGAGAATTATATTTGCATCTAACGAGAGGTATATTTCCTTGACGTTACTCGTAAATAAAATTTAAAAAACACCACCGTAAAACAATCATTCGGTTTTCATACATTAATTGTGATAAAATTGTTTTCTTTTCCAAGCTACACAGTTTCTGAGTAAATTTCTTTGTGGGCACATTTTTATTCATTTAAACGAATTCACCTCTTTCGAATGCTGATTAATGTGTGACCTTTTACTTCTGACAACGTCATGCGACGGGCTAGCTCCATGGTATGTATTTTTTTCCGTTAAAGTTCCGCAAAATAAAAAATCATTTTTCAATAAATAGCGTACAAAATATTGCTATTCGTATAAAAACATCCGTGAACTTTTCGATATCGCTTTTTGAAATTACGCAGGGTGTTTTAGACTCAACATTACATAATGTTATTGGGTAAAGTCACAAAAGGTTAATGTTATAATAAAAAAAGGTTACTAACGATAAAAACCATATTGCTAGTTTGTCTTTAACGTCAACAGGGATATTGCAAATCTTTAATGCGCATAATTCTGAGCAAAACTTTAACTCATCTCTTCGGAAAATTATATGTATGGTTAAATAAAAAACTTAAGAGTTCGCAGTAAGCCTTCATTTTATTGGGAAGAGCCATACAAGTTTCAAGGGACTTCATCGAAACATTAAAGTAATTTGACCGGTCGGTACCTGAGTGGATAAACGCGTCGGATTCCCGTCGTGGACGTCGTGGGTTCAATTCCTCTGCTAGCCCTTTAAGTCCTCCATCATTGGACAAGCAACATATTCCGCTTAGTATGGTGGTAGTATAAGTTTTTTTAAAATATTATTATTATCAAAGGTTATTCGTAATCTGGAAATGTTGGTCTTTCTTTAAAAAAAAAATCTCTACATCTGATTACGAAAAAATGACGTAATTTTAATATTTATATCCAACATCAATAAGATCTTTATATGCATAGCGCTTACTAATAAAATTATATATTGATTATTTCTCCAAGGTTAATTATCGACATGTTTTTTTTTAAATAATAAATTTCGCTTTGCCACGTTTTACGACTTGAATTTTTTTGTTGTTGACAAAATTAAAACAAATAAGTGATGATAATAATATGTCGAAAAGTTTTTTTCTGTTTCTCAGAGTTTTATTGTTATCTCTCACCCCCGAAGATTGAAAAAAATATTCAACCCCCCTCAAAAAAAATCAGCCGTCGCAAATTCATAAGGTTTCCCACTTTTTACGATGTTTATTTTCAGATCATGAATGAAATGAAATATGTTTTTTAATAGAGGAAAACAATCCCCAAAGAGACAATTTTCTGTTTAACACTTTTTATTCAATGCTGTATCATGATTCTGTATAATATTGAGTGCGAAGTGCTATAAATGAAATGTGCCAATTTATTTGCAATTTGAAAACTCGTTTTCCGTTTTTTTTTAAAGGAGGATTAACATTCCCCGATTACGAATGTCCGAACTTTTTATTTATTTATTCTTTCTAACATCATTATAAACTAAATGAAGTTAATCGTGCAATGATGGCGGGCTTAGCTAAAACATAATTAAATTAAGCCCGAGGCGCCTGGGTGGGAATTTGAGGATACGGTGGGGGTTTCAAAGCTTGCCCGGAATGTGCCGTAATGGGGGTTTGTCAATACGCCTCTGATTTCAATCATTAGCTAAACTAATAGACACACTGACCACTCACGCCTGTCAACAGCAAGATAAGGGGGTGGCTATTAATTGTTTAGGTATTAAATGATTTAAAGTTGTATGTTAATGTTAGTTCCTTCACGAGTATTCACTGCGCTGTTAAAGCTCATAATAACGAATAAATATAAAGAGAAAAATCTTTACTGATTTCTTCAATATATTATTATAACTCTATACAGAAGGTCCAGATTTCAGATGTTTCCCTCGGGGAATATGTAATCTTTGAAAATTTTATATTAAGGTAATTGAGGGGTCTTTATACTGTAAGGAAGGAGACAAACCCGGGTCTTAAAAAGACTTTCATAGTAAGAGGTAGGATATATATATATTTTTAAAACCATTGCGATTCCATTAACGGCTGTAAACAAGTCCTAGTGCATTTTCACTGAAATTATTTTTGCTTCACTTTTAATAATCGAGTTAAATTAAATAGATAAACATAATGATTATCATTATAGCTCATACAAACATTCAAACTTATGTATTTAATTCAGGCGCGTCACTCAAAACGGCGCTATACAGGTTATCCAAATATTATTATTATTATTTGAATTGGTTGTTAAGATGCTCGTGGGCTCCCACCGTAGTACTGAGTAGAGGGTAGAGGGTATACGGCAGTAAGTAGTGGGCAGTTAGGTCGTAAAAAATCTAGTTTTTATTATGTCTATGATACAAACAATTAAAGCGTGCGGCTTTTGCAAAAACCGTACGTGGTAAGGAAAAACTTTCGGTTCTTATTCTTGGAGGTATAAAAAGCTTTTTATTCAATTAAATGTGAATTTCTCAAATTTTGCGAACATTTTTTAAATTTTATTTATTTGTAGAAAGCAATCACTTTGTGGTTATACGTATTAAATGCAAATGAAATAATAACTTTGTAGAAGACCAAAGATTTTATATTATTTTTATGACCGACCGGTTTGGCTTAGCATAAGCATCATCAAGGTACAAAATTAAACTAAATGATGATGTTTAAGCTAAGCGAAACCGATCGGTCATAAAATTAAAATTAAATGTCTAGGTTGTTATTTTATATTATTTATTTATTTACCTTGGTTTAAATTAGATTCCTTAACACCTTTCACAATTTCGGGATTTACAATATGGGAAACATCTATAAACTAGCAGCACTTTATACTATTGTAGAAATTATTGTTTCCAAAATTACGCAGGTTATCACACTTCAATCAGTGTTGATCCAGTACCTACGGTATAGGTATCAGTAGTTAATCAGTGAGAAATGGTTGTGATACAGGCTGATTCTCCAGTGTATGTTTTATATATTTATTATTAATTTACTGTCTGTATCTGTATTTTCTCCAAATAAATATTTAAAAACATATATACGAGTATATATTAACGAATGTATGTTTTTCGTAGGAGAGCAGTAATCTATTGCATAGTTTTATGTCGTAGTAAATGAAATGTATCTGTCAAATTTAGTGTTCTTTTTTGCTTGTTGTATGGTGAGCCTTTGATTAAAGTGATTGTGTTCGGTGTGTGGTTTAGTAGTTTCAATATTTTGTTTTTGTGAGTGTAAATAAGTATGGTTTTGGAATAGAGCTATTGCAGAAATTCCATTAAATACACGCTATCTTACAGTTGCGTGTGGTACACGAGAAATGTAGATTTTATCGAAATGCCATCAAAGGCCGTTGCGAACTGTTGCCATTTCTGGCTACGTAATGTGTTTTTCTTCAATAAACGTATTTGCGATATTTGAATAACCTTATACGAGTATCAATACAAAATGATTTTTATGAGATTTTGTACGATTGTCAAAACATGTTTTAGGCGATTTTATGTTACAATTTAGACGTTTTTATGACAGATCACTCGATTTCGATCACCTTCTTTTCCGTTCATTGATGGATTGTTTACACATTCTTGCATTTTTCACTTTTACAAATTGACTGCAAAGTGCAAAGTATTGAAATAATACCCTTTTGAATTGTTAAAAATAATTTAAAGTATCTTTTCCGCTTAAATTAATATGGAATCTGTCTTACGGTATGGCCAAGAATGGATCTCATTGCACGCTACAGCTTTCTTGTTCGTGTTAGGGATAACTGTCACAAAAATTCTTGCTTTCCTTAAGTAATGCCATGAACTTTTGCTCTCAAAGATGTCTAACAAAGACGAACACCGTGGATAAGAGACTACACAAATGGTTCTCATAAATAATTCAAGGAAAGTTTCATTTTATATTAAAATTTAGAGAATTCTCGGTGTCTCTTATTATTATTAATTAGTATTTTTTATCAAAAGGTAAATAAATCAATGCTCCATTTCAACAAATAAGTGCTTGGTTCCAAAGACGATTCGAATTTTGTGTACGAGGGTCATCCAGAAAGTAAGGTTACAAGGGCTCCTGAGGCCGGGGGATTTTTTTCGTTTTAAAATTGGCGCACCTGTCGTGTAGGGGAGATTCTAACGGTCAGTTTGTTTGGTCACGCGTGTTCCAGACATTTTGTTCAGTCACCGTGTATTCTTTCGATGGAGAGGTCGTCGTACGTTCCCGCCACCTACCTTCCGTGTGAGATCCGTTTTTTGACTTTGCAGAACAACGAACAAAGAATATCCATCAGTGGATCGTGAAAATTTGTGGTAGTGATGTAATGAGTCAACAATATGTCGCGAAGTGGTTTGGGTTGTTCAGAGAAGGCCGCACTGATACTCACGACGAGGCAAGCGGACAGTGATTTCTGACAAACTTTTTTGGGGGTCCTTTTGGTGAATTCTATGCCTACCACTAATTATAGTAAATTGTGTAAGATCATAATTTATTAAAAAAAATTAAATGCATTGCACGGAACTTTTTATTTATTCTGATTTATATGTATATAGCATCTTGATTAAAGGCTCTTGCATAAATATCTATATTTCAATATCAAAGAAGAAGTTAAGACCAACATGCCAGAGTGGTAGATGCTTAAAGTATCGCCCTGGTGAAAGACCACCATTTAGAATCAAAACGTAGATCTGAATAGGGAGGTGCATTCTAACCTTCTTCTTCCCCATATCTTACCCTTCCCCACTACCTTCAATCTCAAAACATACTCCAAGTGGGGATGTCATAGTTCCACTGGCTCCAGATGGTTGGGAGCAATTGGAACTCTTGTGCGGTATTCACTATATAAAAATAAAATAATGTAAATGTAATTTTTTTTCGGTGGAGAGGGCTGATTAAAAAATATACATATACAAAATTTAACTAATATTATTTTTACTCTTAATTCAATCCACTATCAGAAAGTGTTCATTCGCGAATAAATCTGCAGATATTTGTCAATTATTATGATTAACCATTGGTACTTGAACCATTTTTGTTCGAACAGCAACACAGATTTAGACGTGGTCGACCGACCACCACAAATTTGATGATTTTTACGATTTACGTGGCTAAAACACTAGATGGTAACGAGCAAGTTGACATATCATACCACGATATTGCGAAAGTTTTCGATAAGGTTGATCACTTAGTTATCCTAAGCAGACTTGACGAAATCGGATTGTCTGTAAATTTAATGAAACTTTTTAGTAACTATCTGAATGGAAGAGAACAGTTGATATCTTACGGTACATATTACTTCCGACGCAAATCCTATAAACTCTGGTGTGCCACAAGGATCCAATTTGGGACCCTTATTTATTTTAAATTTTATAAATAACATTAGAAATAGTATTAAATTCGTTCGTTATTAACTTTTTGATGACGACATTAAGCTATATATGTGAAAAAGATCATTAGAAGACTGTAGGCATTTTCAGGAAGATATTAATGTAATTATTGACTGGAGTTTTGCTAATAAACTCAGTTTTAACATCCAAAAATGTTCCGTTATGTGCTTCACGAGGTCACACGAAACCGTATATTTCAATTACAAAATAAAAGATACGTCTCTGAAGAATATGAACACTTGTAAGCACTTGGAGACAGTATTTGACGCTCGTTTAACATTTCATTATCACATTGGAAAAGATCTGTAAATAAGCCAAAAAGATGTTGAGTTTCGTCATTCATAATTCTAAGGAGTTGACAAATCTTGCAAGTGATAAGGCTGCTTTCCTTTACCTTAGTGCGTAGCACTCTCGAGAGTGGATCTCAGTTATAATAATAATAATACATAAAAACGATAATTTATTATTTCAGTTAGCTCATGATTTACAGTTATTTATATTTTCCAAAAAGCAATTGAAATATGTCATAGGAAGATTTATATTTTTGATTCTTGGCCAACAGAAATTCTGAAAACATGCTGTTGTTGAAAAAAATTCTAAAAACTTCCTCGTTAGCGTATTATACAGCACAAATATCTATTATCTTTCTGTCTGCAGTTTATAACTAAAATACAATTCTCAGAAAAAAGCCAAGCCAAGAAAAGAGAAACCAGTTTTATTGTAAACGAAACCATTTATTTTATTTATTTATTTTATTTTGTTTTAGTACATATAACAGGCGTAATGCCCAAAACATATATACATGAGTGATTATTTAATTAGAATATTTAACAACAGTAGGTAATTAAATAAAAAAAATATAAAAACTGCAAAGGTAAATGAATAACGAACAAAAGCAAATTAATAATATTATACAAGGTAGAACATAAATAAATTGATTATTGGCACCTGTACTGAACAGATGCCTATTAGCCATTTGGTACTCGGTACTTCATATAACCAGTCTATAACTAACGGGCATTATTTCAGTATCAGCTTGATATGATTGACAGATGTATATTTTTTAATTGATTTATTGGGTCACTAAAAATGTCTACTTCATTATTGGTACAGTGTATTGGGTTGTAAGTTGTTAATATCCGCGGCAAATGAGAGAAATATCCTGTATGTGTGTGGTAGGCTTAAATATTGATAATCGTTTATCGTCATTGTTGATTTTCTTAGTGGTATGTACCATAGATGTTAATTTGGGATTAAATGTTTGGTGCATCAATTGATGAATGCATAATTTTGTGTAAAATCAATACATCGGAAAGTTTACGTCTGGCTGACAGAGAGTGTATTTTATAGTGAAAAATTCGTTCATTTTATGATCCTAATTGATCCAGATAAGCCTTCATGATATGCGAAAAAAAAAATATACGAGTTAATTTTCTTTGAAAGGAATTAATTATATATTTATGAATATCATCATTGGGAGACCAAATAGTGGACGCGTATTTTAGAATTCTTCGCACAATCGATTTATATAATGTTAAAGTTAATTTAGAACTTTTAAAACAACTTGTTGTTCTTAGAGTTAGTCCTAATATTTGAGATGCATTTTTTGAAATAGTTGTTTTTAATTTTTTTTAAATATATAAATACCGCACAAGAGTCTCAACTGCTCCCAACCGTCTAGAACCAGTGAGACTACGGCATCCCCAAATAGGGTATGTTGTGAGGCTGAAGGTAGTGGGAAGGGGAAGGATATTGGGAAGAGAAAAGTTGGGAAGTACCTGGCTTTTCAGATTTGGTCACCAAACACGGCTAAAGCCATTTCAAGCAACGTTTCGATTCTGAATGGTACTCTTTCACTAGGGCGATACTAAGAGTATCAACTACTCTGGAACGTGCTGCAAATATAATTTTAGTATTTTTATATGAATTAAATGTGTTATGACAAATATTAATTAAATAAAAGTTATTGGAGCACGCCGCGTTTGGACCCGCGACCTTTGGATTCGTAGTCGAGCGTCTTACCACACGACCATGGAGGCCATCAGTATACTCTATATATTTATTGAAGCCTAATGACCAGTCAAATGTCACGCCCAAGTCTTTAATTGAAGTAGTGTTCAATAAGGCAATTGAAAACTACTGATTTTTTGTTACTCGGTATAAGCGTGTAGGTCTAAAATACAAATCACTTTTTTTCGTATTTCATCGTAAAAAGCGGTGGAGAATGTATAATATAATTTGTAAAAAAGTAACAAGAATCACAACCCTTTTTGAAGGCCGGGTGAAAATATAATAAATAATATCTACAAGGAATATATACAAATAGTAATCGTCATGAACGTTTAACGGTTCTGGAAATAGTCACCATGGTCACCGTATATTGAAGCAAACCCTTTAGCGTTGAGGGATTCTTAATGTGTTTGAAGATTAGCCGGAGAAACGCTCTTGAATTAATATTGGGTTCCTTTCGTAGAACACCGTGAAGGTTCTATGATAAAGGGATTATTCTGGGAAAAGGTTTGCCATCGGGAATATCTTTCGTTAACCAGGGGCTTATTTTCCAACATAGATCTTACAACATACTCGTATTTAGATTAATGCCCTCAGACCACGTCGAAGCTTTAACTTTACTTAAACTGAGAAAAAAATTGCGTTAAAAATGGAATAAAGTGCTCCAACGCACTTAAAATGTTGACTGTGGCATTCGCCGAGTATACATTGTCTCAAAAAAGTTTTTATAAGTGGTTCAAGCGCTTTACAGAAGGCCAAGAAGATGTTGATGACGATGAGCGTCCTGGAGTTGTGGAAAAAAAATCATGGATTTTATTCTTTGATCCATTTTTTTCAAGAGTAAAAAATCGAAGAACACACAAAAACGTGACTGACCTTTCCAGTTGTCAAAAACAAACCACTAATCCAAAATGGTTGATAATGCTAACATATGATAAACATATGTGTACCAACATAACAAAAAAAAACGATAATCGAATGTACACAGCCCGCGAAAATTCAAAATTCACCTTTTCTTTTAAACAGGCCATGTATATTTTAATAATGCCTTTTTGCATTCGAAATCGTAACCGATCTAAGTGGGCGCTGTCTAACTTCTTGTATGGCCATGTGCAACCATGAAATTCAATCAAGTCCAATTTCGTCCCTTATTTCCAAACACATTATCCGAGTTGCACTTTAGCAAGGATCACATAATATGTGGAGGTAATTTAGCCTGAAAGCCTGACACTAAATGGCCACTATCACTTTCCCCGATATTACCCAGAGCTGAATGTGCCCGGGGAAATGTTACAAACGAGATACAAGTATGTGCATTACACATTTCCATAAGTATCACTTTACCTACGCCAGCGATCGTCGAATTAGTAGAGATTGCGTAACCAGCACGGTAAAATGTTAGTGTCCTGTCTTGGCAGATTAAGTCAATGGTCACTTATTTATCGGGAAACGTTTAATTGGGCGGAAAATCAATTTGTAAAAGTTATAGAAGCGCTATGAAACCAACGAATGATTTACATAATTAGGGCAATAGTTGCGATTCCCCCTTTAATGGCAATCTTACAAAATATTAACCAACTGCATTAATTTTAATCAAATGAAGTTTTGAGAATGAAAATGGTTTACTTTTTTATGTGAATTCCGCACGAGTCTTAACAGCTCCTGACTGTTCGGAGCCAGTGGAAATATAGCATCCCCAATAGAGGTATGTTTTGAGGCTAAACAAACAAACAAAACACGGCTAAAGCCTTTTTTTCTCTTTTCTTGAAAAGAAAGATAAATATTCCCAGGTTACGAATAACAAGAAAATATTTGAAAAACTCCAACTGCCATCATTATTACCTGAAAATGTTGCTTGTGCAAAGATCGGAGGACTTAGCTAGCAAAGGAATTCTACCCACGAAGCCTTTACTCATTTATCAATTGGGCCACTAACCGGTCATTTCAAGTAACGTTTCGATTCTGAATGGTAGTCTTTCACCAGGGCGATACTGGGGAATCTACCACCCTGGAATGCACCGCAAATATTCTATGTTTTATTTTATATAAGATACATGTGAAATAACACATGTTCGTTAAATAAAAAAATATTTGCGCATGTCGGGATTCGTAGTCAAGGATTTTACCCCTCAATTACGGGGGTCGTCATTGACAAGGAAACCGGGACACTAAACCAATCATTGACACGGGAGATTTTAAAATGTGTATCATTAGACCCCAACCCTATGTGACTAAGGTTGATTTATTCTGGACTGGCCTGCAGGGTCAGAATTAACCTGATGATGGTCTCCCTGCGATAGTAGATGTTGCCAGCAAACAAGAAAATAAACTTTTTTAAATCATTATTTACATTAAAATATCAGTTATTGTTTTTGGCTCGTTCGCAAACAACGGAGGCATACGCCATGATTTATTCAATTTGGCGAAATGGAGTTCCACTACGAATTAACAGTTTCAAAATTTGAAACTACTGAAGTTTTGATAGCTTAAGTTTTTTATTCTTAAATCAAAATAAAAACGTTTTTCGTAGCTACAAATAGGGTAATTTTGGTACACCGTTTGATTTAAACGCTTTCACTGAAGAAGTAACAATCAATTTCATCCTGATAACAAAATATCGGAGGAATTCAGAATTAAAATCCATCATTTGACAAAATAAAGAGAAAAATCAAATTCTCTGGCAAGGTGCATTCACCAACGAATAATTTGACTGCCAATAACAGCTTCCGTATTTTTTTGAAAGCCTTGTGAAATTTTTAATGGCACATTTATAAATAATCTTTCAGTTTTGTATATCTTATTATCTCTACAGAGATGGCCACTTTAGAGCCCCGAAAATAAACAACAACAACCTTAACATTGTGACGACATTGAAAGTAGCTACATACAGGTACATCCTTACTTACATACAATTATTGCCTACTTATAATAATGGTATTTACGAAAATAAATGTTTTGTAAAGACTTATATCTTAACTAACTAAAGTAAAAACGAAAATGTTGAAAATTTATCATTTTTATGAATTAGGTATAATGTCAACGTATTTTTCTCGCAGTTTCCTTCTGCTCTGAGTGCTTTTAAGCTCAAAGCATTGCTCGAGATGTTATCGCAGTGGAAAAAATCATGCCATGCCATGTGCCAAATCATGCCATATGTATAAATATATTTTTTTTTTTTTTACGTGAATACCAAGAGTCTCAACTGCTTCCAACCGTCTAGAGCCAGTGAGACTTTGGCATCCCCAATAGGGGTATGTTGTGAGGCTGAAGGTAGTAAGGAAGGGAATTAGATGGGGAAGAGGAAAGTTGAAAAGTTCCTGGCTATTCAGATCTGGTCACCAAACACGACATCTATAGAAATTGATATATTTACAGATAATTTAGCATAGTTTAAAAAACATATAAATTAGAATAAATTATAATATTAAACTGCAATTTTGCTGTTTTTCCCATTGTACTGTCATTAGATTTAATATCTGTTGTACACTTAAAATAATTTTAAAAATCTTTCAAAAACAAGGATAAATGATACATCTCATTATGATACTTCATGTCATGTATGCGAAAAAATAATAATGGCGGTGTAAACATAATTAAATAATGATGTTGGAATGTAAAATGGTTTTTAAATGTTCATTAAACGTCTACAATTTCCCATTTTTATATTTAACTATTTTATTAACATGCTAATGACGTGCCTTTGTACTTAATGTAATAAATCTTTTCCCACCAACAGAATTTACTTACTTTTTGATTATTTGTAATGCTTTTTTAATCTTCCTTCAGCGATTTATCTTTCCGCCAGTGCTACGTCGCGCAAGCATAAGCCAAACAAAAATCACTTTAACTAACATATGTCATTCCTTTTTTGATTTAACATTTCAAATATTTGTTAAATTATGTTTGACCATTAGACATATTCTTAGGTGCATTAAAAAATATTCGCTCTTTATTTAAACGATTTGCTTACACAGAAACTTACTTTTGCTCCACAAATCGATTTTCCTCTCCAACAGTATTTAAATATCTAATATAAAAAAATATCTTAGAAATTTATTCGGATGACAAAGGGAATATTTTTATTGTTGGAATTTATGGAAGTAGAATATAAAAACTTTTTTTAAAATCAGAATACCAGTCATGCAAATAATAGTTTGATTTGTTATATTATTGAAACAATCGATAAAACAACAATCGAAATAGATTATATAACATAATATAAGTCGCTCGTCGTTTGGAATTCACTATTATGGGGATCACAGTCAGAGCTAACTCGAAGATGCATTGCTTGCATAAAACATGTTAACTTGTTTTTCGACTTCATAAAAGAAAACAAGTTCGTTTCGAATAACAATATGGACTTTTCGAATATTCAAATTCTACCTAAGTGTACACTTGCTGTCCCTTTCTCGCTCATAATAAATAAGTATGTGTAAGCGAGAAACGGGATGTTTTTCAGTGACGTTCGGCAAAGACATCACTGTCGAAAGTGTTTTCATATGCACCAATAAAACAATCATTATATCTACTTTACTTATGTGGATAGCAAAATAAAGAATATTTCAATATGGCTTAGAAGCTAACATTCCGTAGATAAATGCTAATGTTTATTATTCAGAAAAACAAAATTAAAACGGCTCCCTCAAAATAAAGTTTCAAACTAGAAATATATAGTATATATTTTTTTAAAAATTATAATTGTTTTCAATGTTAATTATTTTGTTAGTCTTTCTTCTCCAAACGTAAAAATATGACGTACAAGTTTCCGGTAATAACCTTTTCTTACGCACGGTATACGTGTGTATCTATACAATCAAATCAAATAATCTTATTTACTCTTTATTTATTATTATTTGTCTGGGTTCCTCGAAACTAAGGGCGTGTTACTTCCGTGAATCATTGATTTTCTCAAGGATTACGAGGAAATGGAGGATTGTTTTCAAAGAGTAAACAACAGCTCTGATTAGATTTGGCACTGGAAATATATGACATGTTCGTATAAAACGAAAAGGGTAGAATGAATTATTTATTTATTGCTGTATGAACGGCAAAATTTTTTTCAATCTTTCAGGATTCATATTAAGAATAAATTTACCAAAATCAGTTTTTTTTTCAAATGTTACGGGTTCAAATAAATATTTTTATTTAAATAATATCTGTTATTGCACATTAAACTCACATATATTGATATATTTGTGGGACGTTCCAAATTGGTAGAATCGAAATGTTGCTTAAAACAGCTTTAGCTGTGTTTGGTGACTAAATAGCCAGGTACTTCCCAACCTACATCTTCCTCATCCCCCCCCGCTACATTCAGCCTCACAACATAACCAAATTAGGGATTACATAGGTCCCTATAATCCATAGGTCACAGTCCCACTGGCTCTAAACGTTTGGAAGACTTTTGTGCGGTATTCATGTAAAAAAAAACCTAAATACTTAATTTAAAATTATACGCATTAGAGAAATCCACAGAAAAGGTATAATTGGAAATTCTATTATGTGTATTATTTGTATATACGCAATTTAAAGAATAATATTATGAGTCTTATCTTGGAACACTTAACGTCCAAAATATTCTTCTAATATTTTTTGAATGAATTATTATTTTAATTTAAAATAAAGTTGCGTTTAGAGAAATTACGTCAGCATTTTCTTAATTGCTTAGTTAATTAATTTTAAATATTTATTTGTAAGTTTTATTACAACGATACTTATTATTATTTCCACGTAGGTACCTTTAAAAATCAACAAACCACGGTTTTTATACGTAAAGTATTTTGCTGGGTACTTTCGTGGGAAGAAGAATATATTTTTCACGCTTACATAAAAAAACCCTCTTCTCCCGCTCACACCATCGAACGTGATCCGTTTGGCTGCTAGTTAATCGCCTACCCGTCAAGCTATTGATTTTCATTACTTGTAATACTGGACATTGTCGGCTCTTTTATTATTAGCCGTTCTTTAACATCTTTTTCACGCTAGCACAACGTCATTCCAAATAACCTTCCGATTCTGACTTCAAATAAATGTAAACCCTCTTGGAGTTTCGCTGAGATTCACCCTCTCGAATAAAGTACAAAATATATTTTTGTACAAAAAAAGCCTTTGAAACTCCTGATCTATATTGACTCAAAGCCATGGCAATACCGCTTTCCATCAATATTATAAAATATCAATACTTGTGTAATTAAAAATTACAAGCAAAACGCAGCGTGTATAAATTAAAACACTCCGGTTTTTCGCGTATTTCTTACCATTTTCACAATCTTTGAAACATTTTGGTGTACTTATTAAAAAATCTAATTAGTAAGTATGATGATAACGACCAGTTATAAATATACCTCTGGCGTGCGAAATATCTATATTAAATAACAAGATTCTACTCTTTCCTGCTTCGAGGTATACAGCAGACTTTTTCATTAGTGAAAATTTGATCAGAAACGACAGACAAGATTCAACTTCACAATCAAATAAATAATGTACGAGTACCTACACCTACCTGATCGTAAGACAAAATCTTAGAAGTCGGTACTACGTTTTAATAAAAATATATTTTAAACCTTAGGTAGGAACTACTAGAAATATTACATGATAGTTGTCATGAATGACCATTTTAAAGTGTAGATTTTTACATAAATTAGGGTTTGCAAAGGCCAATTTAAGCTCAAAGGACACTAAAATAATTTTAAAATAGCCCTAAACTCCAATCAATCAACTTATTTATTTTCGATCATCTTGACGTACTTTGAATCTGCAATTTAAGCTTATATCGCGTGGAATTTTCGATAATATGTTTGACGATTATTATGTTTTCATGTTTATTTTCCAAAGAAAGAATCAATCTTTAAATTAAAATTTTCCATTTTCTTACACGATTTTTGTTTTTTTTTCTGAATAGAAGAGACAGATTTTTTTCTTAATTTATGTATTCACGGCAAATGAGCTTAGCTATTTATGCAAAAGAGTGGAAAATATATTACGGTTTTATTACATAAAAGCACAGGAAGAATATGAATAAATGCGAGAGAATAAATATTTATTTCGCATAGATATTTATAAATGTATTCAACCGAACTAATTTTATGATATTTCTAATTTATTACGCAAAGTTATATAAACAATCAAAAACAAATATGTACATCAGCGAAAGGTATGATTTCACCATTTATGATATTATTTAAACAAATTCCCTTCGTGTTTATCAGTTCTCTGATTATTTATTCACTGTCTGAAGTGTACATAATTCCCTAACTGCAAACAAATTCGACGTAGTCATAGTTTATCTGGAGTGATATGTTTTTTCAAATTAAATCGAAGTTGTTTAACCCTGCGCATATTAGGACAAATAATTATCAATCGAATGACCCAGTATCAAAAGGAAAATGACGTAATGAGATGCACCTCGTGACTCGTACAAACACAGTTGTTCCAAGCTACAGTCTTCAGAGTGATAACTGGCGTGATGATGTTCAACCTCCGGTCGGAGAGGGTGCCAGATGAAATAACTGTGTACACTCGATGTTATATATTTGAAAAATAATCAATTTTAATTCAGACTAAATGTTTCATTGCGTTTATTTTAAAAAAAAAATTATTTTTATTTAGGAGAGAAAACAGATACAGACACAGGATAACAATATTAAAGATAAAACATAGATATTTCACCTGTATTGCCGGTTTGACGGCCTGCATGGTCGAGTGGTAAGACGCTCGACTACGAATCCAGAGGTCGCGGGTTTGAACCCGGCGTGCGCAAATAAATTTTATCTAATTAATATGTATCATAACACATTTAATTGATATAAAATAAAAAATAAAATATATTTGCGGCACGTTCCACGGTGGTAGATACTCTAAGTATCGTCCTGGTGAAAGATAACCATTCAGAATTGAAACGTTGCTTGAAATGGCTTTAGCCGTGTTTGGTGACCAGATCTGAATAGCCTGGTATTTCCCAACCTTCCCCTTCCTTATCTCCTTCTTCTCCCCACTACCTTCAGACTCACAACATACCCATATTAGGGATGCCATAGTATTACTGGCTCTAAACGGTTGGGAGTAGTTAAGACTCTTGTGCGGTATTCACGTAAAAAAAAAACTATTTCTCACAGATTAAGTTGTGCCTCGATGTTGTGAAAAGCAAGTCTGATGTGTTGAACCCAAAATAAACCGTCAAAGAACAAATTTAAATAATTCTTTATGATGTGTTTTGACTAAAATGAATAGCTTAAATGGCATCATTGATAAAATTTGCAAAAGTAAAAAAAAACCCAATGTGAACTTGTCCTCTTTTGACAGTACTTTTGATACCTACCATATATATGTCAAAATGTGCTTCGACATTTGGTTTATTCATTTGATATTACTAAATTTAGAAAGAAAACTGTATTACATCTTTTTATTTTAACTAATGCCCTTTTTCTAAGTAATTTTTCATTCGTCAAATATATTTTTTGATCATTTATATCTACAATTTTGATGGCCAACAGTATCCGGTCTATATGCTCTAATAATGAACATTGCTTGGCTGACCGAATAGTTGACTCAAAGAGGAGATTAAAGAGAATCACGCCGCACTGCCTCAAAAGTCAATACACGTTAAACCTCCACATAAAATAAATTTGATCTAAATATTGATTTTTTTTTTTCAGATTTTGTGCTCATATCTTTGAAATTCTTATTTGGTAATTTAAAAAAATTATATTTTTTGAATTATCAAGTGAATCAAATATCTTTATGTTTTTTCTTTGTTACAGTTCCAAGCTGCCATACTGCAGAGGTGGAGCCTTCCGTCTTTTATGTGCGCCTTTTGCCCCTTTGTGCAGGTGCTCAGCGTGTCTGTGAGCGTCTTCACCCTCACGGCAATAGCAGTGGATAGGCACAAGGCTATACTAGATCCCTTGAGGTAAGCCTGACTCAGAATCTAGTTGAAATTGAAATTAATTTATCTGTTAAATAGTAACAAACGATTTAATGTGGTTCAAAGATATCTACATACTGTCAATAGGAAAGCTATAATGTTTGAACGCGAAGTAAACAACGAACAGGTATGCCGACCGTTCCATGATTCCAATGATGGTACAGGGTTCACTAGTTGGAAGGTTGGGTTCGATTATTTTAATACAAGTTTCGTTTTTGTGTTTGTGCTAGTCTACTCGTATATCATAAATGTATATAGACTAGCACGAACCCGTAAAAAATAACGGAATGTTAAAAAGTCGCGGGTTCAAACCCGACGTGCGCAAATAACTTTTATTTTAATTAATGTGTGTCTTAACACATTTAATTCATAGATAACAATATAAAGGTAATTTGCGGCACGTTCCAGAGTGGTAGATACTCCAAGTATCGCCCTGGTGAAAGACCTCCATTCAGAATCGTAACGTTACTTAAAAATGACCTTAGCCGTGTTTGGTGATAGGTACTTCCCAACCTCCCTCTCTTCCCATATCCTTCCCCCTACCCACTACTTTCAGCCTCACAACATACCCCGATTGGGGATGCCATACTCTCACTGGCTCTAGACGGTTGGGAGCAGTTGGGACTCTTGTGTGATATTCATTACTAAAAAAGATTACAAAAAATAAAAATTAATTTTAATTTAAAAATAAATGTTTTTTTTTAAATAAAAGAAAAAAATCACAAATATTATTATTTTATTTTAATTCACAGCCGGGGATCAAACCCCGACCAACTGCTTAAAAAGCAACTACGCTTACCATTATACCACTAACCATTGTAATAGCGGCGGTATAAATCATTACATATATATCTACTGAAAATAAGAATTATGTATTTTTAAATGCATTATGTGTGTGTACTGAAAGTAAGAAATATATGCATTTTTATTTTATTTTAGAATGTTATGTACTCATATCACATCACAACCGAAATTATATTGCTTAATTTAATTCGTCAGCAGATACAGAAGTATTATCTGCACTGAAGGGAATGGCACCAGCATACTCGTATATATCGGAACTGTGTGTCCGACAAGCCTCAAATAGTAGACAGTTTACATTGAGGTCAGCAGATGTTGATACTGCTGATCGATTAATTGAACCATCTCGATAAAATAAACCTGTCTACTATGATCGCGCTTTTTGTGTTTCTGGCCCAGTCATCTGGAATATGCTTCTCCCAAAACTTGCCAACATACAGAACCTAGCAGAGTTCAAACGGGTCTTAAAAACCAAATTGTTTATAAAACCTACATACAAAACGTAACTTATTAAAATTGAATTTCTTTAAAAACGTTCATTTGCTTTGTTTCGGTTTTCTCCTTACTTGAATCCTTACAACTCAATGTCTTTACTGTCTACTTAAAACGATATACTCTTTGTCATAAAATATTTATTGTTCTTTTATTACTTGTTATACATAGCCTGTTTAAAATAAAAGGTCGAATTTTGGATTTTCGCGGGCTATGTACATTCTTTTATCGATTTTTTTGTTATCAGCCATTTTGGATCAGTGGTTTTTTTTTGACAACTGGAAAGGTTAGTCACGTTTATGTGTGTTCTTCTATTTTTACTTTTGAAAAAATGGAAAGGTACTTCCCAACCTTCCCTTTCCTCATCTCCATCCCCTCCCCACTACCTTCAGCCTCACAAAATACCCCTATCGGGAATGCCATAGTCTCACTGGCTCTAGACGTTTGGGAGCAGTTGTTTTTGTGCGGTATTCACGTAAAAAAAATGGCATCCCCAACTGGGATGTGTTGTGAGGTTGAGGGCGTGGAATGGGAAATGATATGAGAGGAAGGTTGAAAAGTACCTGTACATTCAGATCTGGTCACCAAATACGACTAAAGCCATTTATAAGCAACGTTTCGATTCTGAATGGTGCTTTTTCACCAAGATGATACTGAAACCACCTACCACTCTGGAACGTGCCGTAAATATAATATTTTTTTTTTTGTTTTCAAATTAAATAGGAAATAATATAAATTAATAAAACAAAAAACAAATGTCCACACCAAGAATCGAACCCGCAACTTTTGGATTTTTAGTCGAGGAACTTATCCGCTTGACCACGGAGGTCGTCAGAGTATTATTAATTAATGTAGTTATTTTTTAATATTTCCTTCGTGGCTACCATCAATATTTACCCTACCTAGCTGAACCGTTCCAGTTATATAAATATTTCTAAAATCAGTCCGAAACAAAAGATTTTTTCACTGGGCACCCACCTACGCAATAATCTGGGCGACAACTCATTAAAAACATTCTCAAACTAGCATCTCGGTATAAACTAACGCGGTTAATTATTGTTTTCTCTCAATAATTCACATAAATTTGATGTTCATGGAACCTTCGTTAAAAATTACAATCAAGTGTTTTTCAGATCTTGCGTTTCAAAAGTGGTTGAAAACCCGAATCTTATTTACAAATGTGCAAGGAAAACCATTTAAAAATTACATTCCTTTAAAAAGTTTTAAAAACCCGATGTCTTAAAAATTTGCACCATTTTTTTTCCATTCCTTTAGCCAAAACCATCAAAGTCTCACACCACCACCATCTCAATCGGAGATACCATAGTCCCACTGGCTCCGGACAGCATTTGGGACGCGCGTATTTTAAAATTTGCATTCAATATTAAAATATGCCATTTTTCAAATTAACCTTTCAGCTCAAATAATATAAATCTGTAAGCCGACCTTTTGGCTTCAATTTATTTGAAATAATCAATTTCTCGAAGTAGTGTAATACTTTCGTCAATACCTATTTTTTTAAAAAGGTACTTCGAAAATGTCATTTTGAAAATTGTTTTCAATTACATAAGTGCTCTGTAAAGTATGCCTACAACCAGGACGCAACAGTTACAACTGTCACTATCGCAAACCGATTTTACAAAAAGTTTGCAAATCTGAAAAGCATTTTCTTTTCGTACTTTATGCGTGGTTGAATTTGTTACCAAAAATGTCGGAAATACGTGTTTTAATAGTTACATCAGAATTGTGTTAATAATTGCGCACTATGCCATAATACACAAGTTGAATTGAATTAAGGTATAATGTATTTGAAAGCATAAGTGTGCTCAATGCCCCAAAAGCGATCTGAAACTAAACTTATTCTTCATAAACTAAGAGTAGTCGTCGCTTTCGTCTTGTCTTGATCTTGTCCCCGCTAACGCGATCTTCGTCAGTGTCTAGGCCAGCCCATCTAACTTGATGTCTGCTTATAATTCATTTTAAAGTAACACACTATACAGCTCGAAGAAGAAAAGATGCAGACATTTCCAGCTCCTTAAATTTCTCGACAGTATAAAATTCATTTTTCCGATTCCAGGTACTCTCAATTTTTTCAGTGTTTTTATTTTATTTTAAAAAAAGTTATTTTTATTTTAGTAAAAGGTTTACAATCACTCATTATATTAGGGGTTAGTTTGCTTTCACGAGTTTCTCAAATAAACACTTCCATAATTGTGAAACGACCCATTATTAATTTCATTTTAAGATAAACACTAACCAATAGTTTACCTACTGATCACTTCGACTTACTGTTAAATTGCTTAATTTTTAGGCCAGCAAAAATCTTATTGATAAGATAAATCAAAGGGCTTTAACAAAGATTACTTATTCAATTCCCTCTCCTCCACTAATCATGATACTTATTTTCTATAACATCAATACTTCTCTGCCTGGCAATCCCCCTAGATCGTAGGCTCTCAACCTTATTTGGCCCACCGCCCACTTTGAGAATATATATATTTTTTAGAGCCCTCCTCTATTTTGTTTTATTTACCATCTGTCGCGAATCTAAACACCTATTGCCACGATTATATTTAAATGTGTAAATATACTGTCGTATTATATAGTCGCAAAATAGGATATGGCTCCTATCCTATTTCTGAGTTTAGAGAAGGATGTTTTAGTGAGAACAATTATAAGGCATACTTAATTATATTGGGAAGTATTATCTAGTATCTTCTACTGCCCCCTGAAACAGTTTAAAACACCCACGCGGGGGAGTTATCGCCCACGTTGAGAACCTTTGCCCTAGAGGTTCACATTTCGCTATCACTATCATAGATATCACTGTGGATTACGTTGTACAAACTCAAAGTGTTAAATAATCCAAAATTTCAAACCAACCACTGCGCCGTTTCTCCACAAAGCTAAGCAGAGAGGAAAGACCGACACAAAGTCTGTCTGGGTACACACTTCTTGCTCAATTCGGATTCATACATACTCTTCTGTTATTCTGACTCTTGACATGGCCCGACTCGAGTATTTGATTCACTTGATCGTGCCATGTCTTACTCAAATAAATCCCTGATTTATCCCGCAGATGATTTTTATATATTTTCATGCTTTATAATATATGTTAATTCGTTAAGCATTCACGATCTTTCAAATCTATCCATATGAATAGTTAATAATAATTAAACGACTTACATTTAAATGATTATCAAAAAAAGAGTTAAATTAAATTACCACAATATACACAATTACTTCATTGTTCATTCACGTTATAAAATTTATATGAAACATTTGAATAAATTCATCGCGTTAAATTATAAAACAAATGTTTTTTTTTTGTATAATTTCCATACCACTGCGAGAAGAGAGAGAAAACTTTCGTTTTCAATTTTTAATATTGTTTTTTATTTCAAATCACTTCGACTTTCGGCTTAAAACAGTAAGAACAGGGTGAGCCAATAAACTGAAAAAAATAATTTAAAAGGCACTCAAAGTTCTAATGTGGGAATAATTTTTTTTATGAAATACCAAACCATAAATTTCCGCTGTTTGATAGTGGTCTTCAGTTGGTGACCTTTAAATTAACCTATTTGTAACTTTCTGCAATATTGGTACTGTAAATCAGTCAAATCTTTTATTTCCTGCATCTTACATGTAATCCTAGTCTCTTCAAGACTGTGTACTTCTTTGTTTCTTATCAAATAAGGGTTTCTAAAATCGTTTCGTTACTATTAGATTTCAGTAACAAATTAGGTAAATATTATCGTACCAGGTCGAGTTAACGTTTGCTTAAACAAACTTCTCTACTATAGGAGAAGTATAATCAAACACACACAAGAACTCAATATCTTCATTCCGAAATCGATGAATAAGATTTCAATAGATTAAAAGGAAAAAACTTAACCAATAATTAATTATTGTACATCTTCTGGTATCCTCTCGTATATGAAATTGGCTACCATCAGGGAAATCTTTGATCCGTGAAAACTCAGCGGAACTGCACTCGTACCAGTCACATGGGTGTCAAGGGCATGGTGCACGGCTTGCCTCATTTTGCACGTAAATGAAATAATGACTTCAGTCGTTATACAAATGAGCCTCGGGACTCGGATGCACGCTTCCACCAATCGTCGACTGGTGTCATGCCCCTCATTCATTTCGTGTCGTCCCATCTCTTTTAAACTTGTGCGCCTATATTTGATTATATCTGAGGTGATTACTTACTGATTCAGTACTGATCAATTTTTTTAAGATTTTAAGAATTACGTCCCAACATAATGAAGGTATTTATTAAGAGAAACATCTGCCTTTTCGAGGACATTTTTAAAAATAAGTGGAACGATGCTCCGCATTTCCGATTCATGCCAGATGATAATTAAATTATTTAGTAATCATTATAAAGACCCGATATTTCAGGGAAGTATTATTTTCGTTATATAAAAGGACTCGACAATAATTCCAACGCGAAAATCAGATTTTCTCAATTTTGTGGAAAATTTTCCGTTAATGAAACATGGAGTTTCTTACTAAATCTATTATGGTATGGTGGAAAAACTAGGTGGCACTTTAGATAGTGCAGGTAACTGTTAGTTCAACTGAGAAGCCTTTCCGTGACAGCGAAATCTTTTCATCTTCGACCCCTGATGTTGTAAAAATAATGGAAAAGATAATCTGTAGAATAAAATATAAGCTTTTAGATAAACAAATAAAAAGCCTAAATTATTAAATCCAACATTTTGTGAGGAGGTAGGTGTCAGACTTTAACGTACGATATTTAAATAACATCGGGTTTCGACAACAACGAGAAGTACATTTTTTTTATTCATTGTGAATACCAACTGCTCCCAACCGTTTAGAGTTAATGAGACTATGACATCACCAATTGGGGTATGTTGTGTGGCTGGAGGTAGTGGGGAGGGGAAGGAGATGAATAAAAGGAAGGTTAAGAAGTACCTGGCTATTCAGATCCTGTCACAAACGGCTTAAGCCATTTCAATCAAGCAACGTTTTGATTTTGAATGGTGGTCTTTCACCAGGGCAATACTTACAATATCTAACGCTCTATCACAATACATCCGTTGTTACAACATTAATTATTAATCTGTCGCTGAAGGTATATACTCGTACATATCACATTAAAACATATATTATGTTATATAGCCTTTGGAGTTATTTCTTCCGACCTTGCCTGCGGAGGGTCACTGGACGTCTTCCCTTTGGAACCTCCACCAGTAGATTTAACAACACGCTTTCGGAAAAAATAAGCTTGTTCAATGAACTCGCAGGATAACAGCATTGTGGGACAAAACAAGAGTACATCTATATATTAAGCGCATTTTGCACGGAAACAATAAATTTTATTGTCAGAGGGTCAATTGTCAAAGTGTCAATTGCCAGTGCGTAGTCAGTAAAAATAATTGTAATTATTCAATAAAATTTATTGCGATAGAGACATGACAAAAATCTTTCGGAGCAATAATTTATTCCAGAAAGAAGTTATTAAGTGCTTTTCAATTTTGCTTTACCGCGTGCTAGTTTTTACAATTTCAGGCTTTTACTTCGACCTCGCATTTTCTATATATTCCGACGACTGTCGCCACGATTAGTAACAAAACGTCCCAAGGTATGCTCAACTTAGCTGAAACAAAACTTTCCGGAAATTAATTTTTGTTGGGTTTATTCTTTCTTTATGTCCAACAAATATTTTTATGAAAAAACTCACGTAAAGAACACTTACGGCCGTTGTTCCCAATTATAGTTAAACAACCCCTGAGCCGAATTTTTGTTTAAACCACGCTCAAATGCCCGATTGCGCTCTTCTCAACGCCCTTCTACGATCAAGTTAGGGAAACGAATAAACTAGATTTAACTATGTTCAACAAAAGACAAAAAATAATAATATTGCATTTGTTGTAATTTCAAATATAATGCTGGGCGTCAAATATTACTTGCCCCTCTATCTCGGGAAGTGTGATGTCATCTCGATCACATTTGGGGGGGGGGGATCCTTGGTTGTAAATAATAAAAATACTCACACAATCGAATGAGTTGTTTATATGATAGGGAAAGAACGCTAATTCACAAATAAGAAATTTTTTTTTTTTGGTGAAAACGTACGTTATATTATATTTTCGGCTCTCGGGAGCGATAGAGAACGACTGGAATTTGAAGCAGAATACCTCGTTTTCGACGTTCACGCCGTAGAATAGGTTGTAGGCTCAGAGCAATAATATAGCAGGAGAGAGCGCTAATGTAGTCAGTATTGATGATATTAGCCTGACTGGGACGTGGCTATGATATTTATACATCCATTTATATCACATGTCGACACAATGTTTTTGTTTATTTGTATAACCACTTTTTCACAGTATTGTTATAAACAAAAAATGTAGGATATAACCTAAAATACCGTTAAGTTATGTCCAGTTATGTCGCATAACAAAACGTAATGGGTGGAGTCGCCGGGGACGCGAGAGACGGAGAGCATGCTTACATACCTAAAAGTGGAGCTATATTGTGTGAGAACTTGTCCTATCTCTTTCTCTCTCGCGATTTACGACGACAAAACCCGGAGAAAGCGATTTATCGTAAATTTGTATAGGTTGGGTAAAAATGTTTAGCACTCTCTCCATATATTTTCTTGCTCCGAGGTTGTAGGGCTCCTCATCGTGGCGTATGGCATACTGTATACTCGTATGGTGGAAAATGATCCTGGTAATCTTGTTGTCCCTGGCGGTACTGCCGGTCAGTCCAAGTACCTTGGCGTAGTTTCGATTCCTCAACTGTCGGTTTTTCCGAGAGAACACGCTTCTCTTTCTACACGCTTTTTACAGGAAATGTTGAGGTTTCGATATACTGGATCTTACCCGTTAATATTGTTAAGTACCCCTTGCTCACCGTCGTCAGTTGTTTCGGTAGGCTGCGAACCGCTCAGTGTCCGTATTCTGCGCCGCTTCTTATTGGTGACGTCAGTGTGTAATAGTGTTGTGCGTATTATTGTACAGTGCGAAAAGTACTTTTAGTTAACACGATTTATCATGTTGCATTATATAGCGCATTTTGCTTCAAGTGCGCTCTACTATCATATCATGTCATGTTTCTAAAATTACTCCCCATAGTGCTCCACACATAGTTGAGTTACAAAAACGGGTCATTCGATTTTTCATGGATAGAGAAGATGAAGATATCATTTATTTATATATAGCGGAATTCGCGGAAGAAATCGACAATAATTTAAAATCATACAAGCGGCAACAGTGTAATTAACGTAAGTAATTAACATTTACTTGTTAATAGCATTAAAATATTGAATGATAAAGATTTCCCATGCGGCTTCTTTCGACTTTGCCGTCACGCTGCCCCCGCTGTAGCTATCTGTTGCTTTCCATAGCAGATGTATCATTTTACTTGGAATGCCGGATGATGTAATGAGCTCCACAAATTTAATTGTCTCATTTTGCGTGAAAGTCTCGACATGTTGTAGCTTGTTTTTGTTGTCCATATTGGTTTCGTCTGAACGTAAAATGAACGAATATACTTTTGCAACTTTGGCAAAAGTGAAGCAAATATATTATTTTTAACGCATAGCTTTCTTTAAAAAATTCTGGTTTATGTATTATAACATTTAAAACAAATTATGTATTCATAATGAGTATAAAAGTAACGCATTTATTATCCTTGCCTAGCAAATCGAGATTTTAAACAAACTTCATAAAGACATAATAGATGTAAATATCTACGAAATTTAAAAATAAAACTAAAAATACACTTTACACCAAAATAACTTTAAATGTTCATATTGATATGTTATCCATTTTTAATCATTACAATATAAGTATAAGTAACACATGATAGTACTCCCTCTCTAAGCACGATTATTTTATCAATTAGGGAGGTAATTATCACAAACTAGAAATTATAAGTTGTATATAAATTGTACTTAAATATTACTTCCTTTTAATAAATAAAAAATGTTTATTATGTACACTACAAATATTTTTTTTAAATTTAAAAATAAAGGTAATCAAGCATTAAAGGTTTTAATTTGATTTTATTTTACTGTCCATGAAATCTTTTCCATTTGCTGATCGGCCCCTTGAGTTAATCAATCGAAATGTTGGGAACAATGGCCGTTAACATTAATTCCGCACTTAGTGCGGGTTGTTTTAGTTCGCGTTAAGCGCCGTTTGTCAGTCTCTTTAAGCTTTAGAATATATTTAAGTCAGATTAAAAGAATAACGGTCATTTTGTTATGCTTGTTAGCAGATCAAAATTTCAAAACCTGAAAAAGGCTTAGAAGCGACGTTTAACGGGGACCGTTAAAACGTTTAAAAAAAAAAACTGGCACTTCTCATTAAATTGTAGAAACACTACAGCCTAAGTGCTTATTGTAAAACTTTAACAGCCTTCTAGAAAGATCGGAAGTTTGTTTACTTCTGGATTAGGTTTTGTTTTAACGATTCACATAAAAAAAACATACCTTGCAAATGTAGGTACATTCAATGTTGAATAAATTGACCCGATACAAACCTTGATAACCTGTTGGTATTTTTTGTGTTGGGTGATCCTATGGTTTAAAAAAAAGACAATAGACGGTGTGGCCTTCAGTCAGAAGGGGCGAGAGAACGTTGAGAAAATGTGAGTTCAATCAATCTTCTTTCATCAGCTTCTTCCGGCAGCCGTTTTCATTAAATCTTGTGAAATCAAATCATTCAGCTAAGAACAAGCAAGTTATTTTGAGTTACTGTTGTTGAGTTTTCGAACCACAAAAAAAAGGTTTGTAAGTATCCATTTTTGTAAGGTACAGTACATTTCTGCGCTGCAAAAAAACGCACCACCTTCCGACACAAATCATTTGACGTTCAAAGAGAGATTGTCGCTTTAATAAACACGAATCACAAATAATAATTCTGGCATTTTGGAGTCTCAAACTAAAAAATATACGAGATTGTTCACTTGTCTTAAGCGATTAAATATACTAGCTCTGGTATTGCGTCTATCCACCTTACTTCTACTGCCAAGAAATGATGAAGTGCGTAAGTTATTTACGAATTTCTATCTAAGTCATTTATATGTCGATAACGAAAACAGTAAATAAATGTTATGTGGGTAAAATTTTTAAAATACCTTTGATATACTATATTTTAAATTTGCTCTCATGCCCTAAAAATAAATAAAAATATATACATATACGTATATGTAAAAATCAGCTAAATTTTAAGTTATTATGATATAGTGATTGTGTCAGGTAGTGTCAGATAGTGACCAGCCAGGTAAGTATGTTGGTGTATATTTATATAAACTAGAATTTAATATTAACTAGAAATTAAGATTTGTACAGTGCCCTTGAGGTGATTTTTCTCAAAAACGGCGCTATATGAATTATCCAAATAATATTAATATTATTAACAATTATTTCTACAAAAATTATAATACTTCACTGTACCGTATTAAACTTCAACAGGTTGTCATTAATACCTACCTAATTCCTGGTTCCTGGGCTTAATAAAATAATAGGGTACTAACTTGTTTTTAATATCATTTGAGTTACTTACCGAATAAATAAACGGTTAAAAATGTTAATACCGATATTACAACATGACAATATTCTACAAAGCGAAGTTTTTTCCTATATGAAGTTATTAGTTTAATCTGGAACGAGAACATTTCATGTCTAAAAACGATTTGATCGCGGAAACTTTTGTTTTTATTAGTTATTGGGTTTTTGCGTCATTCGGCATATTTCATATCGACGTTTTGGAAAAGAGTCGGCAGTGGGGCGCCGTGACTTTTTTGTTTTTTTTGGAAAGAATGTACGATAAGCGTTTGATAATGTATTTATCTAAATGGGAAAAGGGTGAAATTTTGTGTTTTTATTTAAAACTGTTAGTTTTCTTTTAAACTCTGGATCCGGCGTTTAGTTTTGAAACCCACGTCCTCTAGTGCCAGTCTATTAAAATTGATTTCGGGGTTGTTTTACACGATCAATTTCAGTATTTGGAAGTCGGAAAAACATATATTTTTTATTAAATAAAAATACACTTTGTTTGAATCCACTTTATTTGGTATAAATATGTCGACTTGTTTCGATTCAACTGAATCTTCTTCGGGACTTAAAAATATACTGAATATACAATACTATACTATACCAAATAAAGTGGATTCAAACAAAATGTATTTTTATTTAATTCATCATGCCAATCCACAAAGTGTTTGCTTATTGTGAAAAAATATAATATTTATCTATTTTATATCAAACGGAATAAAATAGTACCTACAACTTATTAATTTAAACTGATAAAAGTAAGTTTATTAAATACAAAAATAATAGTTGAGAATACTGTCTCAAATTCGGAGATGACAGCTAAAAACTGTATTCACCAGAAAATATCGTAGCAAAATCCGGAAAATTTTGCGTTTTTCTAATAATAATTGATCAAACCAAAAACCTCACTAAAAAATATTACTCTAAAGGTGTCGACTACCCTCTTGACTCCATGAAAATTGTGTTTTCTGGTTTTTACCTTCTAGAACTCGTGATCACTACATGTAGGTGTTTTGAAAAGGTAGTATTACTTCTCACGAATCATCGCCAGAAGTAAGTCTGCTGTAGTAAATTGAGAAATCGTCGGATTCCATCAGGGTGTCAGCAGCTTCAGTGTGCAGTTGGCTTGATTCAAAACTTTTGGCATTATTTTTCACGGCATCAAATGTAAAGGTATTCATTTTCAGCAAAGCACTTTTTTAACCTATATTGTAATACATCATAGTCTCCTGGAATTACCTCGACATTACGCCTAGTCGGTTAGTCGGTTAATGTATTAAGATACCCCATTAATTGATATAATTTATATCTCATATCATACCATATCATATTATTTCATGCTCATTCACGTTGTGCACTCTGTTATAGTAGTCTTCTGACTGTCACTCAGAGTGAATGACATATCTATGCGACCAGCAGTAATCGAAATGTAATGTAAAATGAAACCTTACCTCGGTTACACTAACTGATATTGGAGTATTACTACGTATGGAGCATGAAAAAGTACCCCCCCCCTCGCAAAAGAAAAATAAAAACTGCAATTCCTGACCACGTTCTCGAACACGAAAAATGGTTTCATTGAAATACTAAAGTAATACGTTAAGGTGGAATTAAGTGACGTCAATTTTCACGGTCGGAAAGCTTTACTGAACAGGTGCCTCTACTTTAATTCACATAGCACAGTGATACTTTCAAAAGATGGCCGGTAAATGGCGCCATATAAGAAGTAAAGATACAAACCTTAATTATCGACAATATCGTTTTAAAGAAAACAGGTTACCGATACACTTACCAATAAGATGATGTTTCTTAGTTTAAAAACAACAGCTTACAGAAAAATTGACTAACTCTTTTTTTTTGACGTAAAGCCGAGAAAAGGAAGATTACGAAAACAATATGTGGAAATCTTTCACACAGAAATAAAAACCTATTGACCATATCCGCTCTCGTTAACCTCCAGCTAAACTACCTACTAAAATGAAGCAAAAACGATTGAAAAGGTAATGTGCCAAAAAACATGATTTTACACTCGTGCTCTTTCTCAACCACTACACTATTGAGTTATAAAGAGTAAGATTGTTAATTTACAAATTCCAGATTAAATGAAAATGTATTAAAAAAAGTAATTACTTTAAGGTAAAAGATACAGAATTGCATTGCTCCAAGAGCATTCTCTAATTTAAGATCATCAACCCGTTACTTGTTATGTTAGTATTGAGTATATAGTCGCCGAAAAACCAAAAAGGATGAAGTTCATTTCAGAAAGTATACACCAGAGAACTTTTAAGTTTTTTTTGTTTGTTTTATAATGAAATTAAGTGTTCAGTACCTTAAGTCTTTTAGTTCAATACTACTTTTTTAGAAGCCTCAATCATAAGATGATATATTATTTAAAGTGTACTTTTCTACACCCGAACGTAAAAATCGAATATTCAATACAAAGGGGAGTGACGTAGTTACCCTATTTGATGTTGCTAATTAACATGCTTTCACCGACATTATTTTCGGTAATTTGTTTTCAGTAAGACTTAGAGAGAAGAATATTCATAATATTTCACTAAACTCTGTCTAAAATATCGCACAAAACTTTTCGGGGTTATGTTAGAACCCCCGTTCGGAACGGAAGTTCTAATAATTACTTTTTTTGTACACTTTTAAAGGGTTAAATTCTTACTGGGTTGAAATTAAGACTATTGAAATATATTATATAAAGTTTGTATCTTTATTTGTCACATTAAAAACCAGCAAAATTAAAACTCTGGCCCAAGAACTTCTTCTGTAACTATCTATCTTAAGTTCTGGAATGAACTGAAATTACTATCTGAATTAATTAATTAGTTATTAGACGATAAGGAAAGTCGCTCAGTATTACAAGAATTACTAAAATCGTAGTCAAACTTTTGTCGTAATGGCAAAATCGGAACATTCAAAATACGTATTTGCTCTGGCAGTTGTAAAAAAATACTAAAAAACCTTGACATTGGTCAAATGTATATTTAAACTTGGTACAAGAAACATACGCGTCGAGTACGAAATAAGCCAGGCCATAAACCGGGTTTGAAACTTTACATTAAGTACCAAAAATATGGCGTCTCAGAGGAACTAACAACTTTTCAACAAACGTTCATTTTGAGTTTGCCAAATACTTGATAACTTTATGTGCAGCAGGTTGTTCAGATTGTGTTCCAATTACTAGGAAAAACAATATTCAATACACTCGTAGTTACATTTTCTACGATGGCAGACTTCTCTTTTTGTAGCGTTTTTTCTTGAGTTAAATTAGAAGACCGACTGTTTACACTCGTTTCAATGACTTTCAATTGAATTCTTTAAAGACAATGTGAACTTTCGGAAATCAAACAAAACCTGCGCGATTATTTTCATGTGCCACACTTCTTGTAAAAGGCCACCATGGAATGAGTTTAAATCAAAATGATGAGTGTATTCCTATGATATTCTCAATTAACTAACCTTCGATGTAGCCCTTATCTGTATAAATAAACGTGAATGTGACTTATACATCTTTACAGATGATTTTAGCCGGGCGGATATTTAAAATATATATATATATTTGGGTTGTTATTTTTTTTTCACAAAAAATCATAAATCTCATGATGTTTATAAAGATTGGTTTAAATATTAATTTTTTGCTCACGTTATGGTAGATGAATATTTTAGAATGCAATTTAATAGTTCAGCGTTACTGTTTGTAGCTACATTTTCGTTTTAATCCTGAGCTGTTTCTTGGATTTTCAATTTAAAAAAGTCGACCGAAACGCACACGAACTGTTGTTGTGTTGCTAATATTATAAATTTGAGTATTTTTCAATGAGAAAACACAGATAAAGACACTAATACATAAACAGTATTTAACATAAAGAATGGAAAAAATGCCTTTACCCTTACTATTTCTTACAAATTAGGTAAGCACTTATGAGCAGTGATAGATGAAGCAAGATATATGGCGTAATACCTACAGACAAATAAATTTGGTATACATATAAAAGTGATGGTAAGCGTTGTTTAAATACAATAAGCAGTAAATCTCATGTCATACGGTCAATGTAGAGAGAGTGGGTACATAATAGTCCGAGAGCATGTTTTCATGTGCGCTCATTCTATAACTGAGGCAACGCAAAAAAGTTCAGATGTTGATAAAAACTTTTTATATGAGTAGCTTCATAAAAAAAACATCAAAGACATTTTTGAGATATTTGAAAGCATATGCTATTTAAAATAATTTCAAAAACTAACAAAAGGTTTGTTTATCTGAAAAGTAAATATTACAATACCCACATTAACAAACAACCCCCACGTTTCATCGTGGCGGAGTTTAAGTCCGTACCCTTTCGCTTTAAAGTCATTTAGGTTTGTTATTATGACCTTAGCGCGATTTGTAAAGCGTCTGTATCAGCCGACTTTCATTATCGATCTGAATTCCTAAGAAATTAAATCAGACTAATTTGTCTTTAAAATGTGAACGTTAGACATTCTTTAAAATCCTTCTCATGCGACTTAATTTCTGTGAATATTATAACAGATTTTATGTTTGACTGAATGTCTAATTTAAACCCCAGTGGCTCTGAAAAATTAATTTGAATCTTTTAAAAATATATACATATATAGGTACATAAAATATCATCAAATTTATTTCAAAAAGAAGTTTGCATTCTGAATGTTAATTTGTGTGTGGACTCGACTGCGTTTTTTTTTTCAATGTGCTTTATTTCATGTGGGTTATTTATAAAATTCCATAAATTTTTACTTTTATAACAATTTGATGTATTCAATAGTCAATTTCAATTTCAATTTATGTGAGCCTTGTAAAAAAACGTTTATTTATCTCTTGATACTAAGAACCTATTTGATATGTTTTTAATTAATACGCTGTAAAATTTGAATATCATCAATGCTTATCTTTAATATGGAAAGAAATGAAGAAAAGATGGGACAAGTGAAGGTTGAAAATATATTTGGCTATTCGGATCATTAAATAAGTGAAACAGTATTTTATCTGTGACTTTCTTCAGATTATTTCTAATTTTGAAAGTATTATTTCGTGGTGGAATTCTATTTTAATGATTTAATAATACCGGATGTATTAAGACAGGAATGTTTACCTTATAACAAGCATCTTAAACATACAGAACATATAATATGGACTCAATAAGCGTTCATTCCAGATGTTAATAGTATATATACCATATATTTATTTAAAATTGAGCCAGTCTGAAGATGGCCGTTATAAGGTGAAACGGCGAAAGACTGAACCTTAATGAAATTAAAAAATAATAATAATAAATAAATAAATAATATACTGACAAAGTACGTTAAAGTAATATTCCTAAAAATAATAGTAGTTGGTTTTACGACAAAAGTTAATTAATCGAAAAGAAAATTACTAATAATAAGTTTTTATAATCATACTTGGCTAATTTCTATAGCGCCATTTTTGTGAAATATCACCCCAGGGGCGCTTTGATGATGATATGATTTAAATTACATACAAAGAAGATTAATTACATGTTTTTTCACGGGGATCACCCTTGGAGGGGAATGTATTTTTCATTAAACATTCATAATAAAAATTACAATTTATAATATCTGATATGATTTATGATATAAAACAATAAAACTTTGATTGTGACTACGTAACATTCTAAAATCAAAAATGCTTTTTTTTTATTTTTAGTACATATAATGAATTTATACCGCCGTTCACACAATAATTGGTGGTGAAATGGTCAGTATAGTTTTCTTCCGTGCAGTTGATCAGGGTTCGATTCTCGGCCGGGGCCTTTAAAAAAACTTTATATTTTAATTGTTATTGTTATATTTTATATTTTATTCTATCTGAAAGGAAGGAAGGGTGCAAAAATTAAGCTTCATAAATCCTACAATTATAATATCCCAAGATGTTCACAGGCAAGTGATATATATTTCTCAATACCCTTTATAATACATATACATCTACAAGCTAGCAGTGCTTGATCAAAATCATAGGATATTACTCATAAATTACGCAGGTTATCGAAATTACGAAGGTTATTTTGGATATAAAAAATATTCTATTGCGTGTCGACCTTTCGTAATCCATTCCTTAATTTCTCATTTAAATGAAGCGATATTAGTGAGTGTGTACGCTCGTATAGTCGTTGAATTTTCGCTTTGTTTTTGAAGGGCTACGTAAAAAAAGTTCTTTGACAAAACGTAATTTCGGCAAAAACGGTCTGTAGTAGTCTCAATTATATTTGACTCGGGTAAAATGTGAATAATTTTTTTATTGGATAACGTTTTGTCTCTATGTTTGAACTGATGTGTATATTTATATATATATACTACTACTATCCACTTCTGGGAATGCTTTTATCAAATTTTTTGTGATTAGATCCAGAGTGGCAAAAATTTTCTCCTCCGAATACAAAATGACGACATTTTTCCATAATCGATATGTGATTAGAATTTATTTCATCCAACATTTTGTTTTGGAATGGTGACCGTTACTAGATCCGTAAAAAAATATTTGAAAAGAAAAAATAATCCTTATCGTTGTATCTTTAGTGAGAAAATGCAAATATATATACCTATATATTAATGGAATATGAAAACCCGTAACCGAATGTGTGTACAGGGACGAATGCCTTCAACGCTCTGTCTTACGCCTTAACACTTTCCAGACCGTCAATTTACAGACGTGCTAAACTTATCCGGTCCCGCCCGAACATTTCGTGACCCAACTATCGCCCAGTTGGTCGGGTTCCAATATGTGAACATATCGTCGCTGGAAAGGTAAAAGGGCTCTTCAGTCATCTCAAATATATTTACCATTTGGGAGAAGGCTTGACTCAAGCGACAAAAGTTTGGGACTTTTTTCTTCAGGTAACTCAGTGAGAGCAATGGGTTACCTGTGTTATTATATTTTCCAAAACTCAACCATTTACTGAAGAATTATGAATTTAATTTTAAACCAAAAAAATAAATTTAAGTGCTGTGGTGTAAACTTCCCAAAATGGCACTTCAGCCCTTATGCCTTTCCGGGGACTATATATTTAGGTATCACGTAAAATAGCTACGAAACACACGATGTATTTTTGCACGCATTTGATTAAAAAAAATACACAAAAGAATATATCCTGTGAAACGTTTTTTTTGTATGGGAAGCTTTATTTAAAAAAAAAATGATATTAGCCTTCAAAAAACAATAGCTACTCCCAAATGGCGTAGGTCATAAAAATCTGGAGTTTCTTCCAGTACGAACAAAGTCGTGCCAATAATAAAAATTGAAGATTCAGTGACGAGATTAATTTAACACCTCTTGGCTCTTTGAGTATGGTGTAACAAATTTGTGTCAAATTTGCTACTGAGCTATTTCCTACAAATATATTTTTTAAGGCTGAATTACGGAATCTCATTATATTTCAATAAAGGGAGGCTTGTCAATTTACCCCTACCCATATTATTAGGAACATCTTATCGCCAATTTACATTTGTACGCTTAGTATGATTATGATTGTCAGATGTCAACAACAACAACAACAAAAATGTAAAGGTAACGGTTTCGTATTTCAATAAATATACTAATTCCAAGATTATTTTTTAATTAATTTTAGAATACAGCCCCGTGGCATGAAACTCATATAATTAAGGCGGATAGAATTTATACACCCATGAAACATAATACAAAGAAAGGATTTTTAGTTAAATTCTTTTTATGAGAATATTTAAAATGAAAACTGAAATTAACAATCTTTCGGAAAACTTTTGGTGTTTTTATTTTGGTCACTTTTTAATCTAATTATCACTATGAAGCAGTTCTCCGGGATTCATTCAAAAGCCCAAAAGAAAGGCAATGAAGAAAAACTGATTTATTAAGGTTGAAGCGTATTTTTAAATCTTGCCCCAAGCGTAAAAAAAAGATAAAACAAAAGTCGATTAGTTTGTAAAAACATCTCTGACACTACCTAGCGACGATGTTATAAAACCACCTCGCCTGCTTCAATAAAAGTTGATGTGATCACTCAGTGGTTAGAGCAAACGGAAAGAAGAACCTTTTTCCGTTTGCTATTCCAGTTGCTACTTATGTTTAGCTTAGTGATAAATAATATTGTTTCAATTTTAATAAAAATACATTAAGTCTCAAAAATAATCTTGCACGCTCTTAAATTACAAAACCATAACTTACCTAAAATATATTGATACATATTACATATTCTAAGGTACATATTCCATACATTAAAACACAAGAGATATAATAAAACTACAGGATTAATCTGATTTTTTTCAATTTTTATAAATTTAATCCATTGTACAAAAATTTACATTTTTACTTAATACTAACAGTTGTTAAAATATTTACATTTTTACTAAATACTAACAGTTGTTTTAATATTAATTCAGTTTATATACTATGTACAATGTTCTAGTTAATGATAAATACCACCCTAATAAAGAAAATTCTTGTGCTTATGGATCAATTAAAAAGCTTTTGTTGTCATTTTTTCAGTGGATCCTCAGATACTCCACCGGAAGCTGTTCTGCAGCAATGTCCACCTAAACACCACCGCCATGGTGAGCTACAGGATCGTCTTGTTTCTGCTTCAAGTGAGTACCATCCTTTTATTTTCATACATCTTTTTTATTAGAAGCATTTTTTATGCATACACGATGTACATCAATATAATCTGTAAATAGTTAAATGTAATTAGGCAGTGGAAAGCACATTACAGTTTGCATTTTTTTTCAAAATTTGTGCTGTACCTAATGAGGTATTTATATTAACACTCTAGTACTTAGAGTATATAATATACCGTTATGTAAATATTATATAAAAAGAATCATACATTTTTCTAAAAATGCACATGAAATTGTCATGGAAAATAATTTAATAGAGAAATTAGAGAAGTAAATGAAACGGGTGTTTTTATTTAATTTCATTTGGTTTATAAATAATTAAAAAAATACTTTAAAGTTTATTTTAATTAATATTTCCAAAGTATGCTTATTTTTTATTAATTATTAATACTGTATTAATAATTTTCAAGGAAATATGAAATAGAAAAAAAACAAAGGACATAAAAAAAAATAGATTGCAACCTACACTTAAACTCCGAACTTTAACTCCATTCGAGTAACGTTTCTGCCAATTGATCTACCGCAACTGTTTTAGAAACTCTTTTTCTTTCAACGATCTCATATTTCTTAAAACAAAAACAATTAATATTTAAAATTTTCAAAGAAACGTGAGATGGATAAAAATGACGATCTAAAATTTATTATAAGATTATTCACATTTTAGTATTTCTGTTTTATGTATATGAAAATTCCGCTATTCTTGCATATGCTATTTTTTATTGATTTCGTTATTTATTACCTAACAGAAACCTTTTTTTTGGGGCAGGTAATGCGAACCTTATTTTTATTATTTAATTCCCGATACTCTCATCCCCAGTTTATCAACTTTATTGGTTCTTGTAATTTTATTTTTATTCCATCGGGCGGATCTAGCTTTTATGGTAGTTGATCTTAATAGTGTATTGTTTTTTTTTCGGTATTCATCATTGGTAACTTATTGCGCTTTCGTGGGTTCATTTTTCAGATTTTTTTCTTGTCAAAATTTGGTCTGTAGCGTAATTGTTTGAATTTAAAGATTTTATTTTACTTGTTTCTGTTGTGTTCAACTTTATGTTGGCATCACTAACGCCACCAATGGGCAGTTGCGGTTGCGACACTGGTACGGAATTCTGTCTTTCTCTAGCCATGTCTCTCCGTGACCTTGTCCTTTTAGGAAGTCTATAATACATGGTATAATTCATAAAATCTCTTTAAATCCTTCTCATTCCACACATAATAGGTTTCATGTTATTTTCTACAAAGATTTTTTGAGCATTTGTTGATGTTTTTTTGATTTCTATTTTATTGGTAACTGTTAGAGCACGTCCATATCGTGTTTATGGTCTGGCGACCCTCGCCCATCACCTGTCACGTGCCGTACCTCGACAAGAAACGTGACAACGTATTTCGAATATCCTCTAAATCGCATTTTTTTTTTCAAATTATATATCGAAGACTGTTCAATAAAATTATCTAAAGTTTTACGTAAGATAGTTGCCAATGGTAAGAAATAAGTTGAAAGTAAAAACTTCGAATCAAATGCTTTTTTCGCCGCTTTGGCCTTTCAAAGACATCGCCAACTAAACAACGCGGAAAAGAAAAGGTTTCAGTGATAATACACCACAAGGGCTCTTTAAAGCTTTTAGAAAAATAAATATGTCTAGCATAAGAACCACAAACATTTGTCGTTATTTTAATATTATTCAGGTAACACAAACACATTGGAACATCCATCAAAAACGTTTTACCATGTTTATTTTATGTATGCGAACAGTTTACCCACGGGCATATTTCAACCAGTCTGTAGCATTTTTGATCAAATTGTTAAAGCACTTGTGCCACTGTTAGTGATGCTTTTGAAACGTGAGTCGTGCAGGCATTCTGAGAATGTCTAATAAGACTTTAATTACCTCGATAAAATAAAAGTACGTCGTGAAATTAATTACAAATCGGTTATATTATCGTCTGTTTAATATATTACATTTGCCAACGAAACATCAAACGGGTGCAGAGCGTCTCAAATGAAGTCATCGAGCACGCCTTTTTATTAAAATATCGAAAATACACACTTTTATGCTCTTCCAGTTATTTGAAGTGTTGACACGTATTTATATTTTGAAGTTGTTTGATCGTCGAAATTGGCGTAAATATACTACTATTTTATTCTACCTAAATTACATTAAAAATCTCTTTCATAATCAACTCTCAAGGAACTAGAACAGATATTTTCGTCATATTTCGCAGAAGTCTTATGTTTTATTAAAAAGTAGCCATAATTTCACTCAACTGATATTGTAGCCAGCCGCAGTCTGGAGATTAAGTTAATATATCTATATTTGTATCGATGTTGAAGATATTGAAACATGAATAATTTCATCTCACTGGACGTCTTTCCTCTGGAATTATCGCCAGTACTTTATGCAGTCTTCGAACTATAAAAATGAAATTTTATTCAATTTAACAAGAGCGAGCTTGAGGTGGTTTAGCTTCGCAACGACTTTGCAAAGACTTCAATCATGAACCAATTATAATTTATTCCGCAGGAATGAAGGATGAATTCTAATATAATTATAAATAGAACATATATACTTTGTTTTTAACCACTTTTTTATTTAATATTTTGTCTACCGGTTTCAGGAAGTACCCTTCCATCATTGAGATAAATATACATATTTAGGAGTTGGAAGGAGAAGGAGTAATTGATGAAATTATGGGAATAACAGAGCGGTTTATTGGAAAAATATTTAGGATAGGACTATAAGATAAATTAATTTGATTGTTTAAAATATTTCATTTACTGTTTAATGATTTTCTAGTTTCTAGTGCTTCTAAATTATCTAATTTTATCCCTTTATTGCAACGGTGAAGAATTTTAACCCCTGTATATTTTTCCAATAAACCGCTCTGTTATTCCCATAATTTCATCAATTACTCCTTCTCCTTCCAACTCCTAAATATGTATATTTATCTCAGTATTTTGTATTTCAGATTAATTTAATATTGTCCTGATGATGGAAGGGTACTTCCGAAACCGGTAGACAAAATATTAAATAAAAAAGTGGTTAAAAACAAAGTATATATGTTCTATTTATAAATATGGCAAGCCACAAAGTTAATGCTTTTTACGAATATCTAATATAATTCTCAATTAAATTGATTCATTCAATTATTAATTCTGCTAAATAGCGTTGAACAAAACTAAGGGCTTTTCCCTACCAACATAGATTTATTTTAAGTACATATTAAGCGATGGGTAGTCTAAGGATTTGAGGTTACGGTTATTGGTTATAATTTTTATTCATTTTAATTTTATTAGGAACACAAACAAAATATTTACAGAAACATGTTTAAAGTATTATCAAATAAAAAGATGAGTGTAAATATTTCAAATTAATGTGTTCGCAGCATACATTATAATATTGTAATTAACAAAGTATAATACACAAAACGCTGCACTACGCGCAACATTGTGCCTAGGTAATTGACTCCTGATGCACACCACAATAATGACATGGTGGCCAAACAAATAAAATATAATTATCAAAAACAATGTTGCAGGCAAATGACACAAAATTAATTTATTATTTTTTTTTGTATTATTTTTTTAAAGTTAATCAATTTTACTTTGCATATTATATTTATGTAAAAAAAAGTCATCAGATATAGCTGTTTGTATCATATTTTTAAAGGAATTGAGTGAATTTGAGAAGATATCGATGTTGTGAAATTTGACAATAACATTGTTTAAACGAGACGTTCTTGACACAAAATTAAAATATCCCGTATTATTTACGCGGACATCTGTCCAAAATATATCGAAATTTCTTGTGCATCTGGGTCTGATGTGAAACATAATTTTACTCAATAAATCGCTATCAACAAGGTTATTAAAAATTTTAAAGGACATAGTTAAGTCTATTATTTTTCTTCTTTTGTGCAAGCTATCGAATTGAAAAAAAATGAGTCTCTGCTGATAGCTATTCAATAAAAGATGAACACCAGATCGATAGGACAAGAAACGTAAGATTTTTTTCTGAATTGATTCAACTCTTGTTATATATGTCATGTAATGCAGGTTCCAGACAATTACTCCATATTCTAAGAGACTGCGAACAAGTGAGTTATACAAAATAACAAGGCTACTTGGATTTTTGAAAAGCTTTGTTGCTCGTGTTATGAAACCTAGTATCTTGTTGGCCTTACTAACTGTTTTTTCAATGTGTTGGTCGAATGTCAATTTGCTGTCAAACAGAATCCCGAGGTCTTTAATTAACGATATTTATGAAACGTATTTAACGCGTTAGTAAACATCTGTGATTGTCTGTTTTGAACATCTGTGACTGTCCGTTTTTGAACGATTCATTATTTTTACCGATTCTACATAAGACTCGCTTTAAATTGCGTACGCCAATTCATACGATATGTTCTTAAATCAATCGTAAACGTTATGCTATTTTGTACACGCTATGTACAGATTTATTTCAGAATATTAATTAAGGAATTTAAGGTAAATCAAATGCAATAGTCTATTTTTCTGAATTTTCGAGCTTCATATAATTTTGAAGTACATGGTAAATATTTTTAATTTTTTTCAAGGCAGCATACTTGAACAATGTAATATCGACAGAGGTGTTTTCTTTTCAAGTGTGGGTTCTAATCTGTATATATTCATAGCTCAACGGTAGAAACCATCTTTAACGAGGAACGTTTACAATTAAATACATTGAAACACGGAAATAGACAATGCCATTAATCACTGACTGTCGATTCGAAGTATTTTAATCTCACCCTAAAAGAGACTCTTTACTAATGATTGATGTTTTACTTCAGAGCAACCTTTGTAAAGATTGGTTCGATGTGTGCTCCGTAAATTGTCTTTTAAAGGATACAATTACTACTATTTTATTAAAGAGAAATAACAAAAGTAAAAAGCTCAAAGGTTACTAAGTACTTATATGCCAACATATATATTGTATTTGTTACTTGGCTATCTATCTGAAAGTAACATGGCGAATTATTTGTGTAGAAGACACAATAAGTATAGATAAAATATCAAGTTTATTCCTTTAATTTTGTTTCTTGACATTCAATAGCTGGCTCAGTGGGTGGCTTGGCGGGTGTGTAAGCATTTGTACAGGTGGGTACCTTCAGCTGGATTCGGGAACTATTCAGAGGCTGACAGAAACAATGTGTTATCGTCAAATGTACAAAGGGGGCTGCTTCTTAGTAGAAGCTTGTTACTTTTGTTATAATTTTAGTCATTTTTTCCTAATAAATAGGCTTCATTGTAAAAAGATATTAATGTTTGTGTTGGTTTTTTGGATTCGAAATATTGTAGGTTGAAACTCCAGATTATTGTAAGTGATGTTTTATTTCATATTTTATTAAAATAACATATTCCTAACACTCAAATTCTGAGCTTTGTTTGAAATTGCTTTAATCATATGTAGTAACCTAATTCGAATAGCAAGGAACTTCTCAAACATTTTATTCCCTATCGCCTCCCCCTCGTTATTCAACCTAACAACTGATTAAGGACGGCATCCGTGGTCGAGTGGTAAAAGGCTCGACTACGAATCCAAAGGTCGCGTGTTCAAACCCGGCGTGCGCAAATAACTTTTGTTTAAATTAATTTGTGTCATTTAATAAACACATTTAATTCATATAAAAATAATAAACAATATATTTGCGGCACGTTCCAGGGTGGTAGATACACTAAGTATCGCCCTGGTGAAATAATACCATTCAGAATCGAATCCTTGCTTGAAATGGCTTTAGCCGTGTTTGATGATCAGATCTGAATAGCCAGGTATTTATTAATCTTCCTCTTCCCCATCTCCTTCTCCTCTCCACCACCTTTAGCCTCACAAGATACCCTAAAAGGGGATGCCATAGTCTCACTGGCTCTAGATGGTTGAGAGCAGACTCTTGTGCGGTAATCACAACATAATTATACGAGTATACGAGTGTAATTTTCAAATTCACTGGTTTTAAAAAAACAAAAACAAAATATTAACATTAACTGGAAATTAAGATTTGTGCAGCGCCCTTGAGGTGACTTTTCTCACAAAAACGGCGCTATAAAAACTATTCAAATATTATTATTACTATTACAAAATGCAAATTTTATAATTTGAATGGTCACAATCTTTCTCCGAGCATATAATGACATCAAAGCTGGAATTTTCAATAGCTACACATCTGACGACCTAACGGATAGAATGCGTGTCTGTATGTTGACGTATCTGCTTTCGTGAGTTTTATTATTGGAATTTTTGCCTCCATTTTTTAGTTTTGGCCACAGAAAACACTATCGGAAAACATTTCTAGTGTACATCTTTCATAATAGTTAATTTCTCCTGTTAGATATAATACCAACCATTTACTCATTGTCATAAAATATTTATTGTTATTTTGTTACTCGTTATACTCGTATTTACACTGTTTGCATCTTTAGAATCGTTTACTTATAATACTTGAATATTAATGTTAAGTACCAACATATTGACTGTCCTCAATCTAATTTATTTTTCTTTGATTTAAAAAATACGTGAATATGAATCCATACCTTTCATCTGGATTTTTATACCCTCAGCTTCTGTTTAATCGTTTTTTTATCTGTTGATGTACACGTGCACTGTTATACCCATTTTTGAACCTTTTTTCTTTCAAGATTTATGATAACGATCATAATTTTAGATAGTTTTAATTTGTAATACATATTGTATATTATTTTTTCCTTGTTAGTTAGTCTTCTTAGCTTAATTAATTTAGTTTGAAGCGCGATTGAGGTGAAATGTCACAAAACTGCGCTTTATAAGTTCACTGTTATTATTATTAAAACACATTTTAAATGATCAAAAATAACTTTCGGCTGTTGGTATTAACAATTACCATATGGCGAAATAATATAAATGCTACCTGAAATTTAAATATATTCCTATTTTTGGGATAAACCAAGAGATAAATATGGACCCAATACCTTTAGCTACCTTCATTAGTGAAATATAAGTAGATACAAATTTTATGTTCACATGGATTCTTGAGGACGACATGGCTAGAAATAAATTTGAATGTGAAATTTGACGGCCTGCATGGTCGAGTGGTAAAAATGCTCGACTAACGATACAGAGGTCACGGGTTCGAACCCGGCGTGCGCAAAAATTTTTGTTTAAATAATATGTGTCATAACACATAAAATTGAAATAAAACAAAATATGGTATGTTCGTGGCACGTTCCAGAGTAATAGATACTCTTAGTATCGCCCTGGTGAAAGACCACCATTCAGAATCGTTGCTTGAAATGGCTTTAGCCGTGTTTGGTGGCCAGATAGATCCCCACCTCCTTCTTCTACCCACTTCTCACCGCTTAGATCCAGTGAGACTATGGCATTCCTAATTGGGGTATGTTGTGAGGCTGAAGGTAGTGAGTACGGGAAGAAGATAGGGAAGAGGAAGGTTGAGAATTACCTGGCTATTCAGATCTGGTCACCAAATACGGCTAAAGCCATTTCAAGCAACGTTTCGATTCTGAATGGTGGTATTTCACCAGGGCAACACTTAGTGTCGATTTACACCAACGTCCGGATCCGCTCAGTGACGATATTGTTCCGCAAGAGAGCCTATTGATATGGTATGAATATCAATCAAGGAGTATGTGCCAAGACAAAGTTGTGTGGCAGTATATCCTTCTGCCCACCCTCGTGATATTTAACTACTTAGTTAGTTAAATAATTATTTTGAAGTGTAAAAATACTTACATCGCAGTTTTTTTTTTAAAACCATTTTTTTATCACTGAATAATATTTTTAATAATTAATAATTAATACAAATATTATTTAGTGGTAAAAAAATGATTTTAATAAAAAAAAATCCGCGATGTAAGTAATTTTACAGTTAAAAATAATTATTTAACTAACTAAGTAGTTAAATATCACAAGGATGGGCAGAAGGATATACTGCCACACAAATTTGTCTTGGTACATACTCCTTGATTGATATTCATACCATATCAATAAGCTCGGGCGTCCTCGACTTTTTCTTCCATTCCCTTTCGAATGATTTATTCTTTTCACACTCCTTTCTTCGTTCATTCGCTCTACATACCCAAACCATCTAAGAATAATAGGATCAAGAAAGGGACTTTGATTATTTATCTCATAATGAAATATTAGATACCTAAATGATTCTTGGTCGGAATAGAAACAAGACAAACATATTTACCCTCCTCCCAAAATACCCAATACCGCCCCTCGTGTATTATTTGTATTTATTTTTACTAACACTTTCTTCATTAAAAATTCCATTCACTTTTTCAACCCGAAGTGAAATGTGTGCTTTTTATAACGTAGGGGGGACGCCAACATAAAGAAATATGTTTTTAAATTCAATCACTTATTTGACAGTTACATTTAGACATTTATGACGAACAAAAAGTCGTCTGTAAGTTGTTGAATATTTTTTGAGTATTTTTTTGCCCCACCTTGCTGGGGGTGCTTTTGCTGTGTTGTGGCGGGCGAACTTCGTCTCCTATTAGAATTTAGTAGGAATGGGTTCAACCGAAAATCATATGGATTGTTTATTTTTTAGGACTATATCCAATGAAAATGCCTTCAACGATTCAAGTGTTTTCTTTATATTTTCTAAAAGTTTACAAAAAATTGTAAAATAACATTTTCAAATTCCAAAAGCTGTTTTAACCAACGCAATATCGTGGGTGTCGCATATAGCTTTGCGTCATCCATATTTATAACGTTAGAAACCATATTTCCGTCCTCCAAGCAAGAAAAATCGTTAGTTTGGTTTGATATTCATGTCAGTCATGTTGTAAAATATTAATAACTACCAGACCGTGGTTGACGTGAAAATAACAAAAATCCATTTAATTTATAAAACTCAGTGACTACTGCAAACAAGATGGGTCATGATGATGCTTTATGGTGTTACAAATTTTGGGAACCCTGAAATAGGCTTCACGGTTGAATACAAAATATATTATCACAAATAAAATTTCACAATAGTCTGTCAATCCGCAATAACGCTTTTCAATTGTGAACTTTCTTTGACTTTCAAAGTACGTTCGCGTGGGACCTTTTACTTTTTAACCTCGTAATAGGCTCATTAAAATGTATCAGTAGGTTTTTATTTTTTCACGGACAAAAAATCTATTAAAACCATAAATAAAGATTTCTAAAAATTATGTTAAAAAAATGTTTTCGAGAACTAGAAACTAATTGCGCTTATTTTAAGTTTTTTCGTGCTACCAAATTGTTTTCAGAAAAAAAATACAATGTATGTGTTTCATCCAACCAATTGCTGAATGTATGAAATTGTGTATTCTCATCTAAAAGCTGAAATAATTATTCTCACATGCTAAGAAGGTTTTTCAGTAAAAGGCGGAAAACATTATGCATAGAATGTTGTTTTCGTTAGGCCCTTTTTAGTACCACCATCGTAAAAATCACGTTTATTATCCTACGTAAACAGATATAAATAGTAATGCCTTCCACCAACACCAACGCTTCGAACAAAGATACGTTTTAAAGATTTAAAAGCCGTGAACGTCTCGTAGATGAGTTGAGGTTGAACAAGGTTATTTCAGTGTTAGCTTTTTTATCAATGTGTCACTGTTGTACGTCTCATTCAAAACCCCTTTTATCTCTTTTGTTGAGGTTTTTTTTGTTAACATATTTTTTCACGAATTTATTCCTCTCAAAACTAATCAATCTAACTTTTTTCGAGGCTTGAAAATCAACAGGACTCACACAGGTATTTTAAAAGTTTATTTTGTGTTTTCTTTAGCTACGCGTACCAAGTAACTACCTATACATGTGAATGGTTTACTAACGAATTGATGTTTAAAATGATAATCGAAATTCGACGCTCCTATCTTTCCCACAAATATTAAAGTACTAATGGCATTCACTAGTTTTTATTTTATTTATTTATTTATTTATGTATTCTCACAGTTGGCCTTTATTTTCTACGACTTAAAGTAAGCCTTAACTTTCATAATGACCAGAGAATATTTGCAGCTGACGAAGAAAAATATTACCTCTATAATACAACGACCTTTTTTGTGAAATTAGAAAAAAAACCTAAGACAATTTTTTTTCGAGGTCTCGGGGTTAAATATTCGGCACTTAAAAGGGTCACAATCAGGACCCGAAATTTTATCGCTAAATCAGAGGCTCACACGTGGAGATTAAAAAAAATAATGATAATTTTTTCATATCAAACCCTTTTTAGATTAGTACGTGTTGTTTGAGAAAAATTAAGCCGCTTATAATTGTTTTTTTTTTTAAATAATAATAAAGTAAGTTTTAAGCCTTGTAATCAAAAATATTGATATTTTATTCAGGTTCAACTTAACATAAAAAAATAAGCTCTTAAAATATTTAGCTCAAACATGATGTACTAATTTAAAATAAGTGTGTAGTTTTTTTTTTTTATGTGAAATAATTTTTCTCTAAAGTTGTGAGGCTCTGTTTTTCCGAAAAATTCGAGGTCTGATTCATAACTAATTATTTTTATTGTAAATTCAAAACAAGTCACTTTAAAATTGTGAGCCTCACGTTAGTTTTTCAAATACAAAAACACTTTAAAAAACGGGATAAGTAATTTGATTTTTTAAAAATATAGTCCCACAGAGAGCTTTCATCGTCCTTGTTATATATTTCACATGATTAAATTTACTGGTTTTTACATTTAAAAAAACTTTTTCTAAGGTGGTTACATAAATATATTTATATTAATTCATTTTTTTTTTATTGATATTCAAAACTTTATACACAACTTTTTTCAAGTTTAGTTTTGGACATTTCGAACGGTGCCTTTGTCAGCGTAGTCGGTATATCGACGTTATGTTGTTGCTCTCGTTTATCAACTAGTAGAACATAAACTTAAGTACAATTTGTTGAATTTTTTATTTTATTTCGCATCACATTTTTTTATCCAGAATTCCACCAGAAAAAATATTCATAAGATTGTGCGACCTTTTCAGTATCAAAAACATCAATCATTTTTTCGTATCAATTTAAAATAAAAGTGACACTTTATTCATAATTAAAAGTCTCATTTCGTATAGGAGAAAATAATATGGATACTGAACATTTGAATGGTATTTCAATATACCCTCCAGGCGACCAAGTTCACGTAATATGAACTCTGCCACAAATCCTTTTACGACATTTTATTTAGATATTCATCCGAAAAATCTAATTATCCAAACGTTGACTTGCCAGTGGTAAGTCATTAATTAGTGTGTCAGATTCAGAAGTAATGGGTAGAGCACATTAAAAAATATTTGTTATTATTATTGGCTTTACTACCCGGCCTTGCCAAAAATTATTTTAAATGCGATACAATATTCTTATTGCCTAACTGAAATATATGAAACTAAAAAAATCAGGTGTTTTATCTTATTTTTTGACAATTGAATGAATTTTGTAAAGCATTGAAGCTGATGTTAAAGTGACATTGCTACTTTAAAAGGGTTTCGTTGTCTAAGAAATTCCAGACAGGAAAAGCTTTGCAGATTTTAAACGCATTAGTAAGACATACACACATATTTAGTTTTGCTTTGTACTTACGGTTCTTTATTTCTGACGTAATATAAGAAGATGAACGGTAGATGTAACTCTTATCTATTCAATTATAATATTGTTTGTATTCAGATTTCCTACTAAATCTTCAAGATTATTTTATTTTGTATCCCATGATAACTTTAAGTCTATGTTTTGCAAGAAACTGATAGCAATCTTTTAATGAACGCCATCCTATTGGCTCTAAAACTGAGTTGAGGCTATCAGCTGTTTTTCTGACAGTTACACATCCACGGTCCATACAACACTTTATTCTGAAAGCGCAACGTTTTGGACAGATAAGGATATTGGTGCTTACATGGGATGTTACATATATAATACACGTCCCAATACTTACAATTTAGATTTCAAGAACTTTTTATAGAACGTAAATTTGAAATTCAAAATTTCAGGCTCATGTTCCGCACATTAGTCGACTCTTTTTACTAACATTCATAACTAGAATATGTTGGGACCTCGTTTTAAAAATATATGCAATACTTCTTATAGAGAGCTACCTTTGAAAATATTTGTATTATGGTAATAACGTGTTTGTGTAACATTAATATTTATTAACAAAAACTGCAGGTCTCCAGGGATTCCAGCAACTTAGAAATATTTATATCCCAAATACTATTTTCTCATTTTACAAAGCTAACCGTTTCAGCGGTGCGATTTTACTATACGCGCGAGTATTTTTTTTCGGGTGTGCTATTTATACAATGTGAAAGTTTTTAACATGCTGCGGCGTTTTATGCCAGAAATGCCAGACGTGATTCAAAATTCTAAATGAGCGTTGAAATTAATGTGGGCACTTGCGGACCTAACGTATACGTTAACGAACGTTTCGAAACGACCTGTTATCTGATGCATTGATGTCGGGATGATGAGATTGTGGCGGAAGAAGATGAATAAGAACAGAAGTTTAAATAATCAATATTTTAAATATGTATGTGTGATATGTATATATTTTAAACAGCAACGTCAACATAATTCACGACCACGGGGCGGCACTGCTTTAATATTTTGAAAGCTGCTAAATATTTTACCCAAAGAATGTTTCGATTTTAACTAAAAGAGTTACACACTAGCAAAAGGTGAATTGTTTTATTTATTTATTTTATTTCGAAAAAAAAACAGAAATATCTCAATTACAATGCAAACGCGATAAAAATAACATAAACATGGTAATCATAGGTTTATAATTATAATAGTATATATTACTTAGTTCTTGCCTAAACTTGTTTTCGCTCGTGTGAAAAATATCCAAATTATTTATGGTTTTAAAGTATATTTTGTAGAACTCCATTTTAATTTTTAGGTTTTTTACTTTTATTTAAACAATAATTATTATTATTTTAATTTTTTTTAAAACAGTTTTTAGTTAAAAGCTCTGTGATGTAATTATTTTTACGCGTGACAGCTGTTTCGCCTTCTGAGGGCATTATCAAACTGTCTCGAACTTGACAGTTTGATAATGCCCTCAGAAGGCGAAACAGCTGTCACGCGTAAAAATAATTACATCGCAGAGCTTTTAACTAAAAACTGTTTTAAAAATAATTAAAATAATAATTAATATTGTTTAAATAAAAGTAAAAAACCTAAAAACCTAAAAAAAAAAAAAATCCAAATTTTCTGCGAGGCAGTTAATTATCCTAGTTATTCTTCCCAGGGGCATTACCATTGGTAAGGTAGTTCTGCACCTGGGAAGAAACAGAAGCCTGTGTTGGCGGCCTCGCATAAAATTATCAGGGACATAAAATCCAATTTCCGCCAGGATGTCAGGTAATAACAATACACGGTTCTGGAGTTTATGAGCAAAAAGCTATGTGCCTTTACGAACTAAGGTTGCAGATACCCAGCATTCCCGAGATAAAAAAACATGGGTAAAAACCGAACTCTCTCATGAAGAGGAACCGTAAAAAAATCTTTTGAATTTTCTCGTTCATTTGTACATAGGCGGTGTCCTTTGGCCCCTATACCTGGGATCCACTTTCGAGAATGCTTTGCACTAAGCTAAAATAAAGCAGCTTTATCACTGCAGGATTTTACAACTCCTTTGAATTATAAATGACAAAATCCAACATTTTCGTGGCTGATTTGCAGATCTTTAAAAATGTTGCAAATGTTAAACGAGCATCTAAAATACTGTCCCCAAGTCCTTACAAGTAGTCGTGTGCTCCAAAAAAACTCAATTTTACAACTACATTACGGGCTACATTGGTGTCGCGATCATGATCCATAATTTTATGCCACGATTAAAGAGTGCAACTTTCGATAACAACTACTTATGCTTACTATCAGAGAATAATTCATTAGAGAACATCGTTTCTTCAATAAGTGTTGAGTGAGATATACGTTATATTATGAAGCAAAATGAGGGCAAAACAATATACAAAAACTAAATAAGCTTTCTGTCCCTGTAACCAATATTATAAAGTGTACCCGACGTAACAGGGCACACAAATAAACTGTAATAGGGTAGCGGTCCCAATCTGTGAAGTGCTCCAAGCTGTCGGTCTCGTTGTAAGGGAGACGACGGGGTCAACTTGTAGGGCCTCGGCTTTCAAGTAAAGATGCTGCGCTGCGGGTCTGGTCCAGAGAGAGATGTAGTCAGGCGGTCCAGGGGGGCAGGCGATGGTCAAAGAAAAGTCAGGAGTCAAGTTGAAGGCGATGTCAGGGCGAAGAGAAGTCAAGGTGAAGTGATTCTGGTAGAGGATGCTGGTGATCTTCCTTTTCTCCCGTTTTTGTGCAATATATAATCGCCACGAGAGCGCACAGCCGGGGCTGGAGAGCGTTGTATGAGAGAATTTAGCATCCTCTTTCTCTCTCTCCCCGGCCGGTTGGCAATTTTGTGGAATAGATTTTAATAACCTATCCCCTTCTCCATTTTACCAGCTTTCACTTCAATTTTATTTTGCCCCTCTATCATTTTTATTAGTTTTATAAAAGAGGTACAAAGATTCAATTTACAAATAATTCCCGGTTTTTGGGGCTAAACTCTTAATAACTAACTTATACTAACATTTACATACATAATTTTATAACAGTTGTGTAGCTGGGGGTCGAGTTATCACCCCGGTATATTTTATTTGGCCAGGTGATTAACCTAGCTCCCGTGAAAGGGTTAGACAGATTAATTTACTCCCGGACCCGCTCATGCAAGAATCGTTAGGCCAGCCGGGATCGGGCCGCGCTCGTCATCCCGTTCGTTATTTCCCTAGTCTGGCCGACCTACCCCGAAAGGTCGATTGCTTTGGGTCATTCGGGCTTAATCAAGCCGGGAGAAATATACATTTACAATGATTGATGAACATAATATAAATTAACCTAAATGCTGCACATTATCGTGAACCATGTACGTCCGACACAATAAAGTCATCTAAGACAAAAGTTTAACAGGAAATAAAGTTTTTAAATATATTATTAATTTGATGGCGTTTGTCTATTTTCACCAAAAGAAACACAAATGATCGAAGCACTCTGTTTTTTTATTAAATGAAAGTTAAAACACCTGAAGATCGGTATTTATTTATCAATAAAATATTTTTTACATGGGAAGAAGCAAAAATGAGACGAGGAGGGAGAATCAAATAAGGGCTACCTATCGGGAATAACTCAAAAGACATTGATGTACGGAGCTATAAAGATATTTGATTAATTACCTAAAATAAACAATTTATTGAAAGAAACATTATTTTATCGGTTGTATAAGAATAAATGTATTATTATTTAACTGTTTTAAAATAAATGACATTACTTTATGTTCCATAACACAAGCGCATCACGGCTACATATAGCCAACGAAGAAACAATAATTCACTTTATAAAGCACATTTAGCCGACCTTAACTATGCTAGGGGCCCTGGAGATGTCACAAACAAGTAATGAAACTATAGAAAAATTGCCGCTTATTTTAAAAACAACTAAAATAATAAATATCTTAACGCCGAAATATGCATGTTCCTACCTATAGTGGAGGAGAAAGTAGTATCATGGCCCCTTATTTACAATGTGGCCCCCCCAGCAAATTTCGTACTTCTAATGATTCCATTTAGATTTTATTATGTGAATTACGTTGTCCTATGAGGAAGATTTTAACAAAACTAGTTTGGACCTGCATACGCTCGACGATTTTTTTTCGCTCCAACAAAAAAAAACATTTTTACTGAATTTAAAAACATTAGGAGGACGTTGTAGAGATACATATACTGATCTCAAAGTCAGTAGAATATGTATTTGCAAGTAAGTTTGCACAATTTAAACTATTTTTAGTTTCAATATTTAAAAATCTTGTTTGTTGACAATCAAGCCCCTTAAGATTTTCCTCCAAGTGCCACAAGTAAATTATTTTACTAAAAAATGTATGCTATTTTCAGACACGATACCCACTGTTTTATAATGTTATAACGATTTCCATCTATTCCAATACATTAATTTTCCTTTTTGCAAAAAATTTGTTTTGTTTTGATTTTAAAGGGGACCAAATTACCGTCACTTTTCTTTAAAATAAGAAGATCGTAATTTTTATATTTTTTTTTTAGTGAGCCTTTAATTGAATCCAAATTTTGGCAGTCAAAATAACTCAAAAGACATTGATGTACGGAGCTATAAAGACATTAATTACCTAAAATAAACAATTTAGAAAGAAACATTATTTTATCGGTTGTGTAAAAATAAGACTTGAACAAAAAAATGACATTACTTTATGTTCCATAACAATACCTACTTTTTTCAACGAAGAAACAGCTTTACTACACATATTATCGATTTATTTATTTTACGAAAAACCTTTGAATATTTCACATATTTATATACATAATATACCAACTACTGGAATATTTTTTGGAATAAATTTATTTTTTACATGCTTGCTCAAAAATGTATTTGATTATCAAACGATTTTTTTAATGACGAATACGCCTTTTCTAAATTCTCCGAACTTTTTTGTAAAAGACGTCCAACAAAGAATGTTTAGCTTTTAGGTAAAATTTATAGGTTAATAGGAAATCACATTGCTCCAATGTATATGACTATTAAAAATGTTTCGTCAGAGGTGATTTTCACGTTGCGACTGTCGACGGTACCTACCTACAAGTCAGTTAAAAAATATATCTTCGTATCGAAACCTCACAGGTGACTTCGACATACCCTGTTCTCACAAACACACCCATGACGTGTGCTGTGATTGTTATAAACACAATATGCCTGACAGAACGAACACGAAGACGACTCACGTCAGTGAAAGGAACCTCTACAGGAATACATAGAATCTAAATTAACAAATAAACATAATCAGCGAATCAATTTCTATCATCACCGTGGTCTGATGAGCATCTCGTCGGAGAACAGAGATACGGTGAAGCCTCTTATAACGAGCACCTCTCATAAATAAATAATTCGCATAACGAGCAAAACAGAAGCACTCACTTTGTGGTAAGACATAATTAAATTTTAAATAAAAATAACTTTGTTTTGACACCACTTTATTAGATACATATACCAACCGGTTTCGGCTCTACCTGAACTTTCTTCAGGGTAACAAATATTTGTTTAACCCTGATGAAGGTTCAGGTAGAACCGAAACCGGTTGGTATATGTATCTAATAAAGTGGTGTCAAAACAAACAAGCTTTTATTTAAAATTTTGTTATGTAATTTATTTGAATAAACGTAAAAAATTAAAATAAATGAATATTTTTTAAAATTAAATAAAAAACACACGTTATAAATCATGTCAATCCACAAAGTGTTTGCTTATTCTGATAGTTAAATATATATTTTTTAAATAAAACAGATAAACTTGTTTTATAACCACTTATATTATTCAATATTATGTCGACCGGTTTCGGAAGCATCCTTCCATCATCAGGACAATATTAAAATTAACCTAAAATACAAAATGCTGAGATATATTTACATATTTAGGAGTTGTAATGCGAAGTAGAAGAGGTAATTGAGAGGATTATGGTAATAACATAGTGGCAGATATCTGTTTTATTTATAAGTATGGCAAGCCACAAAGTAAATGCTTTTTACGAATATGGAATATTTTTTTTGCTGTGGAATGCGTTATCGTTATTTTACAGTGATTTATGTGGGAAAAATTGTTTTGCTTAGCGAGTGTTTCATATAACGCAGAGGTTCCCAAACTTTTTTGTCCCGTAGACCACTTGTCGATTTTTTCTGTTTTGTATAGACCCCCTGCTTTCCTAGTATTGATTTTTTTTAGCGTTGGGAAAAACTTCAAAGTTTTGTGAACGCTTCAGGAACTGCTAGTTCTTTGAAATGAACCCTTCGCGGTGAACCCTTCAATTGTAGTCGAACTCGTCAAAAAATAGTACTAGTCGGCAGAGATCCCAAATCGAAAAGTGCTAGCAAATCAACAAAAATTCCTCTCCGAAAAAAAGCACTAGCCGGTAGAGATTTGAAATCGAAAAGTACCAGCAAATCGGCAAAATATCTTCCACAAAAATTATTATTATTAATATAATTAGGGAATTAAAGTCCATTATAAGATAGTATTACGTAAGTACCTACATAGGTACTATCTGTGGGGTGGATTATTACATTTGCGGGAAGCCAACATTTTGGTGACGGCCTGCCTAAATGCACTCCCGTGGACCCCCATTTACGTCTCATGCACCCCCAATTTTTTTTTTCACTGACGTGGACCCCTTGCAGGTCAGAATCGACCCCTGGGGGTCGATTTAGACCACTTTGGGAATGACTGATAAAACGAGTAAGATTCTGGAACGAATTAGTCTCGTTATGAGAGGTTCCAATGTAGTCGTTAGATAAGCCATCCATCCATCAATTAAACGAACGGCGACATTTTCATCCAGAGCTATTCCCTCACCTGTGGACATGCGATTAACGCAAGTTGGAGAAATATAGCTGTTGGGCGAATATTAACGAACGGGAAAGATTCTGTGATAGAACGTTAACGTTGCGTACAACGTAGCGAGCAATGGCTACCGGCAATACGCCCACGCGTCGCCTCTCGAATTTCACCCCAGAATACGGTAAATGCTAAAATAAACATTACAAATTTAATTTTTCAAAGTGAGATTATTCTTTCGTTGGAAGCTCATTCATCAAAACCCTTTTTTAATTAACCTATTCGATAATTAAATTGTTATTTCGAGATTGTAATTTTTAAAAAAATCCTTGAAATTTTTAAGAAATAAACATTTGTTCATTTTACAAAAAACGTCTCAGGCAGATTAATTTTCTGTAACCAATTGTTTTGATTATTATGTAATGTTTTGTACCACTAAAGAGAAAAACTGATGTCAGTGTGTTGTGAGCATGTCAGTGTGCCCGAAGTAAGTCCACGTTATCTCATTTCTGGTGAAAATAATAAAACATTTTGAAATTTTAAAGTACAATAATTTTTTTTAAATATCCATTTAATGTTGTGGGAGGGAAAGGTTTTCCAATAAAAACATGGTAAGGGCAACGTAACGTAAAGGTAATAGACAGTTATAAGTTGGTCGTAAAGACAAATATCATTTATTAAACCTTTATTTAGAAATTGGTTCCCACGAACCTGTTCTGGATATTTTTAAAAACTTTCAAAATACCGTTAAAAAAAATTCACAATATGCTTAATCTATTGTTATATCTCGGTACATTTAAAGCTCCATTGTATCCATATTTTTACTGTTGAATAATTTCTGAATACTTGTAGAATGAATACAAGGGTAATAACACGAATGCGATGAAAATAATACGTTTATTTTGCTGTATTTTTACAATAACGCTACATTACAAAGGTTAAATATACTGTACTATTTATTAAATGGAATATATTTTATAAATTGATATTATGTATCAACTTCCAAATCTATAATTCGATGATATATTTTTATTCTAACATGACGGCCTGCATGTTCAAGTAGTAAGACGGTCGACTACGAATCCGAAGGTCGCGGGTTAATAGCTTAAAAACTCGCAAATAACTTCTATCGAATTAGTATGTGTCATTACACGTTTAATTAATATAAAGTATATTTGCGGCACGTTCCAGAGTGGTAGATACGCTAAGTATCGCCCTGGTGAAAGACCACCATTCAGAATCGAAACGTTGCTTAAAAATGACTTTAACCGTGTTTAATGACCAGTTATAAATAGCCAGGTACTTTCCAACCTTCCTATTTCCCATCTCCTTCCCCTCCTCACTACATCCCGCCTCACAACATACCCCGATTGGAGATGTCAAAGTCTCACTGGCTCTACACTTATATAAATATGTACAGTGCGAATTTGCTGCGACACCATATTTATAGGGTTTTGATTTTCTTACAGCTATGTATTACCTTTTATTTGTTATTATTACCTCTCATTAGTCATTTGTTACCTTGAACTTAATAGTCACTTCATTTTATTTATTTACCTCTTTTAAGAAAATATTGTTAAGATAACATCTCATTTTCGGAAAATGTTGGATTGAGTTTGATTAATCTATCAATGGGTGCTGTTTCCTTAATTTGATTAAATAATAACCTTGATTATAGGAAATTTCTCATTACAAAGTTATCGCAACTTCAAGAAACCTTTGAACTCTACAAGGGCAAATGAATTTACGATAATTAACATTTGAAACTTTGAGTAGAACATAATTAGCTGATGCGTGGTAATAGTAGGCACTTGATGCTGCAACCATTCCATTTAATAGATTAAACATATAAAATTAACCGTATCCGGCGATTTACGACTGACAAATCTGCAGGGATTTCAATGATTATCAAGTCATATACGACTTTTTTTTCGATTAAGAAAATATTATATTTTAACGTTATATCTGATTATATTAATTTTATAACAATTGTTTTACCGAGTGTTCTTTCACGGCTATTCTGGAAATCGATATCCTCATAGTTTCCTCTAGTTCTCTAGATGTATTACAAAAGAAAGGTTCCTACGTATCGGACAAAAATTAATACGGAGTTATTATAAGACCTGCGACTAGACAATTTCGAGCTTTGGTGCTGGGGTTACAAGCACAGAGGGCGGCATTTTTCACGGTAAATTTTGAACCAGATACCTCTTCAAGCTGTATTAAAGGTTTTAAAAAGGACAATAGGGTTTAGTTTATATTGACCCTTGTCGCACTTATATCCAATATAGGTCAACCTTTTGCGGCTCCAAAACATGTACAACGCTCTATGTACTGGATTCTGGGCCATATTAGCTTGTAATTTGGCTAAATTCCGCTTTTCCGCATATTTCTTCCACTAACAAATTGTAGGAACTAATAAAGAAAATATGAATTCGTGCTCTGTACTTAAAGGTTAATAAATAGTGTCGTCGCCGGAAAGGCTAAAAGGCTGAAGCGCCATTTTGGGAAGTTTACACCAGAGCACTTTATTTTATTTTTATTTTTTTACAATAACATTTATAAGTCTTCAGTACCAGGTTAGATTTTGAACAAAATAAGTTAACTCAATGCTCTCACTGCGTGACAAAAAGCTAAAAAAAAGCCCCAAACTTGTGTCGCTTGAGTCAAGCATTCTCCCAAATCGTAGATATATTTTAGATGACTAAAGGGCCATAAAGGTATTCAGAATCAAACGAGAGTCTTCGAGAGCATTTGATGTAGAAATAAAACTTGATCGAAAACTAAATTTTTAACTTATTTTTGAACAAAGTATCGCTTAAGCCCTTTTGACTTTCCAACGACGATATTACCTACAAATAAAATGGTATCTTCTGTAGAACTTGGGTTATTTATTGGTCTACAATTAACCATTTTTTGGCAGTTTCGGCGTACATCGCCTTGTTAAATATAGCATCGGACTAAACACTGCATAAACGAAAGGTTAATATATAGCCCTGTCTTTCCTGTTTCGGATTTCTTCGTTGAGATTAAAAACATCAATATAACTTACAAGACCTATTTCTTAGCTTTCGCAGTGTGCTGCGTTTATGCCTATTCAAACATTTTATAAACAATTAACTTTTCATAAGACTGTGGGGATGTAATCATAAGACGAAACGTAATTAACTACGACGAAAATAGACTGTCATCGGTTTGACGGTATTCTCGTAAGTAAAGCTTTCGAGAATCGTGGTAATAGGAATAAACTCCCTCCGGAACTAAGATACATAAATATCTAAATAGAATTTAAGTCTAAACTAAAAACTTACCTTTTTAGAACCTCATATTCTTAAATTCAATATTCTTGTGTTTCTTGCTTATCTAAGAATACTTATTTTGCAAATTTGTTCGATAAATGTCTTTGTAAAAAATATATTTATCCGTAGGATTGAACAATATTTTAAAACACTAAGGCTGACCAGGTGAAATTTAAAGTGCGATTAGTCTACCGACTTACTTTATTGAGCGATGAAACACCTTTAGAGATTTATTTTTTGATCATGTCCTTTGAGTGCAAAATTGTATCTTTCTCCAAACTAGAAATCTAAAATAATTGTGTTTCTGTGAAGTGACCTTTTTTATATTATCTGTATGATAATATGCCATAGATTATATGTACTATACGCTATTAAAATTATCCAAATATTATTATTAGTAAAAATCACCACCATTTAAAGGTTTTAAACCGGTCTAGAATGTTTTTTAAGCGGATATTTTAGCACTAGCACGTTTACTCGTGAAAGAGCCGTTGAGGTTCAGCCGTAAGAAGGTTTTTCATTTAATCTGTACACGTCTGTTCGTAATATACTAGCGATCCCCATAAACAAATAAAGGCCTTTACTTTATTCCACATTTTTACAATTCTTCCTTTTCGTAAGAATTTGACCGAACTTTTTCGCAGTAGGCGTGGGCGGAAGTGGGAAATCGTTTTTTGTTACAGAAATGTTTCGAGTGTTGTTTTAGTAGTACATGGCTTGTCTCCATTTTTTACCATTCCGTGGGTGGGACGGCTAAATTGTATTCGCTGGGGGAAGGGACCACTTTCAAACGAATGATTATTCGTACCTTATTGTCGTTAGTGCCCCATCGGCAGTTTATTAGTAAATACGAAAATAATAATTAACTTTTTTTATAATTTCAGTATTTAAGTCCGCTCTGCGTGATCACTTGCGTATACGCCCGCATGGCCCTCAAACTGTGGGGCTCCCGGGCGCCTGGAAACGCGCAATACTCCAGAGATGCCAACCTTATGAAAAATAAGAAGAAAGTAAGTAGCCCGTGATTTTTTTAAGTTCCTCTGAGCATCTTCCATTGAAATACCAGTAGAACAAGACCACTTAATCTTGAAATTTTCTTAGAACTGATATCTTTTCTTAACTCACTGTACTCGTTTTTTGTAAATTTAATTAAGTTTTTTGACGTTTAACAACCAAAGCCTTCTTTTGAATAACAGAAATACGTGCTTTCATTCGAGGTAGCTAAGCAAAGGGTGGTTATCCCAAAGAGTTTATCGTAGAAATCAGAAAATCCGAGTACCTTTTTATCCTATTTGCATAGAAAAGTAATTTGAAACCCAAGGAATCATTGTAATTCACATATACTTAAATTTTCCACCGACATTCTCGTAATGCCTCTTTTCCGGTGACGCGCAGTGGCTTTTATGAATTTTCGCAAATTTTACGGTTTTTTTCTCGAATGCAACCTTTAATTGACTTTTAAGATTTGGAACAAAAATTACGCTAACCACTTAAAAGACAATATTATTAAACATTAAAATGTTGTAGAAACGCTGAAAGTATTTTACGCTTTGAATCGTATACCTATCTGTCAAAATTGTGGAGTCCAATTTGCATTCACTGATTTGAACACAATAACGATTAAATCGCTTCTCTGAACTTGATAATTAATTTGTGCCTAAGTCGTCCCTATAAAGAATACCAATATCAAAAGTTTTTTATTATTAATTTTCCAATGTGAAATAATTTATATTTCATGGCTTAAATGAGAGAATCGTACGACATCAAAAATTATAAATAACAGCCGAGAATTTTTCTAAAGAAGGTTTCAGATAATCTATAATAGAATATTGACGGTAACTTTGCGGGTGAATATTTGACTAAATTATTTCAATTTCACAAAGGCAGAAAAGGCTTTCTTAATTTTCTTAAGAATTATAGAGAGTCCCATTAAATTAAAAGCTATGAATTCAACGTTTTATACAACTGCTTTATCTATGCTTCTATATGTTATGTATTAGAGCAGTTAACACAAATTTTGGATGGGTTTCTCATTCCACTTAATAGTCTATACCGATTTGGGCGGTTTATTTAAAAATTGATATGAATGTTTCTTTTACAGTATATAATTTGCTGAAGTTTGCTGTACCACTTTTATGACGCAATACATTTCGACTTGGTTCTATATTTGGGGGAGTGGGTAGGAATTTCACCCAGTACCATCTTCTCTTGGGTTTTTTTTTAAATTCAGTACGTGTTTAAAAATAGTATTAAAGATATAGGCGATTTACTTTTAACACAACATTACATTATATTTATCATATAAAATGAGATAAAATGATTGTTAAATATGGACAAGCTTCAAATTCCATATAAAACACATGAGGTACCCGGGTACCCTTTCAGTCATCAGAAGGTGTAAGTTTTACTTAAGCGCTTTCTGCTCACATACCATCCTCCACAAATCCAACGGTTATATTCAATTGTTCATTTTCACTATTGTGGAAAAGTCAGGTAGTTTCAGCCAATTAGACTTACTTGAACATTGAAAAAAATCTATGCTGAAAACCTCACATAATGGTTAAGATATTCTATGATTTTCTGGTGGTAGTTAACCTATTTATTATAAATAACATGTTATTCGCTTTTGTCCAGCTATCGTAGGAAATTTCTAATTCCAATGAAGAGATTTCTCGAGAAGCATTGGTTTTGTATTAAATTACTCCCAAAACGTCAGCGTATTAATCCAAAAATACCTGCTCTCATTTATACCTGAGTACCTTCTATTGATTATTTTACTGAGATGTATGTTCCTTAACTGGGCTATCAACAATAATCTGTTATGGAATCTGGCTTACTTACCCAGCTCATATAACTATATTATTCTTCAACTGGTTTCTGTGCAATATAAACTGAGATCTACCATTTAGTTAGTACGCTTGTTTATTCCCTTCAACGAGAGTTTTCTTCCTCAGAATATATAGGTCAAATTACCCGTCCATTTACAGTTTCATAGGTTCAGCCTGCTCAGAAAGGGGGATCTTGAGGCGCTCTTAACATCGGAAGCCTACGAGAGAATTATGTACTTCTGAGGTACAACATTTACTTTATAAAAGTCTATTTAACTCCTTCTACCCAATGCTCCTTGACTGGGATTACTATTTCAGATGTGGTTTCACCTGTCCAGCCATGCCAACGAAATTGGGTGGCACGCCTAATTTCTTATGTTTCTGCCCTAGAGGGCTAGAAAATTACATTTTACGATCCAGTAGGAATTCACCATCGAACGTGTGAATGGTAGTCAATTCTGATGAATCGTCGATTCGATTCAAAGTAGTCGATGGGTTCAAAACTATTGATTTGTTTTATTTGGTTTGCTACAGTTCCATATAAATTTTCAAGAATCAGAACTACGAGTATCTCTATGTACAAAGTAATGAATTATGTTTCGAAGTTCAACATCAAAATAATACGATTTTTTTAATGATATTTTTTCCTCTAGTCATGGAAATTTTACAGCTACATAGCTCATGGAAATGACGTTTGACCTGAAAATAGTTAGACATTGACCTTTAAATGAAGACAAAAAAAGTCTCCGCAAATGTATTACGTTGGAGCTTTTTGTTCGTAAGTTTTGTGTGAGACATTCCAACAGAGTTTCGGGTAAGTTTGCATTAAAGTGCTTACAATTTATATAAACTCTATGAAATCATGAACGGCTGAGACTGCCTCGAGACCCGAGACTTAACATAGACAACCAATTAGGCGTGAAACGGCACACTCTTGGAGCCAACCTTCACAATTATCTCCAAATAAGATTTTGTAACAAATTTGATTCAGTAGAAACATCGTTTTAGAGGATCAACGCGTCTACTTTACTGGAAAATGCGCGTGTGATGTAAAAATATAAAAAAAAAGGATTTTATTTAAAATCTATTCACGGCATTATCCGTGTGATACATGGGAACATCTCGTACATGCACAACCAAATGAGTACATTTTGTTGGTAAAAAGCCGTTATAAATGCTTTGTTTATATGACTACCCGATTTTAATTATTTGTTTTTAGAAAAATTGGTTAGGCGTATTTACAGATTAATTTCTATTAATCTGTTACGTTCAGATTAATTTTAATATCCTCTTTCTTTACAATATTTAATGACTTCCGTGGCAATGCGGTAAGCTTCTTCGCTTCGGACGTAGTGGTTGCGGGTTCAAAATCCGGCGTAGAGGAAAAAATCTTCCATGGTTTTTTATCAACATAGAATTGAATTTAATTTAATATTTTGTGTCTTCGCACACTTCGTTCCAGAGTGAAAGATTCTATCAGGGTTACCCTGGTGAGAGAACATGATAAAGAAACGCAACCTTTATATTAGATATTTTAGCTATGTTGATGTTCATGAATCAGATCTAAATAGCCAGGTACTCTTCCAACCTTCCTCTTCTCGTCTCTTTTTCCTCTCTAACTAATTAAGCCCTCTCATTTTTCCCAAAATTACTGGGAAATTTAACTTGCGACTTAATCATATAAAAAAGTATCAAACGATCGTTAGCTTCTAAATTGGAAATTAATTATTAAGGATTCTCGAATAATTAAAATCAAATCGACCTGAGTAATTAACATTGACATCTGGACCCTCGGAACCGGAGCTTACAGCCAACACAATTACTCGGGATTGCGCAAACGTAAGGTTTGCTTTGTCTTTGCAATAAAAGCATTTTTTTATTCTCTCTTGTAGGTCATTTTCCTTCATCTAGACTGACAATATTTCGGCTGCTTTACATCGGTTATATAATCTGTTTGTTTGGTATATTTTTCTTTGGTGAAGAATAAACCTACTAATTGTGATTTTTTTATTTCGCTATTTCAAAAAATAAATAACAAGACTGAATAACAACTAGCAAATAGTGTTAAGACTACCATAGTTTAAGAAAGGTGTACACTTGTATTCCCTAAAGAACCAAATATAACCCACTTCAACCGGATTACACTTACGCCAATGTTTTTTTTTGTTTTATTTTTATATAATTTACAGATATTTAAATTCTTATGTTTCAGTACAATGCACATACTTTGTATAGCAATGTAGAAGCTTATATATGTTTTCAAATAAAAATACAACAAAAGAAATTAAATAAAAATTATAAAAATTTACTCGTATATAAACAATTGCATGGAAAAACATAAAATTAATGAAATTAAAGAAAAAGCTAGTATTTAGTGGTAATATTTGAGTGATAAACTTAGTGATCAACATTAAATTCGTAGAATATTATTTAGCAATACTTTTGTAGCCAATAAGTTCAGATAAAATAATAACCTAATTAAAACAATGATAATGAAATAAGTTCGAAGCACAGAGCTAGGTAATCTAGTCAGTCATGTTTGTTCTACTTGTCGAAATAAATTTAACTAATGTATTATAACGCCTAAATATGAATCCAGCAACGGGGTGCACCTAACAGCCCAGCGGAAGGTGTTTCCGGCGGGAAAGGTGTTTCCGGTGGGAAAGGAGGTTCCCTCTGCCACTTCAGTTTACCCTGCGTGACAGAAACACCTCTTGTTTTATGATTACTTAAATCAACGTGTTTTAATTCGTAAATAAACGTTACCTACCTAACCTTAAAGACTATCATTTGATAATTACCTACTACATTAATTTATTATAGTTCCTTGGTTCTACAATATGTTTATATTTCTTTATTGGCGTGATAATATGTCGACGACATCTTTATTATCTGAATACGGCTTCAGGAAGTGTAAATTGTGATACGGTGTTGGAATTGTAAGAGTAATAATGTTCATAGTGTCTCGATATTTGCGTGGTTATTGATTTACTTTGTATACGAAATTAAATACAATAATTCGGGGCTGTCGACGGACCGCCATACAACTCTGTCTTGGCACACACTCCTTACTTAGTTCATATTAATACATCGTCTCATACATACTCTTCTGTTGTTCTAACTCTTCACTTGATCGTGCCATGTCTTCCTCGAGCGTTTCCGACTTATTCTTCCATTCACTTTCGCGTCATATATTCTTTTCACACTCCTTTCTTCGTGCATTCGATCTTCATGTCCAAATCATATAATCGTTTATTTCTTGATTCAATTCATTACGCTTACATTAGCCTTGCATTTTTTCCAGATACCCATAGTTTTACCGCACATACGCCTTAGGGATGTCATTTCTACAGCAATCATTCTACTTTCATCCTTCCTCTGCTAGTTCCATGCCTCAATGCTATACATCAGAGTTGGTATAAACACTCCATTGTGGACTGCTAGCTTCGCTTCTTTGGACATTTATTTATTCTTGTTGCACTTTTTAAACAGTCAAAAGCGACCAAAGAGCTATTTTTCTTTACGACTCGGTACTTTCAGCGTTAGCACATATATATATGACTAAATGTAGGTACGAAAAATATATAAAATATATTTTGAATGCCATCATTAATAATGTGTGAGATAATAAAGAGCCGTTATTTTCACGAGTTGAGAGGACCAAATTTAGTAAAAAAAAAAAAGAACCATGCAAAAAAGAAGAAAAGAACTACAAGTGTTTACCTGTAGCACGTTAGTATCACGCTATGCCAACGTTAATCATAATGAATTCATAACTGATTTCATCATTATTATTTAGGTCTTTCGTATTTTAAAGTGCTTCCAAGTGTTTTTTTTTCCTCCGTATCAATAACAACAATATTTATATTCCCGGGTCTTCGTCAAAATTGTATGTTTTTGTGACCGACAAATTCAGAGATAAAATTGTTTTCAATAAATTGACGATTATTTTGTTCCAGGTTATAAAGATGCTATTCATCGTCGTGGCACTGTTTGCTATCTGCTGGCTTCCTCTTCAGATGTATAATGTCCTCCAAGACACATTCCCAGGAAATAAACGAGTGAGTGCCAAACCATAAAAATACAATTAACTTTTCTACTGCTAAACCAAAGACATCAAGAGCTCGATACTAAATGTTAGTATTACATAGAGTTTCCTACGTTTCATACATCTTTAGAGCAAGGGTGTGGGGTAGCTTGAGCAGTAATCACAATTTAAATGATTATGATATACATGTTGCAAAAGTATGTAAGAAAGTTTTCTTAATGCTTTGCTTCCTTATTTTGTCAAACTTTTTTTACGGTCGATGTTTTACTAGCCACCTAAAGTGGCTATTCTACTAATGCCGACAGTACAGCTGCTTTTTATTTCCTTCTTCAAGCTTTATTCTGCTTTTTTGGTCCTGCTTTTGGATAGCGTCGGACGACTTTAGGATAAAATGATTCAGTTACTATAAGAGTAGAAGGCTCATCATCAATAAGAATCATTGGGTAATCATTTTCCTTGGCAAATTCTCCCAGTGTTTGGTGACCTAATGGAACTGAGTAACATTGCCCAACTAACCCCAACCCCGCTTTTTGAAAACAAAATAAAGATTACGTATAAAACACTCAAGCTCTCAAGCAGATTGTTGTTCAGATATTAAAACAAGATAAACATTCAATAGAAACATACTTGTTTGGACTAGATCTGTCAAAGAGTTTTGAAGTTATGAGAAAATGAAAAGCGGACATGCGTCTCGCTTTATTATCAAATGCCGACTGGCACCCGCGCATGTTAGTGGCTGTACCTGCAGCTATCGTCTCCATTATCACGAAAGTTCATACGGTGTATAGGTGCAAAAATATGGCCATTGCTCAATATGCCCCCATGCTCAACTAGCCCTTCTCTACCCTAATTTTGTTTTTACGGTATTTTATATGTATCGAATAATGGCATAACGTCAACAAAAAAATATTATCGATATCTCGATATGATTGTAAATGCCAAAGGCCTCTGATAAATATTTATACATAGACGAATCGATTTCGGAGGCCTCCTATAAGTAGGTAGAATGTGTCAAAATCTTGTCAGTAAAAAGGTTGTACATACCGATATTATTTTCCACGAATTGATTCACAAACTGTATGTTGTATATTTAGCATGTCTGGTCTGCCTGTTTTTTTTTAAACTGGCGTTATTATTATAATCTTATTTTCTTAAGAGTCAGCACCCAAAAAATACACACTTTTTGGCTTTCTAATAGAAGCAATACTACGAATAGTGTATCTGTTAATTCTCTACGCGTATTTGGGAAAATGCTTAAGGTTTGCAGTGAATACAAATCTTTTTATTTTTTTATAAAACGAATGCTGCTATTTTAGGTAAAATGTCCAAAAATTTCTTCGTTAGTTTTCAAACTGCACCTTTCACTGACATTTTAGTATATTTTTCATTGAATTTAAAAAACATTATTGATTGGAAACCTTAGACATGTTCCTAAATACCCGTATAGAGTGAACAGATAAATCATGGGCAGTGTTGCTTAAATTAGGAAACCAAAAGGTGATGTTTGCGCCATTTTTGAGTGTTGAATTATTATTATTATAATCTTATATTTTAAAGGCGTTGTTTCATTCCACCAAATACATTTAAATTATTTTTAGCATACATAATGTATGTAATGTATAATATTTTCTCGTGTTTCTCTTAATCAGTAATACTGTATTTTCATTTCTTTATTTATGGTACAAATGTACATTTTATGAAAGGTTATTTAATTATTTTGGCTATCCTAATCACTAACACAATGTTAACGGAACAGTTCTTTTTCATAACAGCCTCACCGACACCGTCTCGAAGAGCAATTAAACTAACTCCCTTTCATATTATTTAAAATAAACGTTTGGTTATTTCTTCCGAACTACATTGGTGTAAAGGGCCTCATTCGTGACTGTTACTTGATGCAATTCAATTTTGCAAAATGATTTCCGTAAGTAACTGTTTTATCTTATTTTGCAGGTATCGTTATATCAACATAATATTTTTCTGCTGTGATTGGCTCGCAATGAGCAATTCATGCTACAATCCATTTATTTATGGAATTTATAACGTGAGTACCGTTTGTCTAGGTTGCTATCAAACTAAATTATATATATATATATCGCAATCGTAACATAAAACTCACATGTCTTTTGATTGATGATCTTTGATTCTCAGGAAAAATTCAAACGTGAATTTAAATTACGTTTTCCGGGAGGAAAAAAATGGAATCAGACACCCAACAACGAAAGCTACGATTTTGTAAGTAATTTCACTACTGGCACGTACCTACGTTATTTTTATTTTAACGATACACCTTCTTCTTTTAAAGCACTTATTATTTTTTTTGTTTGTTATTTTCAGAGTTCCACTTCATCATTACAAACATACACCCTGGAACCATTATCCACCATTCCTTTATAGTAGTGCCTACTTATCAAAAAGAAAATGGATTTTTTGTTTATGGTTTCGATGTTTGGAGGATTTCTCAAAGTTTTTTTCAAATATTATTTTGTTATAATCACGTATCATCTCATATTAAATTTGAACTAACATTATTTGAAGTTTGAAGTTTGCTCGCATCTCAGCTTGGGCCCCATAGCGATAATATTTGGCAAACTTGTTTCAGGATAAAACTCAAACACTGCGCTTTTCAAACTCATTTCGTTCTCACGTAGACTGGAGAAGGGCTCAGTGTGTGCAGATCCCGATGGTAACTTACAGCATGCACTTCTGTTCATATCCCTATCGCGATTTCAAGCGCTCCCGCTACGCGAGGTCCAACCCCCATAACAACTCCGACTTGTCCGAAATCAGCAACGGGCGGGCTAACCCCAGGAGCGTCCAATACTCCGTGACAGAATCCCACAGCGGAGAGATAGCTTCCACCAAGTTTGGTAAGAGCAGCAAGGAATCCAACGCACGCCTCTGTAAATTCGTCAAAAGTGACGGAAACAGCTCGGATGCAAACAGCACCGCCTCGCTCCCTCGGTCTCCAGAGGTAAAAAAAAAATCTGGATGCTTCGGAAAGAAGTTCAATAAAAACGCGGACAATAAATCTACCCAAAGTAATGAAGACACCTTCCTGAAAGATATAATACTCTCGACTAAATACAAGAATTCCAGCGAAGGCTCTGTTTACTTTGAATCCAAAGAAAACAAAAGAAAAAATATGGAATTCAACGCTAATTACTCGAGCGCCGGGAAGAGTCACGCGGGCACTTCTGGGCCCTACTTTCGGGGGGTGGTGGTGAGGCGGCCGGCACAGAGTCGCGGCTACCTGGACAAGTGGGCGGGGGGGACGGGCGCAGAGGCGGACCACGTGGAGACCGACATCTACATCTTCCCCGAGGGCGGGGGCGGGGGCGCGGGCGGGGGGTCCAGCGCCGGGGAGGAGAGGCCGCCCCCCCGCCTGCCCGAGGATCACAGTTTATAGGTGTGCGCTATTTCGGCCGCTGCGATGTTTTCTTACGACCAGAACAGGTGCTAATTCCGCACTTCACTTAACAAAAAGAGCTTACATTAAAACAAGGGTAAAGTATACCGACCAATTCATAATTAAATGACCATTCATAATCGATCGGAAATAATATGCTTAGTAATATGTGAAAGTACGAGTACATACATGCAATCGTGTGAATAAAATAACATCGTGTATTATTGTATTTAATACTTCTTCTGTCTTCTCGTGTCTCTCGTAGAGTCACAAATGTATTTCGTTGGACTCATTTAAACATGGCAAGTATTAAGTATTATTGTGAATTATATTGCTACGGCCGAAATGTAATTTAAGGAGAATCGTGTAGTTTTCTAAAAAAAATAATAATTTTACAAAAAGTCAGCAGAGTTCAATAGATGCATATATTTAAATACCTTTAATTAAATCTACCTACCAGTATTTTTGTACGAATCGAAAATATGTGTATTAGAAAAGTGATCTGTTTTTCGTTTTAGGGACAAAATCTGTGAAAAAAATAATTAATTTTACAAAACCATATTAATAACGTGCAGAACCCAAAATTGAAATATATTTATTTTGTCAATTGTATCTAATCTTGAAACAGTATTACCAATTTAAATACTCAAAATGCGCATTGTTTAATTATTTACGACAAGTCTGGACTCTAAAGGTAGCCTCGATAACTCATTGACCTAGATCAGTTGCCCGGCTAGTGGATAGTTACTGAGTTCATACCCCGGTGGCGGCAATAAAATTTCCTAGTATTTTCTAATATGTATGAAAATTTATATCATAAATTTTGTATCAAGATTTTAGGAAAAAATACGGCTGTTATGTTTTGTTTTTCTTAGCTGTCGAATTTCATGCAGAAAAAACTACAAATGCAAGCTAAGACATTCTTTTGCATTAGGGAAACAATTATTTAAGCCGTGAATTATTAACCTTTCAAATATTTTTCTTTACCAGAAACTGACTTTTTTTTGGTAATCTTCAATAATTTATTGTTCAAGCCAGTGAATTTTTTGAAAGTGTAATTTGCAAATCACTTTTTTTTTATTTGTCACTATTCTTACTTGTTTCTCATAGGGAAACCATTAGATCGTCCTATTGTTAAGCCATGACTAGGATATATTTATGCGTATCATTGTTTGTATAAAAAAACGACTATGGAAATAAATTTTAATAAGATTTGTGTAAAAATACTAACATTGTAATGGTCGCACCTCAAAAGCTATACATATTTATTGTTTCTAATTCTGAAATTGTTAATTCGACGCCAAATGGACGCTTATTTAACATATAAATTTGATATTCTTGTTTTAAATTGAAAAAAAAATCGTAGTATATATTATACAGATTTACTTAAAATTGTATCAGTCAGAAGAGGCCCGTTTAGTGAAATAAAGTTAATAATTTGGTTTTATTAAAATCATTAAAATGAATTTCCGCCACGAATTAACAGTTTGAAAATTGAAATACTAAATATGTATAGCTTTTGAGGTACCACCACCATATCACCCTTTAATATTGTTTTAAGCGCCAAGAAATTTTGAACGAATTAATTTATTCCTTTTTAGAGAATTTTTTGCTTGCCATCGGCTTGAGACCAATGATTTGACATTTTTGTATGAAATTTGCTCTAACTGAAAAAAATCAATACTAATTTATCATGTTTAGAGTGGTTAGACTATATCATGGTTATTAACATTATTTCATGCCTTTATATAAACAGTCAGTATCGTAGTCAGTGTTGACTGGAACACAGTACTCACACTGATGCGTTGCTTGCATACAACATGTTTCAAACTTATTACCCGACTTCATGAAACAAAATTCAATGTAAAACTTTTGAAATAACTGTAAAAACTTTTCAAATATTTAAAATTCGACCAAAGTGTACACTTGCTATCACCACTTATATTAGGCGTAAGAAATAAAAATTCTATTTCTCAGTGACGTTTGGCAAGGACTGAATCACTCTCGAAAATATATTCATATACACCAATACACACAATCATAAATTTGTGTTATTTGAGTCTACTCTAATTATGCGACTTATAAAAAAATACCACGCCCATATTATTCAGTGACAATTTAGGTTTAAAATATTATTTCAACAAAATTTCTTGTCTTTACTTACATAGTGTCACATAAAATAATCTAAACATAATTTGAAATAAAATAACCAGTTGATACATTTTTTTTCGGAATATCTTTAACTCGTTATATATTTCTCGGGTGGTACTGCAATCATGAGCGGTATTAACCTATCTTTATCGTTGTAAATACATATTCTGTAAATATATTATTTTATGATATTATCTCTTTGATTATATTAGTTTCACGTCTACCGAATTCGGAAGCTTCGATGAGCTTAATAACGAACTTACATTGCGGCCAGAACAATGATTATCAAAACAAAACAAATATATTTGTAAAATAACTAATAGTATCATAGTACCGTGGATACATTTAATGTTAAAATCATTTTTATTCAGTCATGAATATAAGTAAACGTTCTTCTAAGGCTTACGGTTCCCATGCCTTAAATTGGTAAACATGAAACTAAAAAAAGAACCGTATTTTGTAAATTTTGAACATTGATAATTTTCAAATATTATGTCTGTTATAATTATTCGACTGTTTGGAAATAAAATGTCAGACTCTATTAACATGCATTATATCAATGTCAATAAAAATCATTTAAAACATTTAATGTTTTTCTGAAATCAGTTGTTCCCTGAAATCATTCAATTTAACATCAGAGTGGTAGATACTCTAAGTATCACCCTGCTGAAAAACATTTAGAATCAAAACGTTGCTTGAAATGGTTTTAGACGTGTCAAGTGACCAAATCTGAATAGTCAAGTACTTTTCAACCTTCCTCTTCCCCATATTCTTCCCCTCCCCACTTATATCAACCTCAATATACCCCAACATACCCCAATTGGAGATGCCATAGTTCCACTGTCTCCAGACGGTTGGGACTATCCTGTGCAGTATCCACTTTAAAGAAACCTAGTAATAGATATCACAGCCAGAGTTCACACGAACACTGTGCTCACAGAGATTAATTGCTTGCATACAGCATATTTCAGACTTGTAATTAGACTTCAGCAAAAAAAATGTTTTTAAAAAAAAACACTGTAACAATCGTGCATCACCGTAAAAGTTTTTTTGAATATTCAATTTCACACTCGTTGTCCCTTTCTCGCTTAAAACAATAAATAGGCTGTTTGTCGGTGTAAAAATGCAACAATACGCACAATACTAAGTGTGTGTTTGTTTGGATCAACTCTAATAGGGCGACAATTACGCACGATTGACAAAGCTGCTAGATGATCAATTAAACAAACAAAAAATTCAACTGATCAAAAAAAAAAGTTTTATTTAGTTAGCACACTCTGGTTAGAAAAACTTCTAATCGGTGCCCTGCATCAATATTGATATATGGCACCATGTTATCTAAACTGATTTTCAATCGTGTCTTTTGAAAAAACGTGAACCTATGATGGTTTCATACTAAATGTATCAAATTACCTATGTATTTTTTAACTAGTTTAAACTTATTATTTGGCACTATTTATATATATTTTTATTCGAATCAACTTCCAGTCTCTCCTCGTGTTTATCTCACTACCTGGAACTCTCTCTTCGAAAATCCTTCTTTCAAGAAAATGTTCATTTTCATATTTAATATATAGTGAATAATAAATAACTGAAAATTTTCATATTTGTAGGCACTTTACGTAAAACATAAATAAAAAAGAGTTGTAATATAAAATTTTGTCTTGTCAGAAAATAATATAAAATTTTATCTAGCTATTTTTTTTTTATTACGTATGTAGCGGCGAGTCATTTTTTTCATTTAAATATTTCGCCAGCAATATTAATACCAAATAAAATGTGAAAGATCGTCAATGTACCAAAGTAGAACTAAATAGTTTTAAATTAAAAACGTTGAAAATATTTGTACAAAACCCAATTTTATCAAAAGAGCAAGAGCTCACATCCGAGAGGGGATGTGTGAGGCTGTAACAAATCAAATTATATTTTATGTACCTTTTATGATATGGACAATAAACCGCCTAGAAATATAACGTAAATGGCTTGGATTTAATATGGAGATTTAATTTTGCGCTCAGTGTATGCAGACGTGTTTGGTTTGCATATTACAGGGGTGAATAAGCCCCGGTGCAAACGTCCGGTTTTTTGGGGCCAAGTGCGACGCGAAATACTATTTGTTAGATACCGATATGACTTGAATAATTATAATTATGATTTATTAGTTGAAAAATAATACATAACAAACTGTTATTAAACATGTAGATAATATAGGAAATTACAATTAATATTTCCAAGAAAATTCCAAATAACAGTACCTATATAGAATTACCTGAGGCGTATGTGCGGTAAAACCTTGTATGACCGTGTAAAAAATGTCGATATCCAGAAATAATGCAAGGCCGGTGCAAGCGTACTTCCCTTCCTCTTCCCCATCTCCTTCCCCTCCCCCATCTTCTTCCCCTCCTCGCTACCTTCAGCCTCACAACATACCCCAATTGGGGATGCCATAGTCTCACTGGCTTTAGACGGTTGGGAGCAGTTGGGAGTCTTGTGCGGTATTCACTATAACAACAAAAAAACAAAAAAATCGTTGTGAATAGGATGAAGAAAAGGACCCTTGGATGGTTTGGGTATGCAAAGCGGATGAATGAATAAAATAGCTTGAAATATAATATTAATTAAAAGGCTTTAATACTAAACGTGAAAGCAAATGGAAGAAGAAGTCGGCGAGGCCCGAGGACGACATTTCACGATGAAGTGAATCGAATACTTGAGTCACACTACGTCAAGAGTCTGATTAACAGAAGAGGATGTATGATACGATGTATGAATGTGAATAAAGCTAGGAGTGTGTGCTAATATAGAGTTGAATGGCAGTCTCTCCTCTTTGCCTACTTATGCGGAGAAACGGCGTGATAATTAGTTAGTTTTATATTAAATTATAAGGAGAAAAAAAAACAGGAAGTTGTGAAAATCACACAATGAAGTGATATCCTTTCACATTTTCCTTATGAATCTCTCATTGTTGGTGTAGAATATATCAATATTGGAAGAAATTTAGTTCAGGAGCAATGAATTCCTCCGCCCGTACTAACCGCACTGAATTTGATTTAAGGAAATATACTTTCAACAAGTATAAGAGTATGTTCATAATACATCCGTGAGGCAACTGTAGGCATCTGCCTAGTAACAAAATAAAAAATGTTACTCTATCACATCTTTTTCAGTTGAGCTTTGATGTTTAAAAAAAACTTATTTTCTTTCTCAGATTTCATTAATAATTACGTCCTGGTGTGAGCAAGAAACGCGGTGTATAATATTCTATTAGATAAATTCTAGAGAAGATTGTTTTAAAACGCTAACATCTTAAATTCAGAGATTTTTTTTTACATTATTGAACAAAACATTTTTGATTAAGACTACAAATGAATACATCTCGGAATGGAAAAGATATATTTTGCTGAAAAAACTTACGATTTCGGTTTTTTTTTTCAATAGAATTTTAACATAAACTTTCATACCGCTTCGTAGTTTAGTGCAAAATACAACATTAAATTGAATTTTCTAGATTCTCGTTAATAGATTGAAACTAAGAAATGCTCTCACGACTTTTTATAAAATTTCTACACATGAAAATAATAATTTAAGTACATAAAAATTATTCCACGAAGGAGAAATTGTTAAAAAAAAGTTGATCAAATAATGATCTCGGTATACGAGAACACCTTTATCATTCCATTTTCCGGATAGGTTATTTTTTGCAACTCATCATATTGGTAAACCGTTTTATTCGTATAACGATGTGAAACTTTTTATCTTTCTTAAGCATTCCATCAATCCTTCCATCAATGGATTTGTCCGTGGGAAAATCCAAATGAGGTAAAATGTAACAAATAGGATTTAGAGGTCCAAAAAAATTTAATGTTTTTGCATTTACGTCATGGAATGTAAAAAAATATTATTTTTAGCTGAATACCGCACAAGAGGCTCAATCGTCCGAAACCAGTAGGACTAAGGCATCTTCAATTGGGGTATATTTGTGAGGCGAAAGGAGTGAGGAAGTGAAGGAGATGAAGAAGAGGAAGAGCAAGATTGGGAAGCGCCTAGCTATTCAGATCTGGTCACTAAACACGGCTATTACTATTTTAAGCAGCGCATAGATTTTTAATGGTGGTCGTTTATTTATCAGTCTGGAACGTGTCGTTAAAATACTACATATTTTTGTATTAAAATATAATGAGAAAAAATCACATTTAAAATATTTTCATTCAATTTCTCAAGCCGGGTTTTGAACCCGAATTTTCCTCTGAAGTTTTTCCGATTAATTATTAAGAATCCTTACGATTGTTTGTCTCTCTTATAGAATATGGTGTCTCAGTAAGTATTACTAAGTCCCTATTGCAGCCGGGGTATGTTTTAATCTTCGGCCCTTTACATGGTGGCAATTATTTACGAAACAGTTTATAAAATCCGTCTCGTAGATGCACAGAGAGATTTTATAAGCAATTGGAAGTATGTATTTAACAATATCTTCTTAATCCCGCGCTATAACCATCTGAAGTTATCATTGAAACGACAAACTGATAGTTCTTTCATTATACTTACATAATAAAATAAATTTTAAAAATGTAATGTTTGAAAACTAGAGAAGTGTTGGTGAACTTATAAATATTAATTCAGAAAAAAAAAAATAAATTCTGTGATGACCCGCAAACCATCGCAGTACGAAAAATTAAAACCAATTTAAATTGTTCCAAAAGTCAACCTGAAAATCATTTAATTCCTAACCATTTTCCAAATATTTATACATTCCCCCAGGGCAATAAAAAATAATCTCAATTAAAAAAAATCATTTGAGTATATTTCTAAAATTCATTTACTTATTTAATTAAAATGATTTAAATTACCTTCGGAATGGGTCGAAACAATTTAATCGAATAAATTTAAATCGTTCATTTCGAAAAATTGATTAAGTCCATCTAATGCAGAGGCGGAATATCTCATGGGATTTTAGGATTTTTTTCAGTTTATTTTATGTGAATACCGCACAAGAGTCCCAACTGCTGCCATCCGTCTGGAGCCAGTGGATTATGGCATCTTAAATTAGGCTACGTTGTGAGGTTCAATGTAGTGAGAAGAAGGTCGGGAACTACCTGGCTATTCGGATCTCGTTACCAAACTGACTTGGTGATTTAAAAACCCAAACGAAATATTTACATTAATCTCCTGGTATTCACTACGGTATCTTGGAGGACCCAGTAGCTAATCGATTATACTCGTATTATTTATAAAAACAATTTAAATTTCTACGTGCAGTTCAACAAACTATTGCTTACTATGTGAATAGGGAGCCAATCTACTTTTACACCGTGATGGAAAAAGGATTTCTAAATTAAATTTGTGAATTTTTACGCCTAAGGATGTTATGAGAGTTTTATAGAATGAGAGTAAAAAAATAACAAATTTTCAGTTCAACCCTACGTCAAAGAATCTCTTAATTCTATCATTTTTTCAACGTTTCTGTGGAAAGGGAGAGTTAGGAAGGAAGCGTAGGAAAAAATGATTAAATCATAATTGAGCACCGTTCTAAAAAATTACGTCAAATGATTTAATTTCGTCCAGCGCACCTGTGACAGTTCTTCTATTTTCTAACTAAAACGTCGCACCTTATTCTTAGAATAAATAATATTTCCGTTTATTACAGGATGATCTACTCACAATTTGTAGAAAAAATGACCCACGCAAGATACTCTGATAAATCAAGTTGTGTTAATGGAAGAAAAATGATCTTATAATAAAAAATAAAATAAAAAAACAACACTGTGTCACAAGCTTAGCTAAAATATGCTGCAGTATAAGTTAAAGCTAAACAAAACATTTATTTTAAATATTCATTGATTAAATACTATCAATAATTTTCAACGTAATATGAAACTGAAGAAGACATAGAAAATAAAAATAATTGGTAAATAAAATGTAGAAAAAAATTGATGATTTATCCAATATTCTTTCTAGTTGTACAACTGTGCTCGGGTAGAGCATTACATTCCAATACAAAGATTGCTTCTTATATATATTCGGTAGAACTTACGGAAAAAAAAAACAAAGAAATATGAGATTGATAAAAATGACAGTTTCTAAAAAGGTTTCAGTAGCTCGATCGGCAGAGACATTATTCCCGGATAGAATAGAAGTTTCGAGTTTCAGTCTCGGTTACGACCTAATTATTTATTTATTTTTTTGTGTCTTCTGTTTCATATTTCGTTGAAAATTATTTATATTACTTTAATAATTAATATAAAAATATATTTTAATGTAAGCACTTATAATTCTAAACAAAGGCTTGATATCAAAGGAATGTGAAAAAAAAAAACAAACAAACCACAGAACGAAAAATGCGAACTTCATTGGAATTCTAACAAAAATATTTCATGTACCGGGCTGGCCAACTCTACGAAAAACATTCCAGCAGAAATTACGGACAATATGAATGGACAATATTTTTTAATCTAACTGTTTTAGGGCCGAAAAGCACCATATTAATTCATTTTAATATATCTGGTACCGTGTAAACAATCTTCTTGAAATAAAACATCACCAACACCGAGGCTAAATTTTGGTTTGGAAAAATTACCAGAGCGTAAATGCAAAGCTTGGTGAAAATAACGTGGAGAATTTTTTGAAAGTCGGTTGGAAATGTTTTTTTTAATAGTAGTACAGACATAAGAAACAAAAAAAATGGGCACTTGTTAAAGAATATATTATTATCTTTATATTTAAAGAAAATATTTGACACTAAAAGAGTTGAATTTTTTTTTTTTAAATTATGGATGGGAGAAAATAGGAGCTCAATAAACACAAAATAACTAACTTTATTGTAAATAGCTAGCTTTTGTATAGTTAAAACCTTAATCAGCATAGTAACTGGAGTATCAAACCACTTATTTATTGATTGATTTTTACTAACATACTTGAGAGTTTTTTTTTCATTTTAAATGAAGGGAATTGTGACTTATTTAAAAAATATATGTATGTCTTGAACTTGTAGATGAATCTATGTAAATTAAATTATTTTTCTCGCAGGTTAGTGTAACACGTTTCAGTAAAGCCCAAAGGAAACATTTCCCAAGGAACGTGATGTTAGTTTTCACTCGTAGATGTAATGAAATGTGAAATTCGAGGAATAGCCGTAATTAAAACGTAGAGGACGGAACGTGCATGCGAGAACCATCTGTAGGCATATTTTCTTTTTTACTAAATAAGTTACTAGGCACGCATTATTCAATGGAATATGTGCCGACCTTTGCCGTCGAGCAGTTTTGATCCTCGTCTACGAATATAGAGGTGATGGATTTAAATCTCGGCTTGTCTAAATACATTATTCAATTAACGTGTATTATTTCACATGTAATTAACATTTTAAAAAATCACAGTATATTTGCACTTCACTATACACTCAATATCGCCCTGGTGAAATACCACCATTCAGAATCGAAACGTTGCTTTGAAATGGCTCTAGCTGTTTTTGGTGACCAGATCTGAATAACTAGGTACTTTCCAACCTTCCTCTTCTCATCTCTTTATTTTCTCTGTTCCATTATACTACAACATACCACAATGGGAGAAACCATATTCCCACTAGCCTCGAACTAGCACTCTAGAGCGGTATTAACATTAAATAAATTAACAAAGTGTGTTAAAGTAACCCTCCGTAACATTATAGGAGAAAAAAAATTAACCTTTAGTGAATTTTGTGTAACTTCAAGTGTGTTTTATTTCGGTAATTAATAATAACGTTTTATGGCAGGAAACGTATTATATTCAAAACTAAAACAATATGAATAGTTTTCACCGAAATATGAAACAAAGAAAAATATAAATATATAAAAATTGGGTTTGCCACCGAGAATTGAACCCATATTTCCTTGAAAATTGTTGATATTTTTTTTTTAAATTGATGTTAAAATAAAATATTAAGCTTTTTTTAATGAATACTAATTTAGAAACATTATTATTTTTATTAATATTTTGAATTACATGTTTAGTCCTTTTAGGCTTCTTTAGTTTGGTGGCTTCCAAGAAACTGGACGTTTGTATAGGGCTAGCCGATACGAACGGAACACTTGTTCCCAGATGATGTCGACTTTATGAGAATGGGTTGTTTTTCCTACACGTTTTTATTTTTTCTCTTTCCTCCTTCATTCAATCCAGACCTTATTAACCAAATCCCTTTTCTACAGCTTCTTCCTTAAACCGCTTCACAGTGTTGCCCAACCGGGTGGCCATATAGTTAGTTCCCTCGTGTGTACGATGTACAACTCTTGTGAGATGCCACAAACTCTTCCCACACTAAGAACGCTCCATCGGAAGCCTGGAATTGAGTTAACTAATGTTATTTGAGTTAAGTACTTTCGTATTATTTACTTTAATGTAATTTCAAAAACACATATTTAGTCAGCGCAGGTTATAACAAAGTTATTTGTAGAAAGTACAAAGCCAGGAGCTAACTAAAACAAGCGGAAATATGGAACTTGGAATAATGCCTGAATACTGTAACGTCAGATGTAGCCTAGCCTCTCTATCTCAGAAAATAAGATGTCATCTCGATTATATTTGAGGGAATCCATGTTTTTTTTTTTTTAGGTTTTAATTTTATTTAAACAATAATTTTTATTATTTTTAATTTGAAAAAACCATTTTTAGTTAAAAGTTTTTAACTAAAAATTGTTTTTTTTAATTTAAATAACAATTATTATTGTTTAAATAAAATTAAAAAACCTAAAAATTAAAATGGAGTTCTACAAAATAAACTTTAAAACCATAAATAAATGAATCCATGGTTGTTAACGATAAAGAATACACATAACAATCACAGGAAATATTTCATGATCTTTGTATATTATGACTTTTTTTTATATGAGAGGGAGAGAACACTAATTCAAAAATCAGGAATGTTTGTTTTAGTGAAAAAGTATTTTATATTTTCGGTTCTCCTGAACGACGAACGACCGGGATGCTAAGCAGAACACTTTTTTGGCGATGGTCATACATTTTGGTGGGGCTCCATTTCAGAGCAAGAATATATATGGAGAGGAAGCTAAATGTTTTTACCCAACCTATAAAAATTTACGATAAATCACTTTCTCCTGGTCTTTACGTCGTAAACCGTGAAAGAGAAAGAGACAAGACAAGTTCTCACACAATATAGCACATTTTGTTAAAAATCACCTCAAAAGCGATGTAACTAACACAAATTAATCTTTAGACACTAATATAACCCAAAAACACCTAAAGGCACACGGTGGTAAAGTATTTTAAACAGTTTATAAATAAATTTACGCAGCGAAATTGACAGTTTAAAAATGACAGCTGTCAAATGTCAACAACGAAATTTTCCGAATAAAAAATGGACAGATACATCTTTGTGAATTCATACGAGAATGAACTATAAAGTAACTATATATATATATGGAGAGAAAGAGCTACATATTTTTACCCAACCTATACAAATTTACGATAAATCACTTTCTCCGGGATAAACGTCGTAAAGGGTGAGAGAGAAAGAGACAAGACAAGTTCTCACATAATTTAGCACCACCATTCGGTATGTAAACATGTTTTCCATCTCCTGCGTCTCCAGCGACTCCACCCACTACGTTTTGTCATACGACATAACAGGATATAACTGTAGGGTTTTTTAGGTGATATCCTATTTATTTTTGTTTAAAACAATACTGTGAAAAAGTGCCTATAAAAATAAACAAAAACATTATGTCGACATGTGCTATGAATGTATGTATAAATACCCTAGCCCTAGTCCTAGCCACGCCCGAGTCAGGCAAAAATCGTCAATACTGACTACAGAAGCGCTCCCTCCATATAGCGTAAGGTATGCTGCATACGGCTATGAATTATCTTGGTCGTCTTGTTGTCTCTGGCAGTATTGCCGCTAAGTAAAGTCGACGGCCTCCATAGTCGAGTGGTAAGACGCTCGACTAAGAATCCAGAGGTCGCGGGTTCAAACCCGGCGTGTGCCAATGACTTTTATTGATTAATATGTGTCGTAACACATTTAATTCATATAAAAATTATAAAAAAGTATATTTGCGGCACATTCCAGAGTGATAGATATTTTAAGTATCGCCCTGGTGAAAGACCACCATTCAGAATCAAAACGTTGCTTGAAATGGCTCTAGTCGTGTTTGGTGACCAGATCTGAATAGCCAGGTACTTAACAACCTTCCTCTTCCCAATCTCCTTCCCTCCCACTATCTTCAACCTCACAACATACCCCATTTGGGAATGCTCACTGGCTCTAGACGGTTTGGAGCAGTTGAGACTCTTGTGCGGTATTCATATAAAAAAAATAAAAAAAGTTTGACCACCTTGGCGTAGTTGCAATTCCTCAGCTTTCTACACTTCTCTTTCTTCAGACTTTCTCCAAGAAACCTTAGGGAATCAATACTACTGGATTGAACCCGTTAATATAGTTAATCACTCTATTTTTACCTCTAAGGCCGTTTTCAGTTGTTTTTAACTCGCTGCGCACCGACCAGATTCTGTAATCTGCGCCGCTTCTCACTAATTGTCGTCTGTGCGTAATAGTGTTTTGCATATAATAGTATCGTGCGGTAAGTACTTTTACTCAACATAATTTATAATGTCAATCCCCTAGCGGAGATTGGTTGACATTAGGATAATCTTCCCCCTGCAGACTGTAGACTCAGAATGACAGTTGAACTGTTATCGCGTATGTCACGGATCTGGTATTTTCGTCGACCTCGCACTGTGCAATACTCCAGAACTAAGTTGTCTCAAAATTCGGTTCAAAATTAGATTTTTTTATTTTGGGATAAAAATATATATGATTTTTTTTTATATGAATACCGCACAAGAGTCTCAACTGCTCCCAACCGTCTAGAGCCAGTGAGACTATGGCATCCCCAAATAGGGTATGTTGTGAGGCCGGAGGTAGTGGGGAGCGGAAGGAGATAGGGAAGAGGAAGGTTGGGAAGTACCTGGCTATTCAGATATCTCACCAAACACGGCTAAAGCCATTTCAAGCAACGTTTCGATTCTGAATGGTGGTCTTTCACCAGAGCGATACTTAGAGTATCTACCACTCTGAAAATTGTTGTTTTTACATTGAATTTATTAGAAATGCTTATTACAATTCATAAAATAAAAATTTGAAATATAAAGGTGTTTTATTTTTCAGCAGCGCACAAATTTTGATTTGTTTGAGTTAAGAAATAAAAAAATTAAAATTTATTTTTGAGACGAAAGCGGCCGCTTAACAACCACTGTGCCTCGCCTTTCGTCAATTTCCGCCGGATTAGCTGCAAGGGGAGAATTGATAATGGGGTTGGATTAGTATAGCTTAGAGTCAAAATTAAATGTCGCCTCTAAGCTTACGGATTTGTATACGAATTGCGCTATTCAGACGGCTTTCTGCGTTTTTTTTGATGGAGTGATAAATTTGATGAAACGAGATTAACCGTTTTCCATGCCATTGGACCAATTCACTTAAAATTTATGCTCATTTTGATCTATAAATCGTAAAATAAACTTAAGTTCAGCTCTGTCACCCAAACAAAAACACGTTTTTTCGATTTCCACGTTTAAATTTATTTTGGCTAAATATATATTTTTATTGTGAATACCGCACAAGAGTTTCAACTGCTCCCAACTATCTAGAGTCAGTGAGACTATGACATCCCCAGTTGGGGTATGTTTGTGAGGCTGAAGGTAGTGGGGAGGGGAAGGAGATGGGGAAGAGTAAGGTTGGGAAGTAACTGGCCATTTCAAAGCCATTTCAAGCAACGTTTCAATTCTGAATGGTGGTCTTTCACCAGGGCGATACAAAGAGTATCTATCACTCTGGAACGTGTCGCAAGTATACTTTTTTATTATTTTTTATATGAATTAAATGTGTTATGACACACATTAATTAAATAAAAGTTATTGGCGCATGCCGGGCTTGAACTCGCGACCTTTGGATTCGAAGTCGAGCGTCTTACCACTCGACCATGGAGGCCGTCTATTAATGATTATCTTAATATTTACCTTATTTAGTCAGATTAAAGTTTTTACTTTCTTGTATGGTATCTTTTAATTTATGTTAATTCTCATTTTAAATTTTTAATTCATTCCATTTTAATGATTTGATAATGCTAATTTTAAAAATTTTCATTCGTGGAAATGGAATACCCTTTTAATGATTTGACAATGCTAATTTTGGAAACTTTATTGTACTGTTTTTTTATTAAACCAGACCGTTTTCACCTTGTAACAGGCATCTTCAGACTAGTAAATTTCGAGTATATACTATTTTTGTCTGACTCTACATCATATTGAACATGTGTGACTTGGTATTTTGTTTTATTGCTGACGGGAAGCTTTACAATACTTTCGGGTGGTTTTATTATATTACCTTCTGGGAGACAGGTTACATAGTGATGAGTTGGAGTAATCTGTGGGTTGTTTATATAATATGTATTGTCAGCTTTATTTTAAGCTATGATTTTCCCGTCTCAGTTGAATGTTTTTTATAGCAGGTATATTTACTTGGGTCTATTGGTAAAACATATTTTAATAAAATGTACACATCAAGGTATTATCCTTTGTAGATTTCTTTTTAGATGTAAAAAAAAGTGGAATAAAGCATAGACATAAAATACAAGACACGTCATATTCATACAAATCGAACAATAAATGTGGCACGATCTTGATTTCAGTTTGAAAGTTCATAACGCTTATGAAAAGGATATCCATACCAAACAGAATACGTGTGTACAGATGAGAAAGCTATATGAACGTCCCGCGCTACTGTTATAATCTGGTATTGAGTATCTAGCCAAGTAGATTACGACGTACGGATTCGGTTGTCTTCTACACACTTACATATTTCTGCATTCGCTATCACACATTATTTCTGTTGAACAGCTTTCGTCTTCGTGTAGCTAAAAACCTTGTTAAAAATTGTATTTGTTGAAATAACAAGTGATTTGTGTGTACTTACGCACGAAAAGAAACTCCATGAGATTTGTTTTTTTTCTCGTGAATGGTTTTTACCCTTGTCAAAAGCACAGGAAGGCATTTTATCTCAGAAAAGAGTTTACAGTGATGCGTTTGTGGCAGCTTGTGACAGCTTGTCTATCGAACGAATGTACGTGTGACACAAACGCAGTAAATCTCAGGTATGTCTCGGGCTCGGTTTAGTGCATTCACGCGCGTTGTCTCAGTAACGTATCTACATTATTTAATTCATCTAAGGAATAAAGTAAAAATTGGTATTATTTAATATTTTAACTTATGCTTTAGTATGGCATATTTAACTTTTATAATATCATAAGAATAATTCCATTGAAAAAAATTATCGCCTTTTTCTTTGCACTTCATTAACTTGTTTTAAATTGACAAAAACATAATTCAATCATATTTACGATTGTGATTCTTATTTTTTTTTCATATGAAATTTCATTACCGATTAAATTATTTTAATATTAAGATATTCATTATAACGTATAAAGCGAACATAAAATTTGAATTTCATTTTTTGCATCAGCATGTCCCCGTACAAAAACAATTTACCTAAAATCATATACCTGTCTTCGAAGGTCTAATGTATGCAAAACGAGCTCATTGAGGGGCCTTCGTCAATATCTAAATGTTTAGCGATAGACACCTGCCCGGATTAGCATTCATCCGAAAGTCATTATTTCAACGGGTTCAAAGAAGCAAGGGTACTAGCTAGAAAGGTTATTAATAACAGTTTTCTCCTTGCCTTTACTCTACCTACCTGCTAATAATGACTTTAAAATGCTAAGAGCCGGTAATTTAGATTCTGGAGACAGAAATGTTCTTCATCTAGATCAGTGATAGTCAAAGTGGGTGATAACTCCCCCTCCCTTTCCCCCCGTAGGTGGGTGTTAAAGATGTCCAAAGGGGCGATGCGCGGTGATTTCACCCAAGAAACCGAGTAAAGTAGGTGAAATTTGATGATATATTTTAATTATTACTTTTTGAAGATTATTTTAATGCTAAACAGACATTTAATTATTTGTAATGCTACGTATTTAACTCATAATATGTTAGAATATATTTTAAGTGATTAAATTATGATTTCAAAATACTTATGTCGTAAATACAGTTTATCATTTAAGTATTTCGCAATTTAAATATTATTAATATTGTACATAAATATGAATAGAATATGTTGTCAAATGAGAGCAATTTTTTTCAACTATTTACATATTGTATGGGTTTTTTTATAGTTGTAAAAAAAATAACAAAATATTTATTTTAAAGTAAAATATAGATCTTGCTCCTAAATTCTTCAGAAAACCGAAAAAATTCACATACTTATAAATTATTGTCTTAATGGTCTACAAAGGTACGGATCTTATAATAATAAAAATAAATTGATAACTTTTATAGCGCCGTTTTTGCGGTAAAATCATGCCAAGGGCGCTTTACGAACTAATTTATCCAACCTATAACTTATCACTTAAACTTATAACTTATAGCTTACAGTTAAGATTTATTACTAATGGCTTACAACTTACAACTAATATTTTCAACTAGTGACTTACAATTAGGAGTTATAGCTAGTAACTAACTACTGAGTATGACTTATAACTAATGACTTACCTCTAAAATTTCATTATTTACACACATTTTATCACATTTTTATTAATGTTCAACGATTTTTCTCTTGTGTAACGACAGATAATTAAATAAGTTTCGATTCTCAAAAATAGAGCTATTAGAATTATACTTAGGCGAAATAGCTATTCAATAGTAGCAATAATGTCAGACGAAATAAATTGGCTAAGAGTAATATTAATATAAAATTAAAATAAAAATGCTTTGTTTTTCTAGTACTAAAAAAATTAAACTAAAAATACCCATTGAAATAAATGGTATTATGTACAATATAACAAGCAAAAAATAAAATTTTCCCTTTTTTTCTCAGTATTTTATCTAATTTTATTAATTCAATTTAAATCACTTAATTACTTCATCAACATAAGCGTGTAAAAAAATACGAAAAAATACTTTTTATGGTTTTCTTACAAATAGACCATGTCCCAAAAAACAAGGTCTTCGATTTTTTTGCGGTGGAGGTTTAGAGGGCTATGAGGGGCGGTTAGGGGCTAATATCTGGCGATAGAAGGCTGAAATAGAGGGGGGGGGGGCGAAAGCAACAAAATTAATTTTTAAAATTTTCTTCATATATTCAAATTATTCGTACATTGTTGCAACATGTCGCAACTTTGACCGGTCTGTAGCTGAGTGGACAAACGCGTCGTATTCCAACCCGGTCGTCGTGCGTTCAATTTCTCTGCTGGCTAAATCCTCCATCATTGCACAAACAACATATTACGCTTATTATGATGGCAGTAGGAGTTTTTCAAATATTGTCAGGTTATTCGTAACCCGTCTTTCTTTTGAAATAAAAATATACGAGTATGTTCATATGTGTACTGTTATTATATTGATTTTTAGATGGATAAATAGCTTTAATTAAAACAAAATATGGTGTTCACCAAGCAAGGTGACTCGGGAACTTTTAATATGTGAGGTGAACAATAGTGAACTTCATAGTTTCAATATAAATATTTTTTTATAGTTTTTACCAAACAAGAGTCTTAACTGCTCCCAACCATCTGAAGCCGTCGGACTATAGAATCCCCATTGCGGTATGTTGTAGGCTGAAGATATTGAGGTGAATAAGAAGATGGGGATGAGGAAGAGAAAGGTCGAGAAGTACTTGGCTATTCGTTAATTTTTTTATTCTAAATGGTGGTCCTTCACCAGGGCGATACTTAGAGTAACTACCACTCTAGGTATGGCCCGTCTTAACACATTGGCCTACCAAAGGTTTCAAATCCAATTAACTTCTCTGTTAAAAGAAATCGATACTTCAATCCTATGTAATTTACAAGGCTCTTTGAAATTCGCCTCCCGGTAAAACGTTGGTCACAATAGAAAGTATGAGTTTCTTCTCAAAATTAATTTAAAAAAACGGTACTATATATTTTATGTATAATCTTTTTATAGTCAAAAGGTATAGGTTTACCATAGCGTTCGAATCTGAAAATCAAATAAATTAATGATTTTTTCATAAATTAGTTTTAATTTCTTTTTGTCATGGGTGTTTTTCCTGTTGGTGTTGTAATCCTTTCTTTTCGTTTTGGAGATGGGGGGCGTTGAATAAATTTATAGTCAAAAAGTGGGCGTCAAGTATGTGGTGATTCATTCATTAATTCTTCAAATTAGTTTGGAAAATACTAATCTAGATTATAAATACTCATAGCTATCATCATTGTAAGCATTAGTGGGTTTTAGACATTTAGGTACAACTAGTCACTACATACATTTGACGGCCTCCACGGTCGAGTGTTAAGACGCTGGACTATGAATCCAAAGGTCGAGGGTTCAAACCCGGCGTGCGCAAATAACTTGAATTTATTTAATATGTATATGTATTAAAATTTTTAAAAATATCTAAAGCGAACTTATTCAGAAAAATATGTATTTAATTATGTTGCAAAGTTACAGATCGCTTTAGTTTCAGTTCGTGGCAAAATAGAAACAAACAGCAACGTTCGCAAACTATTGGTTATATTTTAAAAGGCTGCGAACAGCTCGTATTACAATAATATCACTATTAAATCCAAGATTCCTGGAAATTAAAAAAACTGTTGAAAAAAAACAGCTGAGAAAAAATTATTTTATCGTTTTCACACAAATGTTATTATGGTGGTTTCAAATAGTCTCATCGGTCGCCTATTAGACAGATACACCTTCAAACAATAATTCTTCGAGACAGCACCCTGCCATCAAATAGAAATGGTTATTGGCATATTATAATGCTTCAAATTGTTGACAGACATCTAGATTAAACAGTATCATATTGATCCTAAGTGTGCTACCAAGAGGAATATTCTACACGGTTCTCAACGAGGGCGATAACGCCCCCTTTCAAGCGTTAGACTTTCAGGGGGCTGTAGAAGATACTAGATAATACTTCTTAATATAATTAAGTATGCGTTTTAATTATTCTCATTGAAACATTTTTCTTTAAACTCAGAAATAGGATAGAAATCATATCCTATATTACAACTTTATAATATTACAGTGTAATTACACGTTTAAATATAATCGTGGCAATAGCTGTTTCAGATTCGCGACAAATGGTAAGATAAAAAAATTGGGGATGGGCTCTGGAAAAAAAATATCTCAAAGTGATCGGGGGCAAAACAAGATTGAGAACCTATGTTCTAGAAAAAATAGGTTAAAACAAAAAAATATAATATTTACTGTATTCAGTAACAACAATATTAATTGTTATTTATATTAAAAAGTTGAGCCCAGATTTATTACTAACTCCAAGAAAAATTGTTTGTTAGCAATTTGTAATAAAATAAAACAGATAGGCAGATAGTCTCGACTACTTTATAATAAAACACTACCTGTCGTTATTAATTTTCTACTTTTTAATTGCTTTTTATACACATGCATATACAATTATTCTTCTAATTTTGTTTATTTGTGAATTCCTACTTTAGTCATGTGATTATTACTGTCGAACTTTTTTTTGTTGTTGTTTCTATTTATAATTCAGTTGTAGTTTTTCTCTTCTTATTACTAACTATCCCTTTTTATACTGAATTTTTTAAATAAATGTATAAGTATCATTCCTCTGTACTGTATGTAATTGTATGTTTTAATTAATATCTTGCTAATATACATATCAATCCCGATGAGTTATAAAAACTCTCTCTGGGACAAGGGAAATTAAAAAATATACACGAGTTACAACAAAATAAAGAGTAATCAAACTAACGTAAATCATAATAAATCATAAAAAAATACGGTACAAAAAATGGGGTAATTAGTATTAATACATGGCCTGTTAAAAATAAAAGGTGAATTTTGAATTTTCGCGGGCTGTGTACATTCGATTATCGATTTTTTGTTGTTGTTATGTTGGTACACGTATGTTTATCATATGTTAGCATTATCAGCCATTTTGGATTAGTGGTTTTTTTTTCAAAAGTAAAAAATCGAAGAACACACAAAAACGTGACTAACCTTTCCAGTTGTCAAAAACAAACCACTAATCCAAAATGGCTGATAATGCTAAAATATGATAAACATATGTGTACCAACATAACAAAAAAAACGATAATCGAATGTACACAGCCCACGAAAATTCAAAATTCACCTTTTCTTTTGAACAGGCCTCGTACATATCGATCCCGGTGAGGGTTAAAAACTTACTCTGGGACAAGAGAAATTTTAAAAAATACATTAGTGGCAACAAAATACAAAAGAAGAGTAATCAACTAAACATAAATCAAACAATAAAATATAATAAAAAATACAGTACAAAAAATGGGGTAATTAGTATTAATATAAGATACAACTTAATTATAACTAGAAACAAACGGAGAATCAGTCATGTAATTTCAATTTCCCTAGTCCCAAAGTGAGTTTTAAATGCAAACAAAAAATTAAAAAAAATCGAGCACAACTGTCAGTTGCTTTACCTTTGCTCCGCAAAAAAAAATTGTTAGAAACCGTGAAAAGTGAACTATACATCTACATAAATATCTAAACAGTAACAGCGATTTCCAATGCACAAACTGATATAATGTTGTTGTGTCTACGTGTGTACTAAAACCATTTAAACATAAAAATAAAAAATAAAACGAGTTCTGAAATATTTGTTAGAACTTTCATGTAATTGACAACAGTGATTTAAAGGACCAATCCGAAGTGCTCGCAGTGAGCTCATTGAGCTACCATTTGTCGAAAGTGCAACTCGAGGACCAATCACAGTCAAGTGTCACACTCAGAAAAATACCTGAGAAGCAAAGGAACACCGACTGTTCTAACATCTGAATCTCACGCTCCCAACTTTGATTCTGTTCTCGAGAGGTTAGAAATAAACATGGTAAAGAAGCTAGATGCGTTTAAAGTGCAATATTTAAAAAAAAATGGATCAAGAAAACTCGGAAACCAGAAATTCACGAGACTTTATCAGTCGGCAGTATGATGATTTACACCTTAAGATGGATACCATCATAAAACTGGTTTCCGAAGTTGAAAATAAGAGGAAAGAGCTTACTTAACCTTTTCCGTAAGAAGGGTAAAATAATTTTAATTTACAGGGTCATCAAGAGCCTCGAAGTCAGACTGGCCGAAGTCGAACAATCTTCTCGCGAAGGCTCGCTTGAATTCGTAGGGATTAAATAAAAGATGGTGAACAGCCTGCAGAATCAATTAAACGGGTGGCTGCGGTTGCAAGCGTTGTCTTAAAATACGAAGATATTATGAAGGTAGGGAAGATTCCGAATCGATGATCAGGAGCCTCGCACAAATTATACACAAGATGGACCAACCCTCTAAAAAGACGCCAGATCTTAATAAACCAGAAACTACTCAACTTAACTGTACCTCAACATCACGGATTTATGTGAGCAAAATACTTGGCACCTTTTACAAAGATTTTCTGTGGAGGTCCAAGTCAAAGGCAAAATAAATGGGTTATAAATATTTTTGGTACAAAGACTACAAAGTTATGATCAAGGAAGAATAAGGCGATAAAGTTCTCTACGTCAAACATGCCGAGGACCTTAGTAAAAATGTTTAATTGTTTGCTTGAGTTCCAGCCGCCGGCCATCCACTGGCTCGAATATCCTTCACGTTGGTAAGACAAATTTGCATTTATTATTTCACTGCAACAATAATTCACCTCATTTCTACTCTTGGAGTAAATATATATATGGAGAGAGAGCTTAATATTTTTACCCAACCTATACAAATTTACGATAAATCACTTTCTTCGGGTTTTTACGTCGTAAACCGTGAGAGAGAAAGAGACGAGTTCTCACATAATATAGCACCACCATTCGGTATGTAAGCATGTTTTCCGTCTCCCGCATCTCCAGCGACTCCACTTACTACGTTGTGTTATGCGACATAACAGGACACAAATCAGCGGTTTTTAGGTCATATCCTATATTTTTGTTTATAACAATACTCTGAAAAAGTGGTTTTAAAAATAAACAAAAACATTACTTCGATATATGCTATGAATGGATGTATAAATATCCTAGCTCTAGTCGTCACGTCCGGGTCAGGCAAAAATCATCAATACTGACTACAAAAGTGCTTCCTCCTGTATATTATTGCTCTGCGGATTGAACTAACCACAGAACAATGAATTATTTAAATCAATGGTGTAGAGCTAAAAAGATGTAGTGAAGTAAGGGATTTAGGAATAATAGTGGAATCAGGAATGACTTTCCGCTCACACATAAATTCCATCTGTGATAGGGCCTACAAACTTCTTAGGATTCATCGTAAGAGTAAATAAACCATTTAGATCTCCACATGTTATTGAAATACTATATGTCTCACTTGTTCGCTCGATATTAGAATTTGGATCAACGATTTGGAATCCACAATACATTGTTTACATCGAAAGACTTTAGAAAATTCAAAAAAGGCTTTGAAACACTCACATTTTATGTCTAACCGAACATTCGAACAACAAAAAGACTCATCAGCATTCCATAAGTTATCATCACTAGAAGATAGAAGAAATATATCCGACCAAATATTCCTACTCAAAATTATCAACAACGCTGTTGACAATCACTACCTGCTAGAAAATATCCATTTCCACCGTCCAGTACGAAACACACGCTCGAACCAATTATTCTACATCCCACACTCAAAAACTAACTAAACGACATTCATTTTTCCGAAGAACATGCTCAAAATACAACAACACATTTACAGAAGCTGATATTTTCCATTTATCCACAGGTCAGTTTAATAAATGCATACGAGACATAATCAAATAACAAGGGTCATTATTACCTCCCTACCACTGCTGTGCGTTACAGATCTACGATAATTATGTTATTTATTTGTCTCTATTTTCCATTTATACACAGTATGTTGTGTTTCTTTTTATTTATTTTTTTTTCTTGCTTATATTAATCATCTTGGGTTATATTCTATGATGTATTATTTATTATACAGTTTTATTCAACTTCATACATAGATAAAATTCTTATTTGTTTGTAATTCTGACATTATTATTTTGAATATTTCATTCTCCATTTAAGTTTAACATTATTAGCGGAAACTTCATTGGTTAATGCAACATAGTAATCACTTTATTTATAAAATTTTGTAAACAACTGTATGTTTTCCTAAATAAAAATAAAATTCTATCTATCTCGCGCCTAATACTTAAAAACATTGCAAATAATACAATTATTTTTTTAAAATAACTAATTGAAGTTCACTTTTAAAATATCGAACTTTAAGAATAAATTTAAGATGAATAAGTAAAGACGCAGGTGTCGAGCACCATAAAAAGTTATTAATCTCGACTTAAGCTTTTTCTCTCAGATATATTTATCTTTCTCCCACAAAGACACCACTCTAAAATGTGTTTTAAGGGATGGCGAATGAAGACCAAATTTATGTACTTCGTTTTCTGATGTAAGAAATGAGATTTTGAAGTAGGCGAGAGATACTTATGTAAATTTTTCACTTTCCCGAGTGCTTGAGTAAAAAACCTCTCCACAAAAAATCATCAATGAAATAGCACCAAGGGGCGGAAGTTTTATGTATAATTGTGAAGTGTTACTATAAAGTATAAAGTATAGAACTAGCTTTGAACTGGAGCCTTTGAATATATCGCGGGTTTTTTCAGAATACAAAAAATAAAATAAATATATATTATTCTTTTTAAATAACGCACATCATTTTATATAGATCTAACCTCGTGTAAATAGATTTTCTTCAGAATAATTACAATATTATTTAACAGTTTCGGTACATTACACGTAAGGCTTTGACTACTCAATTTTTTTGATAGCTATTCTGCGGACAGAAAATAATTTGTGTCACATGGAGTATTCGTATCTAATTTATTATTTGTACGATCAGGAGTACCCCAGGGCTCTAATTTAGGTCCGCTTTTTTTCATATGTATAAATGATATTTCAGAGGTTATGCTTCATTAAGGTATCTTTCTCGCTAGTACCGTTGCCTGTTAAGTCTTATTATTTGAGGCGTAGTGGTCTAAAATTGACTTCTAGTCGGTTAATATATTGTTTATCGTACCGACTAGAGGAATATACAATGAGTACCGAGCAAAATAAAACATGAATATCGATATATATATGAACATCGTGAATCTTTCTGAAGATATTCTTTCCAGAATAAGGAATTTCCCTTGGAGACCTTGCCTCACAGTAATAAAATATGTCAATATCCTACATATATACTTAATATGTGAAATATATCTAAAAGCAATTATGTCTGCAATAATTGATAATGTTGTACTTTTTTTTTTAAAGATGAATTACGTTTTTGGCACTTTGATATCTTATAAAAAGGATATTTTTTTCTTTACTTAGATCGTAAATAGTTTCATTGTGTTTCGCAATCATCCTAAATCGATTTTTGAGGAGAGAAGCAAACTGGAGATAATATATAATATTTATATAATATATTATCAAACTTAATTCTAAACCACCCTGAACTTAAACATATAAGGATGCTTGAGTAAAACTGTTTTTTATTTTTATTTTTTTTAGTAGTGGCCTTAGCATTCATACTATTTAACTGTTTCATTGCATATTTTTTTCACTTAAAAAATAGTATTATTTTTTGTTTGTTTTATATTATGATAAAAAAACGTTGCTAAAACACATTTTCAAAAGATATTCATAGCACCGGTATTTCATTACATGCCTACACAAACAGTCTTAACGCTTTTCAAATGCGAAAAATGAGTATAATATATTAATAAGTATTTCAAAGGAATCATTGAGGGTTGAATTTGTTTATTTTTTCGATATTTGATTTCTTTTGGAATGAGATTATTTTCCGACAAAATGTTACCCTCTCAATTGTACAGATATTTTCTTTCATCAAAAATACAGGCACTTTAGAAAATTATTTTTTAAAAATTCTATCACCTGTTTTTGAAATGTCTTTAGCTTTGATTCGTAACAAGATCTGATAAGCCAGGTGCTTCCGTACCTTCATTTTCCTCTTCGACTCCCCCTTTCGTTTTTTTCTTATATTTAACGCTGGGTACAACATTATTCGATTCGATGCTTCATAGTCTCATGCGGTATCACATTTACTTTTCTTTTAACATTTTTTTACCCTTCTTCTTCTAATTTCTCATTACCTCTCCTTTTATTTCATCCAGTGAAGAGGAGTTTCTTAGACCTTCTAGTTTTGGGCAAAAAAAACACCTGTCATGTATTCTTCCACTTGAAAACGTTGCCCAAATAGGAGACGACGAATCATGATGTTCCCCTGGCTCTGTTACAGGTTAGAATCTTTTTTTTATTTTTTTTTTTTTATTTGATTTATTTTGTTACATACATTTAAAAATTACAGAAATAATAAAAATAATGTAGACATAACAAAAAAAATCCCACATAGGCAAAAGCCAGTGCGTGGGTATACTAATTCAAATCATAGTTATAGCTCTCTATAGTTACGTTTTACAGTATAAGGTACATTTCAAATTAAGTAAAAAAAAAAAAAAAATAAAAAAAAATAAAAAATAATATTGTTATTATTTTTTATTTTTCAAATTCAAAATCACAACAGATAAGTTAGTTAATTTTTTTTAGAATTTAGCACTTATAGTATGAAGAGGCTGGTATCTTTTGCTTTTATCCAGTTTTTATTACATTTTTGTATGTATTTAAGGAAGTTGTATTTGAACACTTAAAATGTAATGAAAGTGAATCATACATTTTTGGGGCAATGAAGTATGCATGTCTCTGTGCAAGTCTAGTTTTGCAGAGAGGTACTTCCAGTACATTATTTATTCTGTTGCTGTAACGATTTTCATTTTTTGCAAATAGTTTACTTCATGAAAATATGTACTTTAGGCACTGTATACAATAAATTTTTTTCTTATATCTAAGAGATCAGCTTCTTGGAATAATTGTATGGAGGGGTATGTAATTTTTTTATGCAACATTATTTTTATTATTAATTTTTGAGATATTTCTAATGGCTTAATATGAGTATTATAAATACCCCCCCAACCGATTATTCCATAAGATACTGATGACTGAACCAATGCATGGTACACCAATTTCATTATTTTTATGTCAACTATGTTATTTAATCGTTTAAAAATGTAAGTTAAATATCTTAGTTTATTTACAAGCTTTTCTACATGATTCGTCCATTTGAGTTGACTATCTATTGTAATTCCTAAATATTTGACTGTATTTCCCGATTTCATTTCTACACAATTAGAGCATAAAATAGGGTTGCAGTTATTGTTATGGAACCATATATTTAGGTTAGTTAGAGGTGCAGCCTTTTTGGTATTATAGAATGGAATATAAATAGTTTTTTCACAGTTCAGAGTTAAAAGGTTTTGGTTGAGCCATTCTTTGACAATGGAGGTGCATTTATTAGCATTTTCAGTGACTTCGTTCCAGGATTTACCATGTACTGTGATTGCAGTATCGTCAGCATATGAGAATAGTTTTCCCGAAATGTTAATTGTTTATCTCTTGCGAGGTATAATACAATTCATCTGAAACCTCTTATTCCTGAGGTTTATGTATTGTATTTAAGTAGGCCTAATAAATGAGTTTTTTTTTACCATTGTTGACCGAGATCTGATTTGATACATTTTTCAGTTTCGAAAATGATGTTCTTTAAATTGGTTATGTGAAAACAATCCATCATCTTGCGCCTCAGATGTTAGTCAGGAAGGGGAAGGAATGATAGAGCACCATAGATACATCATCGTGGTTTGGCTGCGGTTCCCATGACTATCCTTTTCACCCTAATCGGTTTAGCTAGTGTGGAGCTGTCCTGATTCAAGTTATCGACGAGATACTAGGTTTAAAAAAAACATATTTAATATTTAACAAAATAATATTAATATTTTGTTCATGACGTTTTTCAACCGGAAAGAAAATGCCATAGAGAAAGGTATGTTGGCGTAAAATTTACTTTATTTAATGCCAGTAATTTCAAATGTAATATTGATTGCAAAAACTTGAATATCCAGTAAATTTATAATTTATAGATAATATAATGTGTTGGAAAGAAATTAATTGTCTGAGCGATGAAACACCGAATATGCTTCCAGCTTCAGATGAATTTAAAAAAATATTGACCATAAACGATAAGATTTTAACATAAAGTGCTTGATAGAAATGGCCGATTTTAAACTAGGGAAAGAATTCTAAGAAAAAGACAACCAATTCACTCACCAATAAATGTTTAACCAACGGACGAATGATGCACGAAACACCTCCTTGTACTTTCGAACGAAGCTCTAGTCTAGTCCCAAATCGTCACTGTATCGAATCATTTATTGATTCTTTATTTAAGTGACGTGGTGTCACGTAGGAAATCAACATAACATCATTTAAAAATTCGACAGGATGAATTTTATTAAAGGAGCCATTGAGAAACGTATTGGTGATCCTTAGCCACCATTACACTTCCAATCGCATAATGCCAGGGGTACAACCAAGAAGATTAAGGTGTTTGTTTCAACTGGTGGCAGTGATTAGTCGAAAGATCAATGTGCAAGGCCCTCTCTACACATAAATAAAAAGAAACTGATCACGACGCAAATTGCTAACCAATTCGCGATGATTTTGAACCTTTGTAATTAAACGAAACACCACACACGGCGCTACTGTCACTAAACAGTCACTAACGCTTTGGTAACCAGTTGGTAGGAAACTCGACCTGTCTACTCGGTTTTGACTTGAGTCTTGAGTCGCTTAGTTTTTGGTCCGATTCAATACATCAACGTTTTTTATCACATCATTTTATTTTATAATAGTATCGTATATATTTATTTTATATAAATATATTAAAATATACCGGAGCAAAAAGCTAAAAGCCTGTAACAATAGACCGATAAAGCAAAAAAAAACAAACATTACAAACACTCCAACAAACTCGATTGAAGTGAAATCAAAATTACGCAATCAAAAAAAAACATGACGCCGGTAATAACAGAGGATTTATTTTTTGTATCTGCATTGTTATTCTTCTGATATGCCGAATAGCAATCGGATAAAAACGGAGAGGGTAATGTACTTCCGAAACTTTTTTCTCTCGTTAGCTCAAGTTTCCGCGTAACGTAGCCTTTAGCCCACGGGCAATATTTTGTCGAACCATATAACCCTATGGTGGGGTTATTTTGTTTAACGGTTCATAAGTTTTTACATTGAATACAAGAGCGGAAGCTATGAGCTGTGTAGCTCATGAATACTACATAATAGGAAATATTTTCGGCTTTTAATAATATTTGGAAAATAAATTTCCCATATAATAATGTTATACAATTTACTTTGATCAATTTTTTATTCCTTTCTAAGAATACAAAAATTTCTATTGGCTATATCGACGCTGGAAAGGTAAAAAGGGCTTCAACGACACTTTGGACAAACATATGTTAAATATGCAGTTTTAATCAGCTTTTTTACATCGAATGCTCTGAATCTTATTTGATTCTGAAGTATTTTGTGGCGCTTCAGCCATCTAAAATATATTTATTTATTTATTTTATTGTATACGCCCGAGAGGGCTTTTACATTAAAGGTTCACAATTGACAGTGAAAAATGAATGAGAATGAGAATTATGTGCACAAACAAAATAAGGAATAAGATTAAGTTAATACTTTACATTGAATTTTTTCGAAATTTTTATAATTTTAAGAAATTTATGTTGAATTTTTTCGATAGAGTCGGAGTCTATTTTATAGTTAGAGGACCAGATAGAAGAATTATATTCCACTTGACCACGAACTAAAGATGAATACAATATTTTAAGTGTAGAAATATTCCTAAAGTCTCTGGCATTTCTGAGAATCCTTTGGTTGTAATTGAGTTGATATGTAAAAGAAATTTGAATTTAGTATCTAAAATTATCTAATATATGTACCATTTGAGAGAAGGCTTGACTCAGGTAACACAGGTTAGGGACATTTAAACTTTTTTGTTGCTTCAGGTAACTCAGTGAGAAAAATTGAGTTCATTTTTTTTTTTTTCAAAATCCAGCCAGGTACTGAAGACTTGTGAACTTTATTGTAAAATAAAAAAAATCTTTAAAGTGCTCTGGTGTAAACTTCCCAAAATGGCGCTTCAGCCCTTCTGCCTTTCCGGCGACGAAATATCGCTGTGCTAGTTCAATACTATAACAAGTCAAAAAAAATTGATTGGCTTATTGGTGTTTTCTGACTTCTTATAACACAAGGAATCAAAAAGACACCCACAAGTCAAAAAAAAAATACTAGTAATAGTATCGAACTAGCACTGCGATGTAATGTTCCCACTCAATTTACGCTAGTAGGCAATCATTAAAAAATTCTGGGAATATCAAGAGTAAATGTCAAAAAAGAACCAATCATATCGTTTGCAAGATATATTATGTGTAGTATTTTATTGTACACAATAGTAGCCTGGATAGCTTAATAATATAATATAATACGTTCTTCACTTTTCGCTTAAGCGTTCAAGTCATTTTTTTGTAAGGTCAGGGGTATCTTTTAATAAAACCTGAGCCGCTTGAATACCCCGAAGATTAATTCCACAACCTGAAAATCTTAAGCTTTACATCAAACATATCTAGAATCTACCTAAGATTACAAGAATAATAACGTATTACATTATTGAGCGTCACCGTGGAGCCAATTCATGTCTGTCTTTCTATTTTCTGTACAATCTTACGTCCTTTGACAAGTCTCAATTATTCGACCGGTTAGTAGCCGAGTTGAAAAATACCTCGGGCTCCCACCCAGGTGTCATGGGTTCAATTCCTCTGCTAGGAAAGTCCTCCATATAAAAGGATTTCAAAAAATATAGTTCAACGTGTTTCGTGACTCACTACTAAGAATATAATATACTGATCTGAGGAATTTTCTAATTCGGCATACGGCTGTTGCCTTGACGTCAGCATTTCGACGGGGATTTCTTTATCAGACACCTTATATAGCGTGTCATTTTCCGATACTGCAACTGGGGAGGTTGTCGTCCTCCGATGTGCTGTTACCCTAGAAATACAATGGATTCGGTGGTCTTAGCAAATCTGAGCCGTCGCGCACGAATTCGGTGGTGTCAGCCGTCTAGCGGTGCAGTGTGCAGTGCAGGTCATTGCTTCCATGCCATGTGCAGTGGATGTACTACATTGATCTTCAGTGATCCGAGAAAATACTGGCGGTGCGGTGTATGTAGTGGAAATAGTTTATTGATCCCAACATACTCATAAACCTAATATAAAAAGCAATTCACGAATACTATCAGAATCAGAAGATTTTTTTTTAATTTCTGAGAGCAGCTTCTAAACTGTCACTTCAGAATATCACGGCTCGCCTATGGAATATTCTACCTGTGTTTCATGTTTCGTTTATTAATTTATTTGACTTCCTGTCGTTATCGCGAATTGTAAACAGTATTTTTTATTTTAATCCTTCAGTCTATCTAAGAAAAAACATGACAAATATTCATATATCATTATGTGTCTGAGTTATTCAATGAAAACTCACCACGTATCACTTATGTCAAACTGTCACAAAACTGGTTTTCAAAATAATAGTTTTATGTGTATTCCCCATAACTCGTGTTGTGCTATAATTCATAGTAAGTGCACGATAAATAATATGACTTTTCACTTCGCCGAAATGGAATTCTGGAGAGACGCTACAGTAATACCCCGTTTAACGAAACTTTCGAAAACGACGCCTGGTGAAAACGAGTTGAAAAAATTATACTATTTATTATTATGTTTCGACTAGCGATTAGAAACAACACAAAAATGATCCTAAAACGTGATGATTTGAAATAATCTAGTTCTGAAAATATTAAGAAAAGGGGTTTGTTTTTAATATCCGGATTTAAAACACTTTTCTTTAAAAAACAGTTAACATAAAGAACGACAAAACAATTCTGCACACAACGATCTTTAGCTTAGTGACAACTATTTACTAGGCACTCTAATATTAATAATAATAAATGTCGATCAACTAACGAACTACCACGCCATTTCTCTGCAGCCGTGAGCAGAGAGGATAGGAAGTCACACAACTCTATCTAGGTTAGCCATATCACTTCTTTATTTATTCACATTCATACATCTTCTCATACAGCTTCTCTCGAGAAAACCATGTATACCACATCCATACCCAGTTGCGCGCCATAAATGCTCATAAATTCATCAGTTCAGGGAGTTCTCTACCTCGGTTTACTAAATTTCAGAAAGCTTAAAATGTTACCTAGAAACCTGCTTCCTTCTTAAACCGACGCAATGCTGTACATTTTGCAGGTTTATGTTTCCGCATAAACTATAAATCCACTGAAATTCCAATAGGCACACAATACTCTAGAGAAGGAGCAATAAGAAATGAATGTCATCTGTAAAACTCAAAGACGGGATGTAAAAATAGTGATAACACGGGATGTTTTGGTTATATACTTGGAGTTAGAATATACATAGAGAAGTACCTTTGCATAACAGTGTTATCAGGATTGTTGACTTTATACTGACTCGATAGAAAAATATATTTAATGATGTTGGATAGCCTATTAGTTACCGCCCACATGAAATTCGAACATTTTTAATAAACATATTTGAACATATCAAACAATACAATATCAATATACCATTAACATGCTTTATAAAGTCAAAATATCACTCAAACACTAATAACAAAAGGTTTTCCTAAATAATGATGGAAGCTTTTTATCGATTTTTTGTTTTTATATCATTAAAAATGTGAAAATTTTAAAGTTAGGTCAAAAATATTTAAAACTGTTGAAATATTTCTGAAAACTGATGTTTTATAATCTTTGTTTGGTATTATTTGAACATTCACGAATAGCACATATCACCATCATGTTTGATTTATTTGTACAACCACTGCAAGTTTTTAATCAACACAAATAAAGGAAATAACCTCAAAACCAGTTGACGTAACTTTATACGACTCAATAATGTGAAGTTAGCGCGGACGGAGAGCATTCTTACATACTTGTGAAGAAGTGCTGAAATATTATCTAAAGACTTTTCTTGTCTTTTTCTCTCTCATTGAATACGACGTTAAAACCCAGAGAAAGTGATTTATCGCACATTTGTACGGGTTGGGTAAAAATATTTAGCTCTCTCTCTCTCCATATATATTCTTGCTCTTTTTTTTTTTTTTACATGAATACCGCACAAGAGTCTCAACTGCTCCCAACCGTCTAGAGCCAGTGAGACTATGGCATCCCCAAATTGGGTATGTTGTGAGGCTGAAGGTAGTGGGGAGGGGAAGGAGATCGGGAAGAGGAAGGTTGGGAAGTACCTGGCTATTCAGATCTGGTCACCAAACACGGCTAAAGCCATTTCAAGCCAAGGTTATATAATATTATACGTAAAGTTTATAACAAGGCGTGTTTAGGTTAGGGGTAAATAAAATTACTTCAAAGCAAACAATAAGTTTTTAGAGAATGGATTTATCACTCTTACATCTAGTTAAAAATAACTTCCCTATCAAGCGAATAAATACCGCAAAAATTTATCTCATACTTTTTTTCTAAGATCAAAAAAATAATTACACGAGTACTATTAAAATGCTTTTAAAAACATTCGAAAGAGTTACGAGTCTATCGATCGGAGGTTGAACGCAAATAATTTGCACCTCATTTTCGTGATATATTTTTTTTAAATACATGTACTGTGCAAATCTCTAACAAACAAAGTCAAAAGAATTGTTCAAGAGATGAACTTTAACAATTCTTTTGACTAATCATTGACTTAAGTCACAAACTCGTCCCTCTCAGGTTGCCTAATTTGACTATCAGCTCATTTTCAGATCATGGTAAATATCTGATGACGAAGTAAAGATAATAAATATTTTGATTAAATGAACTATTTTACAATTCAGTCATAAAATCGCCCAAACAATTACTGACGATACAAAAGGTGTACCGTACTCCCCGTACGGGTACACCTTTTTTATAACCAGAATAATTTGTTATTTTTATTGTTGGCTGTGGATATCATAATGGCATTATATTGCTTTTCTGTGACTACAATGTGGCAATTTATCATGAACTTAAATATTAACTACTGAAAATATCTTAAGCTATTGGTCAGCCAGATTTTTTCGGCTCATGAATAAAACAGAGTAACAATTATTCGAGGCTTGTTCAAATCTACTTTAAAAAACTCCCAGCATCGTATCTAAACCTCTAGGGCTGCCGTTTCCCGGTGTATGTTCTGGCGAATTCAATCCATTCTAAAGAACACATGCGTCATAGAAAAAAAACCTTATTCCCGTTACTTTAAAGAAATAGAATTTGACAAAAATAATCGGTTAATGAAATTTTCAAGGAGCATATTCTCAAAATGATGGATTTTGAGAATATGCTCCGATAGTGAACGAAATAAATTGATATTTTGTATCAAGGCTTCCGATTTTCTGCGATTCAATATATTGGGAATTTTGAACCAGGGAAATTGAAAAAAATTAAAGATTTTTTTAAAACCTACCGCTCTTTCAACGAATGCAGTTTACTTTACAGCTAGGAATATATAAACTCTAAGTATCGCCCTGGTAAAAGACCACCATACAGAATCAAAAAGTTGCTTGAAATTGCTTTAGCCGTATTTGTGGTGACCAGATCTGAATAGCCAGGTACTTCCCAACCTTCCTTTTTTCTCCATCTCCATCCCCTCTCCACTACCGTCAGCCTTACAACATACCCAAATTGGGGTGCCATAGTCTCACTGGCTCTAGACGGTTGCGGTATTCACTTTAAAAACTTTTTTTTGTTAAATTGCATTTTATCAATTCCTAAAGAATAACCATCGAAGAAGACTTTTCAGTACCCACCTATTTTTATTGAACTGAAAACGAGTATTTGGGGTAAAATTGTAATAAACATTCTGGAATATAGGCATTTTTATCCCGGTCTGTGGTTCGCAATCGAATTTATTTTTAATTGAAGTCAATATTCCCGAAATTGTGAAAAATAGAGTGCCACTATTAAAATTATCTGCGATCATTTTGATGTTTCTTTATTCAAAAGTTGATCATGATGCCTGATCCAAACCCACCTGCCCAGTTGGCCTAAGGCAGGCCTTGCCGACGCGGATTACCTATCTAATATGACATAAGAATATAGTTATGTATTTTTTTAAAATCATTTCTTATTAATTGTATTGTTAATCTATTTAAATAAAATCTCACAGCCTTCAGCTTGATCTTTGAGGGCGCGTATTTGACGCCTGTTTTAGATAGGTTTCCGCCATCAGCACAACTTCAAAGCTACGCAGATTGTGCAAATTTCATCGCCTGGGCGCAAATTTGACACGCTTTATATAGAATTCTCCAATATACAAAACTCACGAGTTGTGAGGATTGCACGATTGAGATACCTGGGGCGTATATTTTTAATATTTTTTTTACCTCTTGAAGTCTTGTGCTCCTGGAAGATTGTTCATACATATTGATCGGGTGGTTAGTTAGTTTTACAATCGAGAGATTTTTTTAAAGTTGCGTACCTCTCCAGCGCCACGTGATTCTGGTATATGGTATACTAATTTACATCTATCAAGTAAGAACGAAGTCAACCGAGACTTTATGATCCTGTTAAAATATGCTGAAATTACGTTAAAATCGTAGGTCGTCAAGTGAAACATAGGTCGACTATAATTATATTATCAAAGAGTCACACATACGGTGCATTTCATCTTGGAGGTCACATACCACAAGAGAATAATAAAATATATAGAAAACCATAATACGAACTCAGACCCTTCCCAAGGTTAATGAACTTTAGAATTTAACCTTTCTCGTGGTATTGCTTTCTGTTTATTATCCGGGCTGGCTCCAGAATGTAACAAATCTCTAAATATTTCAAATATTAACCTTTTCCCCGAAAATGGATGCTAATATCTTTAGACAATTCCACGAATTCCAAAAAAAAGAAAACTTTTGAACTCAACTTGTTTTATGGGGATTGGTCAGTATTCAGAACGCATTGTTAGAAGTGTTTGATATGGAAAAACAGTTATTATATGTGCTTTTTCTTTGCTGGAGTTGGGACGAGGTATTTTTGGAAACTTGATTGAAAAATACATCCCCGCAGTAATGCTCTGTTCACCATAGGACTTAAAAGCTCCTGAAGGAATTTTTTATTCTATTCAATGATAGTCTCAAAAAGTTTCACAAAGTGAAACTTTTTGAGACTATCATTATTGCCCCAGAGACTATCGTTGCCTACAAAAAAGACCCCTCGAGCATTTTCGCTCTCAATACGGATTTCGGCATAAGATGGTATATTTTTCTTTACTCTATAACATTTTTGTACATTCAATTTATTATTTTACTTTTTAAAATGCAGATTTTTAGCGTGACAACAAATGCTTGTTCTACTATAAAAAGTTTGTTTTTAAAATGGTTTTCGAATATTTTAAATTTTTTTACATTAGGTGATGATTTAAATAATACCAAATATTTTACCTAATTCCACTATTTTTTCATTTAAGACCTGACCGGTTTCACCTTATGACGGGCATCTTCAGACTAGTACAATTTAAAGTAATTCTATGGCATATGTACTATTAGTGTCCAGAATGGACGCTTGTTGAGTCTCATAGTGAACATCTGTGACTTTGGGTTTTGTTCTATTGCTGACAGAGGCGGCTTTACAATTACATTCAAAAATACATTCGGGTAGTTTTATTACCTTCTGATAGACGGGTTACATGGTGATGCGTTAGATGCTTCTGTGTTTTTTTTATTAAATAAAAAATAGTGGAAAAAAAGTAAAAAACATAAGGTAACTTTTATACCAACCTTTTTAAGCAACGTTGGTTGAGTGCACCTTTTCGTGAGATTTGTGTGTATCTAAAGACCATTACTCATTCAATAAGTGAAACAGCAACTTGCACGGCAGTTGGTAAACTATTGATGGCATATCTGCCTGACCAACTCCTAACCGAATACGTAACGGGCTCACGTTACAGACGCCATCCCTAGAACAGGGGGAAAACCAAAGTGTTTTATTAAGGATTAACATACCACATGCAGCAAATCTATATCTAAATATTTAAATAATATCAACAATCTAAAACACAAATATGAAACAGAAAAGGGCAGAAAATAAAAAGACAATGGTCATAACTGAAACATTAATGCTTTAAAGATATTTCCAATTTCAAATCTGTTTCTAGTTACGCATATTTGTATAACTGTTTAAAATAAAATAAAAATATGTTTGCGGCACGTTCCAGAGTGGTAGATACTCTAAATATCGCCCTGGTGAAAGACCACCATTCAGAATCGAAACGTTGCTTGAAATGACTTTAGCTATGTTTGGTGACCAGATCTGAATAGCCAGGTACTTCTAAACCTCCTCTTCCCAATCTCCTTCCCCTCCCCACTACCTTCAGCCTCACAAAATACCCTATTTGGGGATGCCATAGTTTCACTAGCTCTAGACGGTTGGAAGCAGTTGAGACCCTTGAGCGGTATTTATATTTAAAAAAACATATTTATTAAAAAAAAATGTAAAATATATTTTTAAAGTTTCATGTTCATACAATTTTTTTAATGAATTCAAATAAATTATCTAGTTTTTTGTCATATTTTATTGGTATACGATCCACTCGCTGAATAAGGAAATAGCAAGTATGAGCAGAAGTGATGAAAGTAGACTGAATGCTGTAGAAATGAGATCCCTGAGGCGTATAAAAAATTATAGACCAATCAGTATACTTTCATGTTTTGCTAAGGTTTTTGAATCTCTAATATATAATAATATTTTTTCTCACTTTAAGCCCTTTCTCTGCACTAGACAACATGGGTTTGTTCCTCACAGATCTATCAATTCAAATCTTTTAGAATTTTGTAATTATGTCTGTAATTCATTTAATGAAAGATTACAAGTTGATGCAATTTATACTGATTTCCAAAAAGCTTTTGATAAAGTTAACCACTCCATCTTACTAAATAAGCTTGATCAAATAGGAATACATGGAGATCTTTTTCGCTGGGTGAAATCATATTTGTATAACAGAACACAACTAGTACTCATTAATGGATACAAATCATCCCATATAGTTGTAACTTCTGGTGTACCACAGGGATCGAATCTTGACCCCCTGCTTTTTCTCATATTCATAAATGACCTTGGTTCAAAATTACACTGTGATTATGCCTTTTTTGCTGATGACCTTAAAATTTTTCGTAAAATTAAGTCGATCTCCGATCATCAATTGCTTCAGAATGACCTCAACACACTCAATAACTGGTGTATTGACAATGATATGCACTTAAATGTTGATAAATGTTACACTTTAAACTTCACTCGAAATAAAATTACAAAGAACTTTTCCTACGTCATTAATAATACTATCCTTAATAAAGTTTCTTCGATAAAAGATCTAGGAATCACTCTTGATTCTAAATTCATATTTGATGTTCACATTAACGACATTAAGTGTAAATCATTCAAAATGATGGGATTTATTCACAGAATATGTAAACCATTCAAGGACCCACAATCAATTCTAACCCTTTACAACAGCTTGGTTAGAAGTAAATTGGAATATGGTAGCACTATTTGGAATCCTCATTACCACAAGTATGTAAACACTGTTGAATCTGTTCAAAAAAAAATGCTAAGAATGTTATCTTTCAAATGTGGTCTACATGACCATCTTAGATACTTGAATACTTTAACATGGATACACTGAAAACTAGAAGGCAATTAACTGAGTTGATATGTTTACATAAAATAATTCACGGTCATCTCGACACTGCAATATGTCTTAGCGCTATTGAAATTAATGTACCTAATGCTCATTGTTTAAGACGCCATAGTACATTCCACCTGAATACATTCAGAAACAATATTGCCTACTTTAGCCCTCTATCGCAAATGTGCCGACTATATAATCTAATAGAGTGTGCTGATGTAGACATTTTTGTTGATGGTCTGTACGGTTTCAGACGGAATGTCATGTTATTGCTTAAAAGGGTGTTAAAGTAATTCCCTAAGTATATTTTGTATGTATCTAGTAGTAATAAGTACAAAAACAACAATTTTTTTTTAAATTTAATGTGTCTTGTCTATTTGTATTGTATTTAACAATGATTGTACACTAACTGGTTTTTTTTATAACTGGATTTTTCACGTAAGTGATAACATCTGTTAAAACCCAGTATAAATAAATAAATAAATAAAGTATGAGATGTATAACGAGCCCAACAAAATTTCGTTCCAAATTGAAAACTTACCTTTTCAGACTCTCATATCCTTAAATTCACTAAAAGAATCTCAACATAATCTGTCTCTCGACGAATCACCTTTAGATATACAAATTTTAATTTAAATCCTGTACTGAACGACAAATTCAGAAAGTCAATTTTTTTTAAATCTCGCTCGGAATCGGAAAAAAATATTTTAATTTTAAGTTAATAAATGTGCCTATCTGATGGGACCTGCCAGGTTAGTATGTTCCTGCATATTTGCTTATTTAAACTAGGAATTAATATCTAATAATAGAAAATACGATCTGTACAGCACCCTCAAGGTGATTTTTCATAAAAGCGGCGCTATACAAATCATCCAAATATTATTATTATAATTATGTGCGTAAAACCATTTATAACCGTGTTAAAAATGTGGATATCCGGAAAGAATGCAAGGCTGATGTAAGGCGTTATGAATAGGATCAAGAAAAGGATGCTTAGATGGTTTCGGCATGTAGAGCGGATGAACGAAGAAAGGAGTATGAAAAGAGTATATAACGCGAAAGTGAATGAGAGAAGAAATCGGGGACGCCCAGGGAAGACATGGCACGATCAAGTGAATCAAATACTCGCGACCATGTCAAGAGTCTAACAAAAGAATAACAGAAGAGTATGAATGTGAATGAATCAAGAACTGTGTGCTGAGACAGAGTTGTATGGCGGTCCATCCTTTCTGCCTACCCCTGCGAGGAAACGGCGTGATGGTTAGTTAGCTACTTAGTTAGAGCAGATTCATATTTTTTGTATGTTACTTTCTCGATGAATTCAAAGAATAAACAATCATTTAATATTTAAATAATATCAATAATCTAAAACACAAATATGAAACAGAAAAAAGGCAGAAACTAAAAAGAACAATGGTCACGACCGAGAGTTTGTTTTTTTTTTAGTTTCTGTTTCATACTTGTGTTTCGGGTTATTCATAGTATTTAAATATTTAATAATAAATAAGCATTAACGCTTTAAAGTTAATTCCATTAATATAATATAATCATTATTCATTTAAATCTAAATTGAATCAAATGAGGGCGAATTGTATTTATTTATTCACTTGAATTATCATTATGAAAGAGGCTATTTTCGATAAGTGCGACAGGTATTTAATTATCACAGAGCTTGGGTACAAAGCGCCCCCATGTTGTTCCCAGCTCCGCGTGAAAAAATTATTATTATCCGGTGGTTTTTGTTATTTACTACATCCAATCTTGAGCGCGAACGCTCGCCAAATTATTCTGAGAATCTTGATGACTTTGTGTGATTTCATTTCAAAAACGATCTATTTAAGTTAATAAAATAGAAACTAAAAATACGCTTTCTATTTTAACCCTTATGTGACTGAAGAAAATTACACCTTTTTAAAATTGATGTGAAGGTTTCTTTTACAGTATATCATTTGCTGAAGTTTGTTGGACCACTTTTATGACGTAATATATTTCAATTTTTTTAAATAAAAAGTCACTTTGTTTTGACACCACTTTATTTGATACATATACCAACCGGTTTCGGCTCTAGCTGAACCTTCTTTAGGGTTGAACAAATATGTATTATTTTTTTGTTCAACCCTGAAGAAGGTTCAGGTAGAGCCGAAACCGGTGGGTATATGTATATAATAAAATGGTGATAAACAAAGTGACTTTTATTTCAAATTTAATTATGTCTTACCACTAAGCGAGTGCTTCATGTCAAAGTTTAATATATTTCAAGTCAGTTCAAAACTTGGGGAAGTGGATGGGAATTTCACCCAGTACCATCTTTTCTTGGGGTTTTTAATTAATTAAGTGATTAAAAATAGTAACAAAGATACGGTAATGTACTTTGAACACAACAATACATCATATTTATCATTTAAAATAAGATAAAATGATTAATAAATATGGGCAAGCTTAAAAAAAATCATACAAAACACATGAGGGTACCCGGGTACTTTTCAGTCATCAGAAGTTGTAAATTGTACTTATTCATTTTCCGCCAACATACCACCCACCACATATGCAACGGTTATGTTCAATTGTTCATTTTCACTATTGTGGAGAAGTCAGGAAGTTTTAGCCGGTTAGACTTACCGTAACATTAAAAAAATCTGTGTGGAAAACCGGATAGGGTACCCGGGTACCCTTTCAGTCACATAAAGGTTAATAAAAATTTTGCTGGGCAGCTGTTAGAAGTCACGTACAAATTTATTATTCGTTGGGCGTGTTTTAAAAATGCTATTCTTGTGAGCAAAGGTGTGATTACACTGTGATTATTACTACGCCATATTAAAATTATTTAATAAGTTGACCCACGATTGATTCATTTAGTGATCTATTGTGGTAGATTTCGGAAAATTTCAATTATTGTGATGCTCGATTACTATCAAAACAAACCGGAACGCTAATTTGGTAACCTACAAATCCAATTGTTCTAGTACTTGGAATATAATATTATTCATTTTGGTAAATACAAAATTTAGGGGATTGCTACGTGTCTGTCTCATTAGGAAATTCCTGTGCGAGACAGACGCAGGGTACACAAATGATGTAATAAGGTGGAGCATTAACAGTGATAATTATTTTTTAAAAAAATAAAAAGATTTAAACAAGAAATGAAACAAAAAATAAAAACGGAGAGATAAAATAAAATTAATAAAAGAACAAACTTATTACATGGAGGTTAAATTTCGAGATAGTTACTTAATTACGTGAATACCGCACAAGAGTCTCAACTGCTCCCAACCGCCTAGAGCCAGTAAGCCAGTATGGCATCCCCGATAGGGGCATGTTGTGAGGCTGAAGGTAGTGGGGAGAGGAAGGAGATGAGGAAGGGAAAGGTTGGGAAGTACCTGGCTATTCAGATCTGGTCACCAAACACGGCTAAAGCCATTTCAAGCAACGTTTAAATTCTGAATGGTGGTCTTTCACCAGGGCGATACTTAGAGTATCTACCACTCTCGAACGTGCCGCAAATATACTATTTTTTTATTTTATATCGATTAAATGTGTTATAACCCATATTAATTAAATAAAATTTATTTGCGCACGCCGGGTTCGAACCCGCGACCTCTGGATTCGTAGTCGAGCGTCTTACCAGTCGACCATGCAGGCCGTCATGAAAAATTTGAAAAAAATTAGGTCTTAGTGATAACATATGGTCATGATGTCATGTTTTACACCTGATTATGATTCGATCAAATGCTGAAACGAGCCGAGAATCGCTGGTTAACGGGGGCGATTATTTGAAGGGGTAATAAAAAAAAACATAATAATCATCGAATTTGCGACACTGTAAAATGTGACAGTGGTTCAAACCACTAGGCCTAAGTTTGCTTCCAAAAAAATGTGGATTAACGCCTTTGACCTAAACACAGTCGATAATATTAGGTCAAAAATGAATATTGTTCTAACCCTACTATCCGAAGTAAGAGAATATAGGGTACCCATGGGGATATTGTCAGGCGGAAAAAACTGGGTGTAGAGAATAAGTAAGAATAGACAAATGTTGGTAAAAATACCATAGTAGTAGGATCTCACCAGGGGGATACTGAGATAATCTTAAACTCTAGAAGAAAGACATTTAGTATTGTATGAACCATATACTAATTATCATAAAATATGTATTGATCTTTTGTTGGTCGTTATACTCGTATTTACACTGTTTGCATCTTTAGAATCGTTTACTTATAATACTTGAATATTAATGTTTTTAAGTACCAACATGTTAACTGTCCTCAACCCAATTTCCTTTTCTTTGATTTAACTAATATGATAATATGAATTTATACGTTTTCATCTGGATTTTTATACCCTTAGCTTCTAGTAATATTTTTTTTAATTCTGTTGATGTACACATTCACTGCTTTACCCATATCTGAGCCTTTTCTTTCACGATTTTAGATAGTTTTAATTTTGTGTACATATATATTATTTTCTCCTTGTTAGTTAGTCTTATTAGCTCAATTGATTTAGTATGAAGCGCACTTTAGGTGAAATATCACAAAACTGCGCTACATAAGTGCACTGTTATTATTATTATTGTATCATTTAATTATTTATTTATCTTTTTGAAATATAAAACATGGGTTTGTTCCATGTCTGTCTCACTAGGAGATTCCTGTTAGAGACAGACGTAGTGTACATTAATGGTATAATATTAAATGTAAATATTAATAAAAGAAAGTAATAAAAAAGGAAAAAAATGAGATTAAACGAATACAAGAACAAAGTTAATATATGGAGGTTACATTTTATAGATATTGTTTAGGAGTAAGAGGTTGTGCACAAAAATAAAAGTAATAAAAAAGGAAAAAGAAATAAAAAAGGACAAAGAAAAGAAAAGATCAAGTTAAATGAATATGACAACAAAGTTATAACGTGGAGGTTACATTTTATAGATATTGTTAAGGATCGTGCTTGTTGGGTTTTGAAGTTGTGAATTCTGGGTCTCGAGTTACGGATCTTACCCCTTTTCTCTGCCAAGGAGGTCGTTAAGGTCTTCCGGTATTTATAAAAAGGTCGTTTCTACCCTTTACGTCTGCACTATTTAACATAAATTGAAACACGTATAAGTTGGTTTTATGGGCTGAAAGGATTAAAATTTTGCATTTGTATTCCGAATGATGGTCTTAAGACAATTCAATGAATAAATCATTTGAGTAAGATTTGTGGGAATATCACCAAATTTACCGGTAAAATGCCTTGGGATGGGTGATTGAGGCACGTTGACTCGAGCTTCCATTCGACTGAATAAAAAATAAAATAAAATTTGGATCTGTACTCAGAATGACGGTCTGAAAAAAATCAATTTAAAAAAGTTACAATAGTGGAAAAATCATAAAATGTACCAGGAAAACGTAAGCCTTTGGGTTTCCAATGATTGGAATGTTGGATTCGTTCTTAGAATGGTGCTCGAAAGACTTTTTAATTAAAAAATTATCCAAAGTAATGTTTGTGAAAATATAATTATAATTCTTTAACACCTAGAACAGTAAAAATGACCTATTTGGCCTGATGTAGGCCATGTAGGCTATATTTTTTAAATGTGTAAAGCTTTTATGTCAATAAAGATCACTTTTTGTAAAATATGCATCACTTCCGACAGTTTTTAAAAATACGGAAGACCTAAGCCGGAAAAAAATATTGTAAGTGGTTTTTTATTACCGATAAAAAATTGAGGCAATTAAATAAATAAAAAAATTCTCGTTTCAGGCAAAGTGCGAGTCTCCAGTGAGTCTGAAGCCCGAATGCTGGCCCCAAACAAAGTGCCTCCTATATCAAAACGTCCTCCAAAACAAAAAGCCGTTTAAAAGATGCATTTGACTCCGCGAAGGATCCAGCTTCAACCGTTATCAAAAACATGTGTATATTGACATTATTTATCTGATGATAAACCTATAATATTTTTATGATAAGATTTACCTTTACATTATATTAATGAACAATAAATATATGTAAAACTGACTTTGAAATATGAACTGTACTTGTTTCATTACCTTCCTACCAAACCTACGTAGGGGCGCCGCAATAGGTGCCGCCGCCTGTGGGCAAAAACAGAAACTTCTTTTGACTTTTTGTGAATATGGTTCTGCACCCTTAAGTACTTATTTAATTAAAAAAAACGCCTTGTGTTCAATTTTGTAACGATGATTGAATTGAATTGTCAAAAAGGTCTCAGTTAAAAATATCTGTTACAACAAATTGGTAAGTTGTTTTAGTTTTGAATTTAGAGTTTATTGTACGAATCGACTTATATGCCTAGTGATTTTTTTATAGTGAATACCGCACAAGAGTCCCAACTGCTCCCAACCGTCTAGAGCCAGTAAGTATCCCCAATTGGGGTATGTTGTGAGACTGAAGGTAGTGGAAAAGGGAAGGAGATGGAGAAGAGGAAGGTTGGGAAGTGCCTGGCTATTCGGATCTGGTAACCACACACGGCTAAAGCCATTTCAAGCAACGTTTCGATTCTGAATGGTGGTTTTTCACCAGGGTGATACTTCGGAACGTGCCAAAAATACACTTTTCTTCATATTTTATATGAATTAAATGTGTTATGACACATATTAATTAAATAAAAGTTATTTTTACCATTGAACCCGCAACCTTTGGATTCGCAGTCGACCGTCTTACCACTCGACTATGGAGGCTGTCAGATCATTACAATTACCGCCATGCAAAATCGAAACGTTGCTTTAAATGGTTTCAGCCATGTTTGATGACCAGATCTGATTAACCGGGCACTCCCCAACCTTCCCCACCCCTTTATAAATCATTTCAAACAAGATACCACAATCGGGGTGCCATAGTCCCACTGGCTCTAGGCAGTTGGGATTCTAGTGCGGTAGTGACATGAAATAAAAATAATAAAAAAACCGACCAATGAGAAAGGTGCTAGATACTCGAGTATTATACCAGGAGCACAGGCGTACGAAAGGATTGAAGAAGTCGGCGGCGTCGCTGCTTTAGATATTTTGAATATATAAAATCATTGAATTTAATAAATTACCTCTTTTGACCGCAGGTAAAGTTATTTATGTCAAGCTGTACGCTGTACCTCAATGTCTCCCGATAATATGAAATTCAAAATCAACTCGCTAATGAATGAGCAATAGACAGTGTTTAACAATAAAATAACCGAACCAACACACCCGATCACTTTTCTGTGCTCCTGGTATCTTGTTCTTGTTGACTGCGTAAAAATAATTATTTTTATTGTGACATTAGCGCCGCTACGGAATTTAGTTCAAATTAAAACACTATTTTCCCGATATTTTACTCCGCCGACTTCTGCGCTCCGGATACCGGGAGCTAAGAAACGCACGAAGTGATTCACGAAAAATTCTAGAATAAAATATTCCTAAAATAATTTTGATGAGTCCACCTTTTCTCACACCTGTGCTCCTGGTTTAGTCGCGACACAGATCAAAAGGAACATAGTCAGTAAAATCGTGAAGGACCGTATGAGCAATATTTTATCGGACGTGGCAGAATATGCGTTAACGTAATAATATAATCAGATCAGATGTGATTGTGCCTGTTTTTTTTATTCTTCTTTTTTTATTTCACTACCGCACAAGAGTTCCAAATGCCCGGAGCCAGTAGGACTATGGCATCCCCAATTATTTTTTTACAGTAAATACCGCACCAGAGTCCCAATTGTCTGGAGCCAGTGGGACTATGGCATCCCCAATTGGGGTATGTTGTGAGGCTGAAGTAGTGGGGAGGGAAAGGAGGTGAGGAATAGAAAGGTTGGGAAGTACTTGGCTATTCAGATCTCGTCACCAAACACGGCTCAAGCCATTTCAAGCAACGTTTCGATTCCGAATGGTGGTCTTTCACCAGGCCCGGTCCTGAGTCAAACGGCACCTGACATGGGTATTTTTTTTGTTTAAACAGAAGATTGGTATCAACTCGTATCAAGTATAAGAAAAGAGGTGCGTGCTAGCGGTAATTGAACTTGTAGGAACCTACAGGTTCAATTACCGCCCGTGAATAGTATGTTTGTTTAATTTTATAACATATATATTATCAGGCACTGTCATTATGTACTTACTTTTAGCGCCATGATATGGTGATTGTGTCTTGCGTGACCTGCCAGGTAAGTATGTTGCTGTATATTTATATAAACTAAGAATTAATATTAACTAGAAATTAAGATTTGTACAGCGCCCTTGAGGTGATTTGTCACAAAAACGGGGCTGTACAAATTATCCAAATATTATTATTATTATTACTGTCTCACTCTATTATTTTTTGTACCTCTAGCCTATACAGCCCTTACGAAGTTTGATCTAAGCGAAACCGGTTGACGTTAAAATAAGTGGTTTTAAAACAAAGTGATCTTTTATTTAAAAAATAATACGAGGCGATCGGTTCAACGATGATATATATATTTATTTATTTATTATGCATTGAGTTAGTTCATATTATATGGTGTAATTAATTAACTAATCATCACGCCGCCTTCCCGCAGAGGTTGCCAAAGATGACGGACCGCCATACAATTCTGCCTTGGCACACACTCCTTGCTTCATTCACATTCATACATCGTCACATACATACTCTTCTGTTATTCTGACTCTTCACATGACCCGATTCAAGTATTTGATTTACTTGATCGTGCCATGTCTTTCTCAGGCGTCCCCGACTTCTTCTTCCATTCACTTTCACGTCGTAAATTATTTTCACACTCTTTTCTTCGTTCATTCGCTCTACATGCCCAAACCATCTAAGCGTCCCTTTCTGCTTCTTGATCCTATTCATTACGCTTACATCAGCTTTGCATTCTTTCCGGATATCCACATTTTGAACACTGCCATACGTGGTTTTACCGCACATACGCCTCAAGGATTTCATTTCTAGAGCATTCAGTCTCCTTTCATCCTTCCTCTGCCAGTTCCATGCCTCACTGCCAACCATCAGGGTTAGTAAAAACACTCCATTATGGACTGCTAACTTCTGTATACACCAATAAAAATAATATCTGTGTGCGAAATGAAAAGAGGTATGAGTCTAGCATTGGGAAAATTTTCAATGATTTGTGAATGCTTCACGAACTGCTAGTGCTTTAAAATGAACCCTTCGCAGTGAACATTTCAATTGAAGTCGAACTCGCCAAAGAGAAATTTGAAATTAGAGATGAAGTCGACATCAGAATTGGGTGTGTTGCGGTTCCAGCTACCGGTGACCAGCGAGGAACCGGTTATTTATCCTATTCTTTTTAGAACCAGTTCCTGCTGTTTTTTCGAAAAGTACTAGCAAATCGACAAAAGTACTAGTCGGTAGAGATTTGAAAACGAAAAGAACTGGTTTCTCGCCAAAATAAAAAAGTACTAGTTGTTAGAGATTTGAAAGTGAAAAGAACTGGATCCGGTTCCTCGCCAAAAAAAACACGAAAAGAACGGACAAAGAATATCGACCGTTCCAGTGACTGGCTGGAAACCGGTTCCTTTAAATCGAAGTACTTTGAATTCACATGGAGCGGTCACAACGCTAAAATGAACATATGAGCGGAACTGCTAACTTCAATTGAAGCATTTGTTCAACGAACAATGAAGGATGTAGGAACTGCCGCCAAAAGAAGTAGTTCTTACGGAGCGGTCACAACGCTAGATGTGTCAATAGACGCAAATATTCAGGAGAGCCGAAACATAATTGAGAACTTTTGTTTTTTGTATGTAATTTAGTCATTTGTCACCTATCCTTTTCCAAAAAATAATGGCACATTATTTTATTTTCTGACTTATCTATTTTTTCCTTGGTAGATATGTATCTAAAGGAACAACTCTGCATACTTAACTCAAAACTCGATTTTATTAACTCATCCCCCTTTTCCTTTCTCACACAGATATGTACATGTAATTTTTCAATAAACATTACATTTTTGTAGTAAGCATAACATGTATTTTCAAATACACTCATTCTTCTTTCACTTTTCACACGGTCAGCCCTCTCGCCATACACGTTCAGCTTCTGTACATTAGGCATTTCTGTGACTCTTTCACATGTGCTAATCTTTTCCTTTTTGAATTTCGTCTCACATAATTATGTACACTTGTGTTAAAAATAAGCTCATTTATAGATATTTTGGTGATTTCGCTTTTCAAAATTTATATATAAAAATTAACACCTTGTACAAAAGTATTATGTTCAAACATATTAAATGAATCGCGTGGATCTATATTGTATGGACCTTTTTTGAGATATCGTATTGTGAAAAGTTTCAGCTTCTACACACCTCTATCGTCAAAAAAATGTACCCAATTAAATTATGTTATCACCAGCTGTTTTTATTTTTTAATATTGTTTTGCATGAACATTAAACATTATATTGTTTTGCATGAACATTTCTCTTGAACAACTCTGCTCATTATTCATGGATATTTATTTTACGAAATGACAATGTTCTTCGGGTTTTTTGAGTAAATAAAATTTGTGATATATTACCTTAAAGTTTTTTTAAACATAACAGCAAAGCAGGAAACAGCTTTTTTGTAGTTAGAAAATAGAAAAAAATACTAGGTTATATGAAAAATGTTTCTATAAAATAAAAGACGTTATTATGATGCCGAAAAAGTTAAGATATTTTAATAAATTATTAAATCCTTTTTCATGTAATTTTTAGTATGAAAAACTACGGATGTTATAATGTATTATTGTGGAATTAGTGGAACTGAATGTTTGCACCCTTCTTTTTAGATAGAGTTTTAAAAATTCTTAATTAAAAATAAATTTAATTAAGAATAGAAGAGCTGAGAGAATCGATCCCCGTTCAACATCGTGGAAAACAACATGACCACCATTGCACCAACAACTAGTGTGAGAAAGGCGGTATACTCGTACATTCATTATATCGTCGTCGGAAAGGCAAAAGGGCTGAAGCGCCATTTTGGGAATAACCCAACAATAAATACTAAATAATTGGCTGTACTTGAAATCAGATATCATTATACTCGTACAATATTCAATGGAATAAAACAATATAATTTCGGTTGTGATGTGAGCACGTAAAAATCAAAAATGAAATTCATAATTCTTATTTTCAGTAGGTACAAATCGTATCGTTGCTGGAGAGGCAAATGGGCTTAACCGACACTTTGGTCAAAAATGAGTTTTTTTTATTAACTTTTTGTTTCTTATATTATTTTACATTACCTACCTCACTAGGTCATAAGAACCTGTTCTGAGGTAAGTGACAGTGAGTACAAGTAGAATATATTTTTTTTAATGATGATATTTGTTACACAATGTTCTAGTTTGTCATGGTGAAGAATTTCAAGTGCTATTTTAGGAGGTCTTCAATTTCCTTGCGGTCTTTACTCATTAGCCATTTATATTGGTGATGGCTACAGTCCGTGGTGGGAGTTTGTTGTAAGTGTGAGGCGCGATGTACATATGATGTCTTTGTGCAAAAGCTAAATATGTAGTTTTTATCAGTTTTATTTTCTTGCATCGAATGCTCTGACTCTCTTTTGATTCTGAAGACTTTTGTGGCCCCTCAGCCATCTAAAATATATTTACCATTTGGGAGAAGGCTCGACTCAAGCCACACAAGTTTGGGGACTTTTTTTAGCTTTTTGTCGCTTCAAGTAACTCAGTGAGAACATTGAGTTACCTGAGTTAACTTGTTTTTCAAAATTTCAACCAGGTACTGAAGACTTATAAATGTTATTGTAAAACAAACAAAAAACTTTTAAACGCTCTAATGAAAACTTCCCAAAATGGCGCTTCAGTCCTTTTCCCTTCAGGCGACGATATATCTAATAACTGCTGTTTTTTTCGTGTTTTAAGTATGTACCATTTCGATAATTATATACCATTTAGCTCGTGAACAGGTATTAAATCTGGAGTTACTTAGCAACCCAGCATAATGACACAATTTCGACATTTTTTACAACGATTTATTTTGAAGTGCCCATTACGCTCTCACGGCAAGCACTAAATCGATATTATATTACGGGTGGTTTGGGTCGTTAGTCGTTAGTGACGTAAATTATTTTTTTTAAGAGGGTTTTGGTTCCATGTATTATCGTCCTGCATACCTAATGCTTTAACCTTTGGATTTTTTATTATTATTTTTTGTTTAAAAAGGTAAGGCGTGCGGTAGAATGAGACGTAATCGCACATTGTTGGCGGAGTGGAACACGAGCGTTATATGTTGCAATGCGGGTGTTTGCTTGGAACATAAATATTACGTTTTCAACTCGAAGCAAAAATATATACTCGTATATGGAGAGAGAGCTAAACATTTTTACCCAACCTATACAAGTTTACGATAAATCACTTTCTCCAGGTTTTTACGTCGTAAACCGTGAGAGAGAAAGAGACAAGACACGTTGTCACATAATATCGCACCACTTTTAGGTATGTAAGCATGTTTTTCCGTCTCCCGCGTCTTTGGCGACTCCGCCCACTACTTTTTGTTATGCGACATAACTGTTTATATCCTACATTTTTGTTTATAACAATACTGTGAAAAAGTGTTTATACAAATAAACAAAAAAATTATGTCGACATGTGCTACAAATAGATGTATGCGCCCGAGTCAGGCAAAAATCATTAGTACTGACTACAGAAGCGCTCCCTCCTGTATATTATTGCTCTGAGATTGTAACCAATATTTTAAAAACACTCCCCATCATAATAAGCGGAAGATGTTGATTGTGCAATTATGAATGACCTATCCAGCAGAGGAATTGAACCCACAACGTCCGGATGGGAATCCGACGCGTTTGTCCACTCAGCTACCGGCCGGTCAACTAATGTATTTCCCTTGTTTGAATAGCAGTGTTCGTGTGTCACTGCAAATCCAGGATTCGAGTCGTCCAGATCAGAGCAGTGTAAGAGCCTTGGTCAATAAATGTAGATTTGGTGACGTAATAAGCCAACTGTATGCCTTTTGATTGGCTTGGAAAAAATCATTTGAAAAATTTATTTTTTTAAATATATGAAATAAACTAGTAAAATCCATGTTTTATGCTCGTGACCTTGAAGTAACAATATATGGAGAGAGATAATTATTTTTACCCAACCTACACAAATTTACGATAAGTCACTTTCTTCGGGTGTTTACGTCGTACACCATGAGAAAGAAAGAGACAACAAAATCTCCCAAATTATCACACCGCTTTAAAGTACTGTTAGAATGTCCTTCGTGTCCCGCATCTCCGTTGACTCCGCCCACACGTTTTGATATGCGAAATAAATTAACATAACTCAACGGTTTATTAGGTTACATGCCATATTTTTGTTTTTAACAATACTGTGAAAAAGTGGTTATGCGAATAAACTAAAACATTATGTCGACATGTGCTATAAATGGATGTATAAATACCCTAGCCCTAGTCCTAGCCACGCCCTGGTCTAGCCGAGTCCGGCAAACCTCATAAAAACTGACAACAGCAGCTCTCTCTCTTGCTTAGTGTTCCAGATAGATTTTATATAATATACCCACACACTGTGGGTCGGCTTTTGAAGGGTGGTATGTAGTTTTCAAAACAGTCATTAAATTTGATAATTATTTGTTTATTACTACGACATTGAACCCGTAACCTTTACCCCGGATCGTACGCTTGATTTTTTTCTTCCATGTACGAAAAGGTTAAGGGTTCAAGATCGTAGTCTTGGAGTAAGAATATTTATGGAGAGAGAGCTAATTATTTTCACCCAACCTATACAAATTTGCGATAAATCACTCTCTCCGGGTTTTTACGTCGTATACCATGAGAAGGAGATAAGAAAAGTCTTAACATAATATTACAGCACTTCTAGGTATGTAAGAATGTTCTCTGTTCGCGCTACCTTCACATCATCGAGTCGCATAAATTACGTCAACGGATTTTGAGGTTACTTCCAATATTTTTGTGTTGATTAAAAAATATGTGCTATGCGTAAATGTTCAAATAAGGCCAAACAAATATTTAAAAAAACATCACTTTTCAGAGGTATTTTAACAGTTTTAAATATTTTTGATCGAACTTTAAAATTTCACATATTTAATGATATAAAGACATAAAATCTAACAACACATATAGCAAATAACCTTAAAATCCGTTGACGTAATTTATTTAAGTAAGCGCGGACGAAGAACATTCTTACATACTTAGAAGTGCTGAAATATTATGTGAAGACTTTTATTGCCTCTTTCTCTCTCATGGTATACGACGTAAAAACCCGGAGAAAGTGATTTATCGGAAATTTGTACAGGTTGGGTAAAAATAATTAGCTCTTTCCATATATATTCTTACTCCAAGATTCAAACGTAAATAATGTCACCTTTCTAAAAGTTACAAAGCTACAAAGTTTCTGCGGTTTTAAAAATACGATTATTTTTTATTATAAAACACTGAATGCCTTATAGAAATTATTTCGTCAACCGAAAAAATAAAAAAAGTTTTTCATTCCGTTTCCTTGTTTGGTTGGCGAATGTGGTTTCACTGCGCGTCGTTGATTTACGTTGAACCCTATTGTTTGTGAATCCCAAATCGCTTAAAGCAATTTATTCCAAGCCCGTTTGGTACTATCGACGTTTAAATGGACACGTTTTCGCTGGCACATGGTGCCCTACACTGATCACGTAATCTCTAGAAGTGTGATCTATAAGTACCGATTTGAAAGTGAACTGATGCCGCCAATTAACATAAGACATTTCGACTCCCAGTTCCATAAACATAAAATATAAGACACGTCATATTCATACATTTTTGTTCCCGGATTGTTACACCTCTCAAGGTATTTTTTTCTCAGAAAAAAAGCCTACAGCGACGCGTTTGTGACAGCTTGTCTGTCGAACGAATGTTTGTGTGATACTAAACGCAGTAAATCTAAGGTATGTCTCGCGGACTTGGTTTAGTGCATTCACGCGCGTTGTCTCAGTAACGTATCTAAATTATTTTAATCATCTCGGAAGCCCAGTTCCAATGAAATTGATAATGTTCAAGAAAGAATTTCGACATATTTGAATTTTTTTATCAATTTCAACAGAAGTAATAATTGTTATAATAATACATGGCTAATTTATATAGCATTATATATCTGTGAAATATCACCTCAAGGGCGCTTTACAAAACTTAATAACTGTGGCTCAATTTACCATAAAACTACCGAAATACTGATAACTGTAGCTAGTTAACCTTATTGATATTTACAAATGTCGCGGGCTGGGAAAAAGTTTCGGACATTTTTTTTAGCAGTAGATCGAGAATTTGCCGATCATTGCATGAAAAAACACAATTATACCGGTGAGTTTAGATGGTAAATGGCCTCCCTAGCTTTGTAAATTATGGCATTTCTGTTATTTATGGATGTGATTTTCTGAAAAGATGAGATTTTAATTTAACTCTGAACTCTGTCGAATTTTTTTTCACTCTCAGATCGTGAGTCAGTATATTCCAGGCTTTAGGACCTAACACTCCGAAGGCACGCTCTCCGAACTTAGTGTTTGGTGTGCGTTTTGGTTCCTTCAACCTTCTGATAGCCGATGACGTTGCCGATCTAAGGGTTGACTGTCACGAATTGGAATCTTCAGGTATACACAGTTCCGATAAATAAGCCGGAGCCATTCCATTAATTGACTCAAATACCACCCAGCAAACTTTGAACTGAATTATTTCGAGACATTTAAACGAGAGATAAGTCTTGCCACGACGTTAAAAACTAATTGTAATTTGTTAATTTGATATTTGGGAAGACTAGCATCTTATTATATTCCGTTGCAGTAATCTAAACGCGAAACGACGTACGAGTTTGCTAGTAATTCAGTTGCCTCTGTTGGCAGGTTTCTTCGCATGGAAAATTTAACTTACTTCGGGCACATAGAAGCGCCCACTATACACTTCTAGCGTTATATCTATTCAGTGGCGTTCTACAAATCCGCGCTGATTTCCAAACGGTGCAGTCGACTACCGAACACGGAAACGTGAGCCACATGCATGATAGATTTTTTTTGTTTTTGTTCAGAAAGGTTTTCTAAGTTTTTTTTTTTTTTTAATATAACATTTTAATACCAGTTTGTAACTTAAATCATGACATATTTTTTTTATATATTGATTTGACCAATCATCAAATAGGGGAACAGATCCTAAAATTAAAACAAATAATTAAAAGATTTTAAATTTTGCTAAAACAATATGCGCGATTAGCTCTTGGTCAGTTTTAAAACCGTAAAAAAAAAGAAAGCTAGAAAATTGATTAAAATATTAACAAATCAGGTTCTGTCACCAAGTGACGACAAGCGAAAAATGCAATTTTTGTTTAATTTAGAATTTAAAAAAGATAACCATTTTTTTATATGGTCTTTACGTTATCTATATGTTTGTTGTCTCTCTTTCACACTGTCTCTCTCATACAAGACGTCAGTCGCACGTTTGTTACATCTATTTACATTTTTTTAAAGTCAATTTGACGTAGCTATGCAGAAAGCGCCCAACCCACAATTTGCCGAAATCGAGTTTAACATCTTTTCCTATAGATAAATACGAGATTTCTATATGCCGAAAACATCCAAGCTCCAAATGCAATAGATTTTTGGTATATATTTTTTTACTAATGCACATTGCAGATATTTGACTTAAATTGAAGTTTAAAAACGATTATAATATGTAGCATAACATAAGAAAGACATTTTTTTTAATAAACATATTGATAAATTACTAATAACCTATTTATAGTAATGCTCATAAAGAAAAAAAAACATTGATATTCACTTGTAAATGCCGATTACGTATATTAATGCTTTTTTATCGTCATATTTTCAAATGCCTTTTTCTTAGTTTCATCTTTTTGGCGTCGGATGGTTTCTGCATAACTACGTCATATTAAAGATGCACGAAAGTGACTTATTCAATCAAGTCTCCTTTTTAAAATACAAAACTATATATTAATTTAGCCTACGTCTTAAATACGTGCTTTTTCTTATTTTTAATATCTGCTGCAGAAATTTGACAACAATTATTGCATTTGCAATGCATTTGATAACATAATGCCAAGATTAACATCCTTTTTCAGTGAAATTATGTCATTGCAAATAGAAAAGACAAACACAATGGATGATTGATCTTAATTATTTTAAATATTGAAAGATTTATACAGCATACTGAAAAAAATAAAACTATTTTATTATTTAAATCGTATTTGAGTCCATTATTATTCTTCAAAATATTTTTTTTATAAAATTCAGGCGGCACACACCTAATACAACCAGGAAAAAATTGAGAGCACACTTACAGATTGAGTGATTTTATTATGCTTTGCGTAACACAAAAAAAAAATCGTAATAAACTTATTTCATGATTACGTAAAAGCACATTCTAATTATTATTACATAAGTAGGTAGGCAATTAATACAATTTATTTTAAAATAATAAAATTTTAAAACAATAATTACAATACTGTCCAAATAACTGTGTAAAAAAATAATCAATGAAAAAATAAATCAGTATTATGATTTAAAATAAAAACTGATTTAAAAAAAATTGTGACTAATGTAAAAAAAAACACATTATTAAAGAATTAGTTACATATTTCCACTACATAAAGAATATTGGCAGTCTTCCTTTATTTTTCACATTCTTTAAGTTTATTCAAATACAATGCAAACTATTTAATAGCCATAGGAACCACTGGGCTTACAAACGCACCAAATGCTGTAAAACTTAGCTTATAGTATGCCACTGTTACAAATATTATATAAACAATTAATATTTTTCAAGTTAAAAATAATAGTAGCGTAAAAAATCAACAGTTTCAAAGAAATTGAGAGGAAATTTAATGGTTCACAAACGAAAATTGCATCACAGGAAAAGTATAATGTGAATATATCATTATAATATATTTAGTTTTTATGTAATAAAATAACCTCGAGGGTTGGGAAAATATACCTCATTTGTGACGTTTTTGCCTATGCCACCTTACATTTAGTCACAGTAATATTTAAAAGTCCAAGGCTTTACTTTATCTAGAAAAGATCATCCATAAGAAAACAGAACTAGTACAAAAGATATAAATCATTAAATAAAACCCACTTGAGATTATACAAATAAACTAACAAATTGGGTATTTGTATAAGCCCTAGATGGTATACAGGATTACAAACTAATAATAAGTCATTTGTTTGTCGTCGGTATTTTTAAGATGTTGTAAGTACCTGCTCGTACTTTAAGCTATTATTAAATTTATAAGTCCTGTAGGTATGAAATATTCAAATTCATTTTATTGACCCACCAATGGAAGTAACTCTCAGAATCCCCTACTGAAAATCAGAATCAAAACGCTGCATGAAATGACTTTAGTTATATTCGATAACTAGATCTGAATACCCGTATGCTTCCATAACTTCCTCTTCTCCTCTCCATTATCTTCCACTTAACAATATTTCCTAATAGGGTACCATATTCTCTGTGTTCATCACCTTTTATTTATTTTTGAACAGTGCGAGTTCTTTCACTTCATTGAAAAGTTTTTTTTTTCTCTTGTAACAAATATCTTTTTTTAACCCTGACATATAATTGGACGTAGTTATGCAGAAAACGTCCAACCCACATTTGCCCAAATCGAGTTTTACGTGTTTTACCATAGATAAACATGAGATTTCTATCGGCTGAAAATATCCAAGCTCCAAATGCAATAGATTGTTGGAAATTATTATTTTTACTAACGCACATTGCAGATATTTGACTTAAATTGATGTTTTAAAACATTATAAAATGTAGCATAACGCAAGATATACATTTTTTTTAATAAACACATCGACAGATTATAAATCACCTTTTTATAATAAAGAAAAAAACACTGATATTTACTTTACAAATGCCGAATACGCATATGCTTCCCAACCTCCCTCTTCCCTATCTCCATCCCCTCCCCACTACCTTTAGCCTCACAACATACCCTATTTGGGGATGCAATAATTCCACTGGCTCTAGAGGATTAGGAGCAGTTGAGACTCTTGTGCGGTATTCACTATAAAAATAAAAATAAATTAACATCATATTTTCTAACGCCTTTTTCTCAGTTTCATCTTTTTGGGGTTGGACGCATTCTGCATAACAACGTCCAATTATTACTTAAATGACACATACACATATAATATTTAGAGGAAGATTTATACAAATATTAACGCCTGTATCATGAAAAAATTCCATGCCAACAGAAATATATTGCTGCCACGGAAAGGCTAACTTTAAGGTACTGCAGTATTGTCTCTGGCTTTGAATACATTGTAATGCTACCTATCCTTCCCCCCAGAGGGTAGAAGAATAATAGAACAAGTCACAATTAAGAGCTATGTATTTCTCCAACTTGAAAATGTTGAACATTGTAAAAGTGGCTGTGAAAAATTGTCGCATAAAGGGCCCTCACTTGGTGTTTTTATATTCTCTGTGGCGAATTATTCAGACATTTATCTTTTATGTTTTTGTATGTTTATCTAAAGATAAAGAAAAATAACCTACTTTATTACCACATTGTAAAAACATCACTCATAGAAATAGAATTTAAAAAAAGAATGTGTGATTTTTATTCAAAGTAAAAAATAAGTTTCCTCATAATCAAGCAGAAAGTAGAGGTTTGTCATAGAAAAAAATGTCATAACTTTGATATTGGAATGTTAAAAATGGTGCAGAACATATTTATATGAGAAAAAGCATTAAATTTATATTATAGTTACTAGGCTGTTAAAACCTTCAATGTGAGAAAAGGGAAATTTTACATGTCGTGTCATATTTTATTAAAGTCGTGTGTTGCAATTGTAAGCAAAATAATAAATAAATGTGTCTTAATAAAACCACTTGCAGGTCGTATAAATCTTGTTTTTATTAAGGATAAGTTTCCTACAAACAATTCTAATTATTTTTGCAATCAGATGGATGGCAAGAAGAATTTCACAGATTTTTTTATCTGTAAAAAATATACATAATAACTGTTCTTGTTCAGAAGCCAAACATAAAATAGGAAGCAAAACCATTTACAGCGGTAATATCAAAAAAGGTTTTTTATGTGAATACCGCACAAGAGTCCCCACTGCTCCCAACGGTCTGGAGGCAGTGAAACTATGGCATCCCCAATTGGAATATAGGAAGGGAAGGAAATGGGTAAGAGGAAGGCTAGGAAGTACCTGGCTATTCAGATCTGGTCACCACACACGGCTAAAACCATTTCAAGCAACATTTCGATTCTGAATGGTGGTCTTTCACCAGGGTGCTACTGAGAGCATCTTCCACCCGTTGGTAAAAGAGATTTCGTTTATACTCTTAAAACAATAACGTTGCGGACAGGTTCTACCTCAACATGTGACTATTTTGATGCAACATATTAACTTGTTAAAGCAATTTTGAAAAATTGTATCATTGAAGATTCTAACAGTCCAGTGAGATCTTATAAAATGACATTAAAATCTATTGAAAAATGATCTCTCAATGAAAAGAATAACTTTCCGCTAAAGCTAGGAGTTTTTAAAAACCCTGTACTATAAACATAGCAAATAAAAATTTATAATATTCAGTACGTTAATATTAAAAATATTGTACATTTATAACAAAAACTATCTAAACCATACTCCAACACATAAAATATTGAACAAAAAAACAACTTTATATTTATACATTAACATTGTATTACAAATACCACCGAAATAACTGCGCTGAAATCTTTATTTAGTACGTAACGACATGGATGTTCTTCAATTCAGGACCTGAAGGGATCTGGGAGAGAAGATATGAACTAAAGAGTCCCATCCACAGTCGGTTATTTGATTTTTCCTCAGAGTGTTCCAGTCCAAGCCGTACGTGAACTCCGAGTGATGCTTTATTGTCTCTATCGGATCCGAGCTCTGCTTGAAGTCCCATATTCTGGAAAGAGATAACAACACATTATTTATTTACCAATGCCCTTTACTACAGCTCTGATGCTATCTTTGTAAAATTACTACAAATAAAAAAAAACAAACTTAAAACCTTTACATTATTTTCTACACTACTCATTAATTTATGCAGCTTTTGCTTAAATATAAGGAAATAAATTCTAAATAATAATTTAGAATATATATATAACAATCCCTACAAGATATAAGATTATTAATAGTGGTTTAGTACTTAGTAAGTAATAATAATAAATACAGTAAGAGAAAAATTATTTTAACACCATCTATGTATATTTTTTGAAAGTTACTCCTGTTTAAGTCAAAACAAAATAATATTCATAATAATTCTAATGCAAAAGGTGGCAATGGTAAAAACCGCATATATATATTAGAGGTGCATGCAAGTTAAACATAAATCTGTCACTAACTAAGAGAGTTATAGCAGTTTAAAAGGATGAGTAAGGGTTGTCAAAAAGAGTACCAAGTATGGATGAAATTTTGTTTACATAAGGATTGCAGCGTAAAGGTTGATAAGGAAATAAAATAATGATAAAAGCACACAAAAAGAATAACATTTTCAACAAACCTTGTGGTAAAATCATATGAAACGGAAGCCATCACAGACAGGGAATGTGGCGAAAACTGAACTCTTCTCACAGCGTATTCACAACCTGTAAAATAAATTCAAAATACATTAGTCATTAGATTCATGGACAACAGGGGCTAGGTCCTTTCTAATATTCTGAATATTTTAGTATTTTTACATTGGTTTTGTGTTTTATTTTAAAATTAAAAGTTTTTGTATGAAAAACATAAACTGGAAGAGTTGTCTCCAGACAAAAATACCGTTTTTTTCATACCTTTTAATTCAAATATTGGAGCAGTCAGGTTACGAACGTCCCAGCCACGTATCAACCCATCAGAGCCCGCAGTGGCCAGGATGTTTTGTTCATATTTGCACCAGTCACATGACAATACCTGCAACAATATAAATCATTCATATTGACACAAATAATAAAGACACTTTATGCAAAAGCCTTTACAGAAATCAATACATTTCATCATCTTCTAAGTGAAATTGAAGTTATTTATAATGAAATGAATATAAAAAAGGTTTTAGTAGATTCTCACGGCCAAAAGCATTATCATTATGGTTTTTTTTTGGTTATTATGTTGTGCTTTCTTTCATCCATCCATCATGATAAAGGGTTTTGGTAACAAAAGAAAAATATTAATTAATAATTACAAAAACTAAACAGGTTCTTGGGTGTTTTGAACCCATCAGTAAGACACTTGTCTTGAGCTATCAGGATTCGGCAACAGAAAAACCCAATCTGGCAAGTATTAAAGAGATGGTAGGAAAGCAATTGAAAAGCAAGAGTTCAATAATTTTTCAAAGTCGGGTAAGAATTGAAATTTGTGATGAAACTATTTTAGGTTATGATTATTTTGATAAAATTCATGTTCATACTCCTTCCATGTGTGCACAGTGAAAATCATTTCAATACAATATTGATATGTCTTTCAAAGGAAGGGAAGGCCATTTGATGCGCTGTCACTAGCGTTATAACCGCTCTGTGCAAACTGCTACACATAACTACTTAATTTTGTGGCAGTTCACACTTCACACATGTTTGAGTGTGCCAATACTTCAATTGGAGTTGAAATAAATGTGAAAATGTGAAGACTACAAATATCCCAAAGAACTATTTCATTTTGCGGCAGTTCACACTTCAATGGTAGTTCGACTTCATAGAGTAGAAATAAGTACTTCACTTAGCGGCAGCACACAAAGGTTTAATTTGTGCACACTTCAATTGTAGTGGTGAGGAACTGGTTCCCCAATTCCAGTTCTTTTCGATTTCAGATCGCTGGCCACCACCCTCCCCTCCCCCCACATGAAAAATTATCTTTTGGCGAAAAAATGGAACCAGTTTTTTTCGATTTCAGTTCAACTTCAATTGAAGCGTTCACCGTGAAGGATTCATTTTAAAGAACTAGCAGTTCGTGAAGCATTCACAAAACTTTGAAGTTTTTCCCAATGCTAGCTGTCACCAAATCCTATTAATGATTTTTTCTAAATCATCGGGAATATATTATAATACATGTGTTGTAATAAATAGTATGCAGTAATATCTTGCGACAACGATTAGGCTGCTGAACTTAGGACACTCAAGTACAAAAAATATTCTTCAATGTCATTATATTATTTGGCACACGGTGAGACTTCTTTAGTATTCAACAGAATTCTTAATTTCACACTGTTTGCTGAACGATTTAAAAATTATGCATTAAATACAGATGCAATTATTTACTGGCATCGATAATTTTGTCTGGTTCTAAGATCCAGACCAAAAAAGTTTTGGAAAAATAAGGAAACGGAATTCTGGTGTAGACATTATTAATCTGCAAAATAATCAATGCGTTTTAAACCCAAAAGCCACTCTTTGAAGACTTGTTAATATGGCTTCTGCGTCTTTTAGATTATAAGTCATGTGTCATGCATAAGCTTACCATACGGAAATTATTATGAACAATTATATTTCATAAGTTAAAGAGCCATGAATAAAATGACCTCAAGTAACAAAGAATTCCTGAATTATTATTACTATTACAATACTTTTGTAGTTCATTTTATGACATCTCACAAAAAAAAAAAAAAAAAGAACATTTCACTGCCACAAGAAGGCATTTAAAATTCAAAATTAGAACACTTCGTTAGTATCGGGTATTCAAATTAATCTATAGGTACCTGCTTACACAAAAATACCTATTCAAATGTTTAAATTCTATCTAATGTGTATTAGATTACTCAACATATTCTTGTAATAAGAAATAAATACAATAATTACCTCTGCGTCGTGGGCCTTAACACTAGTTGTCGGCCTGACAGTATTGCCCGTACTCTATATCTTCATGTAACCATCTCCAGAAACCGAAGCAAATGTATTGGGGATGTGCGGAGAAAACATTGCATTGTAAACAAGTTGGGAGTGGCCTAAATATGTGTTTAAAGAGTTTTGTCGGTTTGGATCCCACTGAAAGATAAGAATAGTAAAGAGGTTGATTATAAAGATAGATTGCTGACTAATCCTACGGTGATAAGCCATTCTCATTGACTCAACACAGTATTGAATATCAATGCTACAGTAACATTACTTGAATTGAAGACGTTGCACAAAGAACGATGAATGACAAAATCGTAAATATGGGCACACTTGCTCTGCCATGTTTTTGTTGTTCATCAGAAAAGCAGATTTCTGTCCTTTACTGTTTCATACTTAAAACAAATCCATTAAAACTCATATTATATTAAAGTTCTATTCAAAATTCCACATTGCCCCTAATGTGTCATTTATCATTACTTGTGCAATGTCTTCAAATGGCTCTACAGCCAAATAATCAATGCATTAACGTAGAGGTTTTGAATGGACAAGCGTACCAGCTTCACACTGCAATCCCACGAGGCACTGAGAATGTGTTGTTCCTGGCGTGTCCTAGTCCAGTCTACGGAGTACACCTCCTTCTTGTGTTCCCTCAAGGACAGCGGCGCCACGGAGGGCCGAGACACGTCCCAGACCTGTAGCCCCCCATCTCCCGATGCTGACACCACCACGTTACTGTCTGTCTCCGACCATACCTACAGTACGACAATACAAACATGTGTCATTATAAAGGTACCAAATTAATGCTGTTAGACGTGCATCAAAATAAGTCATCTGACCTTTATGAACGGATCTAAGAAACCTTAAAACATAACTGGAATCGTCATACTGCATCCAATCAATAAACTTCATCATCAAGCAAGTACTCTCTCACGTTTACTTCCAAAAAAACAATGCATGTATATTAATGTTTTTAGCGGTTAATAGTCAATAATAAAAAGCAAAAACATACCACGTCGAAAAGGCCATCGCTCCACTGGAAAGTGTTGATCTCTGTAACGCCCGTTCCGTCGGGAGACAACTCCAGAAGGAAGAGAGTGCCTCCTCCTGCTAACCCAAAATACTGACTAGTAGCGACCACCAGCCTGTCAGGGTGGAAAGGCGAGAACCTCACACTGTACCCGTGACGATTTGGTGTTAAAAACGTAGGCATTGTGAGTATCGAGCTGAAAAACCATAATGACAACTGTCATTAGACAAATCTGACAGATCAAAATAAAAGGAGATAAATGCATGAAAACATAGGTTAAACTGTGCAAATTAATGTACCTTTGACACTACGAAATGTGTGTAATTGTTCGCATTATGATAAACTATACATTTCATCAATACCTCTAGAAAATGACGTATAAAAAGACATGTTAGCCGAGGTACACCAACACGATACCAGCCATATTTGATTACTTGTCATTCTGTCGAGTTCCAAAGTGTGTACATACACACGTATGAGCTCCCCACACATGTACGAAGTTAAACGCCCCCATCGAAAATGCAATCCTATTACATGTGTGACGATCAATCCAAATGAATCCGTATAAATATTTCTGGCCTATATAAGCCAAATTTATTTCCACAATCTTCACTTCTGGTGGACTTCAGCGATAAGTACAACATCCCAGGAATAAATAACATCGTTTTCCACAAAGTTCAATAACTCAATAGTTGTCCAATATCCAGCAAAATGCTTGCCATATTGAGTTTGGTTTTTATCGTTGCGGTGAAGGTGTTCAAGAAAACTACTCCCAATGGGAAAGTGACTGTTTATCTCGGTAAACGAGATTTCGTCGATCATCTGGATTTCTGTGACCCCGTTGATGGAATCATCGTCGTCGACACTGACTACCTGAAGGGGAGGAAGATCTACAGCCAGGTATTAATTAGTTTCATCGACACGACAAACATAATTTGTATATACACCGACTCCATGAGCGATCAATTTGTTGTTTGTTTTTTGTAGCTTATCACTACGTACAGGTATGGTCGTGAAGAGGATGAGGTCATGGGGATCAAGTTCTCCAAGGAGATGGTGCTGTGCCACGACCAGGTGGTGCCGATGATCAACAGCAAGATGGAGATGACGCCCATTCAGGAAAAACTTCTGAAAAAGCTGGGATCTAACGCGTTTCCTTTCACTTTCACCTTCCCGGAAATGTCTCCCACCTCGGTAACTATTACTTTCATTCGCTGCTTATATGAAATAAATCATAAAACCAAGTAAGATCTGTAATGCTTTAAAGTTAATAATATAGTTAACAATTTGATGTTCTGATTTGATTACATAACACACAATTAAATATATACTGTCTCTTCCAATGAATATGTTATATCATTTAAATGTGTTGATCACTTACATAGGTCACCCTGCAACCTGGAGAAGATGACCAGGGAAAACCCCTCGGAGTTGAGTACAGCGTCAGAACTTACGTCGCAGAAGGAGAGGAAGACAAGGGACACAAGCGTAGCTCGGTCACTCTGACTATCAAGAAGGTACAAAAATCAAACAAAACATTTTATTGGTATGTCATTTCATGACTATAAAACACTGAAGAGATGACGCCAACACTAACATAAGTTTTTTCGCCAGTGGAAGCAATTTTGCAACTCTTCTTGTCGGAAAATCTTTGAATAAGATGTATCTTTCGATGATAAATTAAAGCCTGTGTAGTTTAAAAACGAATCACTGGATACTTCTTTAATCTGACTAGACTCTTCTAAGTGTTTTTGTCTTGCATCTACCCTATGCATCCTGATAAGAATTGGCCCCTTTTAGTTGCAATACGCCCCAGCCACCCGAGGCCGCCGCCTGCCCAGCTCGCTGGTGAGCAAGGGCTTCACCTTCAGCAACGGCAAGATCAACCTGGAGGTGACGCTGGACCGCGAGACCTACTACCACGGGGAGAAGCTGGCCGCCAACGTCATCGTGTCCAACAACTCCAGGAAGTCCGTGCGCGGCATCAAGTGCTACGTCATCCAGCACTGCGAGATCACCATGATCAACTCGCAGTTCAGCAGGCACGTCGCCTCCATGGAGAGCCGCGAGGGCTGCCCCATCACCCCTGGGGCCAGCCTGTCCAAGACCTTCTACCTGGTGCCCCTCGCTCGCACCAACAGGGACAGTCGCGGTAGGTCCAGCCACTGAGAGCTCCTTTGTAACCCTTCTTTCTAATGCACGCATCGTTTACAAGAGACAATAGAGTGAGAGAAGCTATAACGAAGCTAACAGCTTTATACATACTCACCTTCCTCGACTTTTTTAGTTGGAAACTAATGTCTTACTCATTTATAAAACGTTTTTATGCAATTATGCAGACTGAAAGTATGTGTAAACTTTCTGATAAAGTCATAAGATCTGAGTTTGCAAGCAATTATTGATAAATGTTGTATTTTACTCATAAATGTACTAACTAATAACACGAGAATCGAGAGAAAATTGGATCTAGATACTTAGAGCCTGTTTTATTTGGAATACGTGTATTCATTTGTACTTACTTGGATTCTGAGAATTTTTTCGATCACAAAAATTACCACACACATTGCCCTAAAGTGCAATGGTGAACCATAGTAGTTCAAGTATTGGTTTTTGAACTGGTTCGTATTCTTTATAGGTATCGCCCTGGACGGCCACCTGAAGGAGGATGACGTGAACCTGGCCAGCTCCACCCTGGTGGCCGAAGGCAAGTGCCCCACGGAGGCTATTGGTATCGTCATCTCCTACTCCCTGAGGGTCAAGCTGAACTGCGGAACCCTCGGAGGAGAGCTGGTCACCGATGTGCCCTTCAAGCTACTGCACCCAGCTCCCGGTAAGAATTACTCAATCATTGCACCACTACAAATGTGGCGATGTCCCAATATAAAAATCCGAACAGAACAACTCTTTTGTCGGCGTTTTACATATCACAATTTCACTTTCAATATACAGTCAAATCAATCACTATTTTTTACTATAATACAAAACTTTTACTCTGAGATTGTAGGTACATAGTAAATATGTCTGTGAGTGTATATTTTACTCTTGGTTTGCAGAATTCAGTGTCATCTGTTCATGAACACGTTTTGCTTCGTCATTCCAATAAATTATGTGCATGAATGGGAAGTGATTTCTATAATCATTATGTCTTTTCCTATTCAGGCACCGTGGAACGTCAGCGCGTCAACGCCATGAAGAAGATGCAGTCCATTGAACGTCACCGCTACGAAAACTCGCTTTACACCAATGAAGACGAAGACAACATTGTCTTCGAAGACTTTGCAAGGCTCCGCCTGAACGAGCCGGAATAAGTACCAACAACAACATATCTACAAGACGACAGGTTTAAACACCTCGCAGATGGCCATCCGTAACAGAATGCTACACGAGCGGAAGATTCTGTCGCGCTTGTAGTTATAGCAAGAAAACAAAACAAAACCAAAAAAAGAGAAAAAGAGAACTTAAAAAATAACAAAAAAATGAGGACGAAAAAAAACAAGAAACAAGTTCAACAAAAGCAAGTTTAAAACAAATTTAAGACAATAATGATCACCAGAAGTGTCATTATTTTCTATTATCATTTAATATAAATCTTTTTTTCAATATTTATTATATTTTCTGCCATACAACTTGACAATTTAAAAAAAAGTAATATTCTTTTAGTATCTCAAGTCGAATTACTGCAAATACATGTTTTTAATTCACTCTTGAAAGTGTATTGATACACCCTCATTTTAAATCCTAAAATGACTCTCTTACTATGGTTATAATATCTATATGTATTTCTGCAACTAATAAATACGTAGCGATTCGAACATGAACACCAATCTCTTCATATGATTAATATGAAAGTTATTGTATACTTCAGAATATTTGTTAATTTCAATAAACTATCGAAAGCAATGTATTCACCTGTTTCACTAGTTCCCCTTTTCCTGATGAACTCTTTAAAGGATTACGATAATAAGAAAACAAACACTTGTTTGCAACCCTTGTACAATGTTTTTTAAAACCACTCTAACTAAGTATATTGCACTAAGAACTTTTTATTAGATCGGTGCTAACTGAGCGTCTCAAGACCGTAAATGGAACTACTGATAGCTGCATCCGGTCCCTGCAGGAAAACACTCCCCCCTTCCTTTTTGCCAAAAAATCGTTGTAATTTTGTTTAGTCCTCCCAACGTATAAAACCCAATAAAATATTTACTTCACACGTAAGACCGCGGTCCGTTATAGAAAACCCTAAAAATAACTGTCCATAAAAAAACAAATCCGCAAAAAGACTTAAGCGACACTTTGCGAAACCATATATATCGTATCAAACGCATTCAGGGCTCATATGTCTTGTTGGTGGTGATCTTGGGTTTACAATAATGACTGTCAATTCAAGAAAGGTCAGTGATTCGTGGTCTCAAAGTAAGTATCCAAAATTCCATACGATCAGACACAAATTTGTTTACCAACTTCCAGGCAGCCATCATAATACGATAGTTACCCTTTAGTTCAAATCACACTTTCCCATCGGTAGAAAACTGGACAGACCACTTTTGGCTATTCCAATACCAAAAATTCACCATCCCTCTGTAAATGCAAAACTAGTCCTACCGCTAGGCATTGTAAGAATCAAAATTCATTTTTCATCATAACGTGTCCACCAAGGGATACTTCCTTGCAAAAAAACCAGGTTGACCGGTTTTATCCAAAAGGCAATGCGCAGCAGTAATATTGTTCAACCAGTGCATCCCCTTGTACGGCGCGAGGGGGAATTGCTGTTATTACTTGGGGTGGGTCTCGATGTCCTATTCATAATGTAATCCACCCCTTTTGCATTTGACCATTTATTTGGGCAGGAGTGAAAACCTGTTTCCGGCTACCTGTTGAACCAATAAGGGTTGGAAGGACGAACTATTGTACTGCATTCCTCATTTGCATATGTCCAAATCGCGGCTGTCTTCAACGATAGGGGTATATTCTAAGCACCTTTAATATCTAGCACGATCATCAACGGGTGAATGTTCAACTGTGGGGTTAGAGGTAATATTTTTATCTTTGAACAGTTTTGTAGAACGCTTTTTAATAATAAAATCACCTTCAACGGTACTTGTCATTTTGGCAGTCTTTAATAAATGTATATTTCGGCGTGATCCACAATATATTATAATTGCAGATCGTGAAATCTTAACTGGGTGACCGAACTTTGTATGACTAATGTAGGCATCCACGAGAAAAGTTATGATTCGAAAACATTTTTTGGCACCCTGTATCAGTCGGGCTGCCATGTTGAACAGCATATAAAATGTGACAATAATAATCCAGTCTGAACACTATAATAGTTTTAATTAGATTCTAAGCGGAGTCTGTTAGAAAATACCTCCTCAAGAAAATTAATTTTCTGATATGGATAAAAATAGCAAAGACAATATAAATAGCTGAAACTGCCACATACAGTTTGTTCATTGTAATACCTCGGTCGGAAAGCTGCAGGGATTAGAAAAATAATAAACAAATATTTATATCAAGAACGGTTGGTATTTTATTTAGAACAAATTCATACAAACCCAAATATAAATATACAATTTCAAAAAGATGCACAATTCAACGTAATCATTATTCAGAGTCGTGCTACATGTTTAAAATAGTGACAAATATTCCAAAAGTTGCTTTTTTAAAGCTTTGATGTAAAGATTTTTTCCCACCATCCATCAAAACATTCACAAAACATGAAAGCTGAAAACGCGAGCTATCTTTACCCGCGATAGTTGCTAGATTGTTTTAATCCAATAGCAACATATCTATAAATATTTGGCATTAACATTTTCGTTATCCTGTGAGTGGTTTCAGTAGATCGGCTGCAGGATGTACTTGCGTCCTGTTGCCTGGTCCACTACCTCTCCAGTGTCTTCGTCCATGTAGAGGGCCTGTGCGGGCTGCTGCCTCTTCTTTTCCTGTTTGCATCTTCCTCTTGGTACTGTTCGTAGTCAGCTACTGCGTCACTTCCTTCGTCGTTGCTGTCTCCGTGCTTACCGTCGTGTCCGCCGTGGTTGTAGTCCCAGTAGTGTTCTCCGTACCCTCCGTGCTTGTCTCCCCAACGAACCTAAATAATCATTAAAACATTAGCTTGTTTAAACATTAGATTGAAGAAATGAAAATAGCATTGAGCGTCCAATCAATGATACTTGGACTAATCCCAGAAACCGAAAAGTGTAATCACAACAATAAAATCTAGTATATCGTCTCCGGAAAGGCAAAAGGCCTGAGGCGCCATTTTGGGAAGCTTACACCAGAGCACTTTAAAGTTTCTTTTGTTTTACAATAAAATTCATAAGTCTTTAATAGGTGGTTGGATTTTGATAAAAATAGTTAACTTAGGTAACTCAATGCTCTTACCGAGTTACTTAAAGCGACAAAAAGCTAAAAAAATGTCCCAAACTTGTGTCGCTTGAGTCAAGCCCTCTCTCGAATGGTAAATATATTTTAGATGACTGAAAGACCACAAAAGTCTTTAGAATCAAACAAGAGTTAAAGTATTTGATGCAGAAAAAAAATCTGATCAAAACTGCATATTCAACTTATTTTACCGAAGTGTCGCATAAGCCCTTTTGCCTTTCCAGCGACGATATAACGTAGTAAAATTTTGTTAAAACATCAGAGTTCAATGAGTGCAACTCGTAAAAATTCTCAAAACCGGCCAATAACCACAATAATAAAATTCAGTTAGTTAGATTATTTCCGCACGTAGCAACAAATGTAGGAATCTCACTAGGAAACGTTTCCGTTACGAGATAGATCTTCCTGTTGCCGTCCAATAGATAAGTTAATGTTATCTTGCAATTAAATTTAATGACTGATTTCAAAATATTAAATTAATTTATGAATGTTAATAAAATAATCCGAGTTGGAAAATTTCCTACTTTGGTTTTGAATTTTCCAGCATGAGGGTGGGCCTTCTCGTGTCTTTCTATGAAGTGGTGTTTGTTTCCTTTCTTGTGTCCTGCTTCGTAGTGGTCCTTGTGCGGCACATGGGCGTACCTTCATGGGTTGTGACCATTTTTCGATTTCCAAAACACAATTCGGTTCAAAATGTTACGTTCGTGTTAGTTCCGCAGGATAGAGAGAGAGAATTAATCGGTTAAAGTCAGTAGAGATCCCAGCAGAAGAGTGTGAAGAGGACATATAAAGAAGAAGAATAAACACCCAGTTAGAAATGTTATTGGTTACAAAAGCAAAGCGAGGAAGAATTATCTGTTTACTCAGCACCTTGGTTAGGGACATATATTAATTGATGTGATCGTTGTTAGAATGTTATTGTGATACTTTTATCCAGAAACACATCAACCACGAGTAAAGCGTAAAGTAAAATCTGTAGAGGAATTACTTTTCCTTGATCTCTGTGGTTTTTGAAATCTTTCCTTTCGTATCTCTCCTCCCAGTCGTCTGGGTCCTCACACACGTGACCAAACTCTATCTTGTAAGGAGCCAGCTGCGCTGTGAAAAAATCCCTATAAACATTTACAGACATTTCAAATTTAAGTTTTATTAGTGGCGCTTTGGGGTGCTTAAACCATCTATATGTGTAAATACTTGGTCGATGGCCTAACCTTTGGAATGTCGGATTCCCGCAAGGTGCAATTTCCGTCCTACCTTGCTGACTGTAATTTTATAATAACTCACTTGTGTTATACAAAATGATGTTTTTTCAATTGTGCCATCTTCTTAGATAGTGTACAAGTGTTTTTTTTTCTGGAATAGCTACTTATATTGGAAAAATAGTTTTTTTCTCCCTCGTGTCACTAACAAAAGTTCGATTAAGAAATGTGAAGATTTTGTTTTCGTATTAACGTATTTTCGCGTAGCTGACTAAATTTCCTGTAAATACAAACAGTGATGTTTTTTTTCAGCCGTTCCTTGACGTAAGCAAACTTTAAATGTGTATTACTCGACTTGTACCGAATTTAACGCAATACGAAATTTCTCTATGGATTGATTATTTTGTTGACAAGCGATTGTGGTCAATTAAGATATGTGAACAACAGGTATGAAAAAAGTATGAAAACTCCTGAAAAGATAATGATGAAAGCCCGGTGACTATTGGCACCTCCGGCACACTAGAGGTTAAATTATGTCAAAAATACTACTAAAGTTAGCACAGGTTGTTTAGGGAGAATCAAAGAATCGCCCAATAGTCTGGGTGAGTTCTGATACAAATTCGTATCTTCTCATTCTCATTTCTATTTTCTGGTAGAGGCGGGATTCCAGCGGGATCTTCCAATAGGTTCTAGATGGTTCTAGAAATTTCTGTGTTTACTTATATAGATTAGTATCATAATTTACGCACTGGAAGTATTTGGAGTGTCCCTGTACCCCTCCCGCGGCGGCCTCGTGGAAGCCGGTGGCCTCGGCCACTCCGTCCTCGCTGGAGTCCACCAGGCCCTGCGAGGGCCCCGCTTACCGCTTCCGGTTCCCCCTGTCTGCGCTGATGGCCCCTGTCATCACCACCACGGCCAGCATGCCCAACGCCAGCTGCCAGATCAGAAAAACATCCGCCATAAGAAACAAAACACTCTTACCCATCAATACATACCTCCAGGAAACTTTTGACACAGTCGAAAGAGAACTTAAAATAGGAGTCTTAACTGCTCCCAACCGTCTAGAGCCAGTGAGCTTATGGCATCCCCAATTGGGGTATGTTGTGAGGCTGAAGGTAATAGGGAGGGGAAGAAGATGGGGAAGAGGAAGGTTGGGAACTACCTGGGTGTATGTGTGTTCAGGTCTGGTCACCAAACACGGCTTAAGCCATTTCAAGCAACGTTTCGATTCTGAATAATGGTCTTTCCCCAGGGCGGTACTGAGAGTCTCTACAAGTTTGGAACGTGCCCCAAATATACTTTTAATTATTTTTTATATGAATTAAACGTGTTACACATATTAATTAAAAAAAAGTTATTTGCGCACGCCGGGCTTGAACCCGCGACCTTTGGATTCGTAGTCGAGCGTCTTACCACTCGACACATAACGTATATTTTTATTTATTTACACTCAAAAACAAAAATGAGAGATTAAACACTTGCCTCTCATCTCACTAGGGTATTCCTGTGTCGAGATGAGCTACTTTTCAATTAAAAGTTATTTTTAATATAGCGTAGAGATATCGTCGCCGGAAAGGCAAAAGGGCTGAAGCGCCATTTTGGGAAGCTTACACCAGGTAACTTTTTTTGTTTTACAATAAAATTCATAAGTCTTCAGTACCTGGTTGGATTTTGAAAAAAAAAGTTAACTCAGGTAACCTAATGCTCTCACTGAGTTAAATGAAGCGACAGAAAGCTAAAAAAAGTCCCAAACTCGTGTCGCTTGAGTCAAGCCTTCTTCCTAATGGTAAATATATTTTAGATGTCTGAGGGCCACAAAAAAATTCAGAATCAAACGAGAGTCAGAGCATTCGGTGCAGAAAAAAAAACCCGATCAAAACTGCATAATTATTGAACTCATTTTTTACCAAAGAATCACTTAAGCCTTTTTGCCTTTCCAGCGACGATATAAAGAGTTAATTCTAAATTGGTTGTTAGTACATTTATATTAAATTTGACAATAATAATACCAAATGTTACAAAGTAAGTAATTATCAGTTGGCTCTAACTAGCCACAATCATAGGGTGTCCATAAGGAAGAGCACAAGTAATTATAACACTAAAAAAATAAAGCTATTAAAATTACTAAAAATAATCATAGTTATAATGAGAGACATATATAGACGTCATAGTAAGAGTGGTGAATTATGATTATTTAAATCCAAATTCATCACTCTCAGCCAACACAGATTTTTGACCATTTTTTTAATACAATTAATGCACCTACTACAGTTTTTTTGTATTAGAGAGCTAGGAGCTTTATAACATAATCTCTTTTGCGAAAAGGATGTTTTAGTATGTATCGGCTGATACATTAAAGAAGCTAGTGTTGTGTACTTCTTGTCAAAAACAAGATAGTGGCCTAAGACAAGATATTGACCCAAGACCACATAAATATAGGTGAATGCAAATTATTATTCATCTTTTGACTAATTCTATGTGCGAAAGGAAGAACGGAATGAGTTGAAAAAATTAACTTTTGAGTTAAGTTTGCAGAATTGTTTCTTAGACACATATCTAGCAAGGAAAAATAAGATGAGTCAGAAAATAAAATGCTTTGCTATTATTTTTTTTAAAAAGGACATGTTACACATGATATGATTACATATAAAAAACAAAATTCCCAAATTTTATTTTAGCTTCTCCGAGCATCTGTGTTTATTTACTCATTCCATTCTTTTTTTGCGCACACAGAATTAATTCCTTTGATAATAATAATAATAATAAATTATAGCGCCGTTTCCATGGGAAAATCACCTCAAGGGTGCTTTGTTAGCCAACACGCAAAGATGGCACTACTGTAAATTGATTGTTTAAATATATTTCACTGATAGAAAAGCTGTACTGATGAGATTAAGTACAATGTCACTTAAATCCAGTAACACACATTGTCGATTGATCAGAAAGGTTACATTATTAGTGATTAATCAAATAAACTGTCTGACCTGGATGAGAGATATTTGGTTAATCTTCATGTTTGCACTGCAACTACCAAACACCAATTGTGTTAGGTAAAGTGAGACCAAACTATTTATACGACAATTTCATTTAATTTCCTAAAATCGCCCTCTCTCAGCTTCGCCGTCTCGAGATAGCGGAGAGAGATGGAAAAGATTTTTTCCCTTTGCTGGACCTACTTCCGTTCATGCTCGCTGCAGATCAATACGAAATTCCTCGTCAAAAAGTTATCGAGAATACAAAAAGCATGAAAACGCAACTTGGGACTGGGTATAAAACAAATCGAGCATTACCGTACCTACCGAGTTTGCAAAAGTTTACACCTGCCCAATAAAAATATTACGATAGCGCCCAATAATTCGGTCACAGGCTAAAAACTTTTAAAGCAAATACCAGGCTGCCGATTACAATCAGCCTTTTGATTAAATAATATAATTGTTTACTTTTATCGCAACGAAAAGCTGGATTTCCCATTGAAAAAATTGACACCTATAAATAGGATTACGTACAAAACAAACTGCTAATAAATTACATTGTTTCGACAAACGAAATAATATTGTACATATTTTGTAAGAATTTTAAAGAATGCTTATATTAAGACTGAACAATTGCTGACCCTGCACAAATCACAAGTTCGCCCCACTATTGAATTTGGCAGCCACTTTTGGTATGAAGCGCCAAAATACCTAAAGAAAACACTTGATTCTGTGTAGAAACGGGCAGTCCGTTTTATATATTCCCCTATCTTGGCAAAAGAATTGCAATCTTTAGAGCACAGACGTCAGATGGGAATGCTGTGCTTGTTATACAGGTATTTCATTGGAAGATGCTCCGAGGAACCTGCGTCATTGATCTCTTCGCAACCGGTGCACAGCCGAAAAAAACGCCACAATTGTATTCGGCTAACATTTATCATATGAGAACGAGTTTCTTATACGACTCGTTCAAAACGGATCGTGATGACAATTTAGTCTCCTTCGATGGAAGTAATCTTCCCAAGAAGCCTTCCATTGATATGCTTGGTGTAACCAAGTGACCAGCTGAGGCAAGGGGGCTCCATCGAAGCCAGAGTAAAGTTAGCCTCTCCTGGCTACCAAATTCAACAGTGGGGCGTACTTGCGATTTGTACAAGGTCAGCAGTTGTGTACTATTGAAGTATCTGCGGGCCCTGTACAACACGCCCAACTTCTGAGAGGCTAACTTTACTCTGGCTTCGATGGAGCCCCGGTGCCTTAACTGGTCACTTAGGGTTACACCAAGCATCTCAATGGAAAGTTTGTTGGGAAGATTACTTCCGTTGAAGGAAACTAAATTATCATTTGGATCCCTTTTAGTCGTAATCAGACATGATTGGGTCTTTGAAACATTAAATTCGACGAGATTATTCTTACCCCAAGAGGAGATTCTTTCAAGGTACTCGTCCATTCTCTGCTTCAAAGCCCTCCGAGCCGTTTTTGTTTCTGTGCCCTTTGGGGGCTTGTCAAACAAAAAACCATCATGAACTGTACTGTCATCCGCGTAACAATGTATTGGTGCACATGACAAAAGGTCGTTGATGTGCAACAAAAACAAAGTTGGAGACAGAACCGATCCTTGGAGTATCTACCACTCTGGAACGTGCCACAACTATATATGTATATTTTTTTTATATGAATTAAATGTGTTATGATACTTTTTTTAATTATTGGCGCACGCCGGGTTTGAACCCACAACCTTTGAATTCGTAGTCGAACGTCTTACCACTCGACTATGAAGGCCGTCATATTATTACAATTACCACCATGCAAAATCAAAACGTCGCTTTAAATGGCTTCAGCCATGTTTGGTGACCAGATCTGATTGACCGGGCACTCTCCAACCTTCCCCACCCCTTTATTAATCTCTTCAAACATACAACATACCACAATCGGGGTGCCATAGTTCCACTGGCTCTAGGCAGTTAGGATGCTAGTGCCATTTAAGTCATTTCAAGCGACGTTTCAATTCTGAATGGTGGTCTTTCACCAGGGCGATACTATGAGTATCGTCCACTCTGAAACGTGCAAACTCATGTCTTTTCTTACCTCGAAAAAACCCTCCACCTAGCATTCCCAAAATTGACATATGCCATGAGGGGAAATGTTTTTCTCAGGGCCTATTGTGGGGAGATAATTTAAAAAAATCAAAAACTATATAAATGTAGTTTTGAGCCGATTTCTTTTAATGTTTTTTAATATGCTTTTTCTTATAACTTTTTGCCAATGCGTTGTCGCTAAATTCGCGTCACCGATAAAACAGTTATTTGACCGACTTTCGTAACTTTGGTGCGAATGACGCTAATTGTCGTGATTTCAAAACAAAAGTAATAATTTACGTTAGTTAGTTATTGTTTTTGTTATTGCAAAATATTTTTTATGCGTCTAATGATGTGAATCTATAATTTCAATCGCACTCGTTTTTTATTGTGCAATCGTTTGTTTTGCAGGAAAATTGTATTACTCACCCACCGTTAACGTTCGAGCATGACATCTATTTTGCAAGAAAACAGCACCACTTTTTCCCAAACCCTTAGAGAATACCGACATAGGTAAACTGCAACCATGCCGACCCTTCGCCCTTTAATTTAAGTATGTTGTGTTACACATGGCGCAAGCCACCCTAAATTAGACGTAGTTATGCAGAAAGCATCCAACCCCAAAAGATGAATTTGAGGGAAAAAGCGTTTGAAAATATGACGATACAAAATCATGTTACGGCATTTGTTAAGTGAATATCAGTGTTTTTTTCTTTGTGAGAATTACTCTAAATAGGTAATTTTCTATGTTTTTTTTGTTTAAACGATAATTATATTTAATATGTTATCCTACATTTTAATGTTTATAAACTTCAATTTAAGTCAAATATCTGCAATGTTGGTTAGTGTTAGAGTGGTAGATACTCTAAGTATTGCCCTGGTGAAAGATAACCATTCAGAATCAAAGCAGTGCTTTAAATGGATTTAGCCGTGTTTGGTGACCAGATCTGAATAGCCAGGTACTTCCCAACCTTCCTCTTCCCAATCTCATTCCCCTCTCCCCTAACTTCAGCCTCAAAACATACCCTATTTGGGGATGCCATAGTCTCACTGGCTCTAGACGGTTGGGAGCAGTTGAGACTCTTGTGCGGTATGCATATAAAAAATACATATTACCAAAAATCTATTGCATTTGGAGTTTGAATGTTTCCAGCTCGTTTCAATCTCGTATTTATCTATTGAAAAACATGTAAAGCTCGATTTTTGAAAATTGTGAGTTGGACGCTTTATGCATAACTACGTCCAATTTTGCTAGGTACTTCACATAACAGAAGGGTGTATGCTGTACAAACAAAATTTAAATATGTGTGCGTTAATTAAACTACTAGTCATTGCTTTCATGGCACCTGAATAAGTACATGTCTCATGACGTCTGACATATTTCTGTTATCTCACTTCTCTACGTTATGTTAGCTTACTTAACAGTCAGCAGATGTAGATGCTGCTGATCGATTAATTGAACCATCTCGATCAAATAAACCTGTCTACTATGATCGCGCTTTTGGTGTATCTGGTCCAGTCATCTGGAATAAGCTTCCCCCAAAACTTGCCAACATACAGAACCTAGCAGAGTTCAAACGGGTCTTAAAAATCAAATTGTTTAAAAATCCTACAAACAAAGCGTAACGCATTAAAATTTAATTTCTTTAAAAACGTCCCTAATTTGCTTTGTTTCGGTTTTCTCCTTACTTCTATCATTACAACTCAATGTCTTAATTAATATCTACTGGAAACCATATACGCACTGTCATAAAATATTTATTGTTCTTTTGTTACTTGTTATATTTACACTGTTTGCATTTTAAAAATCGTTTACTTATAATACTTGAATATTAATGTTAAGTACCAACATATTAACTATCCTCAATCTAATTTCATCTTCTTTGATTTGACAAATATGTTAATATGAACTCATACGTTTTATCTGATTTTTTATACCCTTAGCTTCTGGTAAATTGTCTTTTTAATGTGTTGATGTACATACGCACTGCTATACCCATATCTGAACCTTTTTCTCTCGTGATTTATGATAATGATCATGATTTTAGATGGTTTTAATTTGTATACATATTATATATTATTTTCTCCTTGTTAGTTAGTCTTATTAGCATAATTAATTAAGTATGAAGTGCACTTGAGGTGAAATATCACAAAACTGCGCTATATAAGTTCACTGTTATTATTATCGTCAAAGACAATCGTACAAGTAATTGATTCTAAACTGTTATGTTATTAAAACGGACAAAAAAAACCCATGGAATGTGATGCCGTATGGTATCAAGTTCCCTGGAGATTATTGTTGGAGAAAAATAATCAAAACATTGAACAAAAGTGAAATTGGCAGCCGCTACCGTCACAGACTCTGGTCAGTCAACCATTTCCATTTGGCTGACGAAGATTGAAAAAACCTACGCTTTATTTGTCCATTTCTCAACGGAACTCTGAACTTTTTTGTTGTTTGTTTATTTCCGTTACCATGTTGATCTCAATCGAGAATTTTCTCCTATAAAATGATTTAGCACAGAAATTGTCCACCAGTAACAAAATATTTGGATCATTGAAGAGTCGTGCTCAAAGCAGAAATCATTAATAATGGCTTCTTTTGGAATCGTACGTTTAATCTATTTGCTTTTTATGGGTTTTCTTTTTGTGCACGAATCGCATTATCATTATAATAATGCAGCGAGGCTGCAATCACTGCGGTGGACCTACTTAATATCTCGTGGTAAAATACTTTAGGTCAATTGACCATGTTTTGGGAGATTGAATGAAACATAATTGCTTTTTGTGTTTTATTTGCAGTACTCCATTCTCGTGTTGGTATTGATGGCTGTGGTTTCTCAAACTTACGCCGCTGTTTACGCTTTTGATGGTGGTAAGTACATATCTGTACAGTATTTTATTCAATTTTTAACTATGCTTCGCATACTGAATCTCTTCAAATTGACAAAAATGTGTGTGATTACCAACAACTTTGAACTAACTCGTTAAGTTGATTGTGTAATGATAGCTGATGCGACCGACAGAATGCTCCTTGGGTAAGGCGCGCTTTTGTTCGTGGATGTTGAATAAAATATAATCACTTTCTCTTGAATACTTTTTATTGGGAGAATTTATAAAATATTATAATTAAACCTTTAACCGAACATGGTTTACTACTGCACAGGAGTTCGATGATAATAGTAAGTGTAGAATGATAGTAAAATAATAGTTGATTAATAGTGGGTGCTTTTACAGAATAGCTCTGGTTTTATACCTGCATGGTCAAACTAAAAGTATCAGAGTCCAAACACGAGGTCTATTGAATAATACATGTTAAAAGCAATTTTAGAAAGCGATGTTAGGATATAATTTACTAGACAGAAACACATTAAGGGATACAATTAGGATAACAATGGGAGATTAGTAAGAATGTTTAGTGACATAAGTAAGATGCACATGTGCTAAACTGGTTGAACCATTACAATTGTATGAATGAGCCAATCTCCAAATTTTGTGAGGCCCTTGTCTTGGGATTGCCCTAATATTTAAAGCTGGCTTCCTGCCACTGGCTCATCTTAGCCTGATGAGACCTTAGATCAATTAAATAATGTAGATACGTTACTGAGACAACGCGCGTGAATTTACTAAACCGAGTCCGAAAGACATACCTGAGATTTACTGCGTTTAGTATCACACAAACGTTCGTTCGACAGACAAGCTGTCACGGGAAAACGGGAGCTCTTCAACCAAAATAATGTGAGATAGCGAATGCAGATATACATAGGTGTGTGGAAAACAACCGTTTCCGTACGTCGTACTCTACTTGGCTAGTCGCTCAGTAAATTCGTTGGGGAAGAGAGATTATAACAGTAACGCGGGACATTCATATAGATATCTCATCCGTACACACACATTCTGTTTAGTATTGCTATCCTTTTCATAAGCGTTATGAGCCTTGAAACTTAAATCAAGACCATGCCACATTTATCGTTCAATTTGTATGAATATGACGTGTCTTGTATTTTATGTCTATGGGTGAGACTAAACGCTTTATTGATTGTACGACAATAACAAAGTATAACGCACCAAGAGTTTGGCTTTTAGAATTGGCCACATTTTTATCGTTGTGCAATTTCGTTAACTTCTGAATTTAGCTAATGCTTCTTTCACTCGCAGAAGACGGAATGATGGTGGCCGAGAGACTGTTCAGAAGCAGGAGATCTCCGCACCACCACCCAGGAGTCACCGGGCCCGTCCACACCTTCGTGAAGACGGACAAGCACGCCAACTTCAAGTGGGGAGTGCGCCACCACGTGGGCAAGAAGTACGCCGGAGGAAACTAAACAACCTTCAACAAAACAACTGTTTATCATTCAGTTGAAATTCTGCCCCAAAACTCCTCTCTACACCTTTTCAAAATTCGCCTACAAACGAATCCAAGCAAATGTATGCGATATTTCGAAGTGCTAGATGAAATATATTATGATATTCGAACAAAGAAAGACGTTAAGAATCTATTTTTGAATTTCTGTGCTGATCGCAATATTGGAAAATGTGTCAATTCCGATTTTTTTAATGGTTATGTCAATTACGTTTTATGCTGTGATTAAAATTACTGTTATTTGGAATATATCTAATGTGTTTTGATTTAAAATTCACTCTTCAATATTTTATTTTATTTATTTTACATAATATGTACGGCACAACATGTGCCATTGGCATTCAAGTATGTAATAAAGAAGCACAATAAAATTAGTTAGTGAGAAGTGTGTACACAAAAGGAGAAAAGGTAAAAAAATATAACACAAAATTCGAGGTAGGAGTAAATAAGAAAAATATTGTTTATTTATTTACGCCCGTCAAAGGTTTTTATACAAATTTTAACATTTTTTTAAACAATAACCTCAAAAGCAGTGCAAAAAATATTGTAAAAGAAAATACAAAGGAACAATGAATAACAGGTATGAAAAGAACAAATATTATTGAATAAATAACAAGTTCAAAAATATTGTAAAAGAAAAAAAAATAATACTGACTAACAGGTCCAGAGTTAAATATTTTCTACAATTAGTTTGGCTCTATCAGATGACGAAAACTGTAATAAGTTATACCACCTAAAGTGTGATATTTACGTGTTAAATATATCAACGACATCGAAGTATGTGTTTCCCAGATTTTGCATTCGTCGCATACGCGTGTTAAATTGTGAGGTTGAAGTAGAATTGTTACAATAGTATGGCAGGTACTCCCTTGTAACCGTCTTGCTAGGAACATGAAATTCAATCAAGTATGATAGTTCTGGGCTGTCAATCATTGAATTTATAATTTTGTATAAGCAAGTCAAGTCGGTAATTATTCTACGTTCAGACAATCTCAATAAATTAAGGTGACAAAGAAGATAATCATAATTCATACATTCCTCTAATATGCCCATTCTAAAGTTAATAAATGTTAAGAATTTATTTTGAACTCTTTCTATTGTAAGGGAATGAATAGCATAACTTGGTGCCTACACTGTTAAGTTGTATTCAATTTGACTCCTAACCTCAGAGCAATAATATACAAGAGAGAGCGCTGTAGAGAGAGCTGTAGTCAGTTTTTACAAGGTTTGCCGGACTCGGCTAGACCTGGGCGTGGCTGGGACTAGGGCTAGGGTATCTATTCATCCATTCATAGCACATTTCGACATAATGTTTTTGTTTATTCGTATAACCATTTTTTCACAGCTTTTTCATAAAAAAATATACAACATGTAACCTAATAAACCGTTGAGTTATGTTAATTTATTTCGCGTATCATAACGTGTGGGCAGAGTCAACGGAGACGCGGGACACGATGAACCTTTTAATAATACACCAAATCGGTGTGATAATTCGGGGAAAATTTGTTGTCCCTTTCTTCCTCTTGGTGTACGACGTAAAAACCCGGAGAAAGTGATTTATCCCAAATCTATATAGGTTGGGTAAAAAGAATTAGCTCTCTCTCCATACTATATTGTTACTTCAAGTTCCTAACTAATGGCATGTACATTTTTTAATGTATGAATGTTTTTAAATTGATTACATCTTCTTAATATAAAGCCCAACATTTTTAAAGCTCTATTATGGTGGTAAACTACCAGTAACATTGGATATAATATTGTGGAATCAATAATAGTAAAATAAATTACATGTATTCCAAAAGATTGATTTAAACGTGTTCCTATAAAGTACACATATAAATTACTTGTTAATAAATCAGTTAAAATAGGCGTAAGCAGACAAAAGTACATATTATAAAGGTAAGAGAGGTCGGTATGACAAAATATAATACAAATTATATATAATTAATATATAAAAAATAATAGACGTGGTAATATCAATCCATATTTAACATAAAATTCAGTTATGGGTATAGACTTGCCTATTGATACTTTGTGGACAAATTTGGTTTAACTCTACTTTTGTATGATGTGTCGTACTCTAGGCATCGCCCTGGTGAAAAACCACCATTCAGAATCGAAACGTTACTAAAAATGCCACTAGCCGTGTTTGGTGACCAGATCTGAATAGCTAAGTACTTCCCAATCTTCCTCTTCCTCATCTCCTTTTCCACTACCTTCACCCTCACAACATGTCCCGTTTGGGGATGCCATAGTCTCACTGGCTCTAGACGGTTGGGAGCAGTTGGGACTCTTGTTAGGTATTCACTGTAACCCCTTTGGTCTAATGCAAGATAACCATTACCGTATGATTACCATTTTTGTTGTGTTTTTTGGAATGTTTTGGTGTAAAACTGTTTTTGCAAATATAAAATAAATGAAAAATAAATAACATTTTGTCACTTTTCTATGCATTTTAACTTGATTATTTTACTAAAAATGTCAGTAAAAGAGAAATATCTTTGCTTATAATTCAGGGTTATCATTTATAAATTATGCCGTTTGTTTTAATAAAATACAAGTTTTGATGAACAAACTTTAATGTTTTCATTTCAGGGTTATTATTTCTAAATTATGCCGTTTGTTGAAAATCATTTTTTTTAATGAACAAGTGTTTAAATTTAAATTTTCTTTACATAATAGAAATTAATTCTAATTTTTGGCCTTCGCAAAACATGAAATACTATGACCCTCGAACAAATGTAATAATGCCAATGAAAGTACGTGTACATAGACGGACAAAATACATTTGACATTATACGAGTATATGTTATATTTATCGTTTCATAATCACTGTTAAAACATTCCTTGTTTTGTACGTATTAAAGGAATATAAAATTTACGACTGGGATATTTTCGCCTTCCCACTGTGGTCGAGAACAATTTTTTGTGTTACCACTCCTAGTGGTGGGTTGCTGAGACGCCGTATTTATTAAGGAATCTAATATAACTATGTGTTAGAGTGTCGGTTATTTTACTTTGCGAAGTGGTTTTAACATCACAAAAAGTATTAAACAAGGTTGTTTAATGTCACCGCAGTTGTTCTATCCGTACATGGATAATTGTATGCAAGAAAGGTGTGGGCTTGGGCGCGAAAATGAACAATATTAAAGTACTCGTATGTTGCCTGTAGTATGCTGATGACGCGGTGCTGATTTCTGACAGCATGGAAGATCTACAGTTTATCGTGTATAGGATGAACCAAGTATGTATGCAGAATGAGTGAATGATGAATGTAAGTAAGTCCAAAGTTAGGGTGTTTGAAAGAGAGAGTACGAGAACAGCGTGCAATATAGTTGTGAATGTTGAATGTTTGTGTATTAATGAAGTGTGTTTACGAGATACGGAAAGTCTGATGAGTATTATGAAAGAAGGATCAATGCAGGTAACTCCATTAAAAGAGGACTAAACTGGCGCAAATAAAAAATAATCCATAGAAGCGAAGCTAGCAGTCCACAGTGGAGTACTTATACTAACCCTGATGTATGGCAGTGAAGCATGGAACTGGCAGAGGAAGTATGAAAGTAGACTGAATGCTGTAGAAATGAGATCCCTGAGGCGTATGTGTGGTAAAACCATGTATGGCTGTGTCAAAAATGTGGATTTCCGGAAAGAATACGAGGCTGATGTAAGCATAATGAATAGGATTAAGAAAGGCAAGCTTGGATGGTTTAAGCATGTAGAGCGAATGAACGAAGAGATGAATGTGAAAAGAATATACGACGCGAAAGTGAATGAAAGAAGAAGTCAGGGACGCCTGAGAAAGACATGGTACGATCAAGTGAATAAAATACTTGAGTCGAGCCATGTTAAGAGTCAGAATTACAGAAGAGTATGTATGAAACGGTATATGAATGTGAACGAAGTAAGGAATGTGTGCCAAGACAGAGTTGTATGGCGGTCCGTCCTCTCTGCCTACCCCTTCGGGGAACTGGGTAATGGTTAATTAGTTTAATATAACTGCAGTACCCGCCTCATTTAGCACACGTTAACTAACACTCGTACGCATCCGTAAAAAAATCTTTAAAAACCGACCTATGAGGAAGGTGCTAAATATTCGAATATCATACCAGGAGCACGGACGTGCGAAAGGGTCGAAGAAGTCAGCGGCGTCGCTACTTTAGAAATTTTGAATACATAAAATCATTGAATTTAATAAATAGTCCGTTCGTTCGTTAATTCTTCTTTTGACCGCATGCAAAGTTATATATGTCAAGCTGTACGCTGTACCTAATGTTTCCCAATAATATGAAATTCAAAATCAACTCGCTAATGCATGAGCAATAGACAAAGTTCTAGCAAAAAAATAACCAAACAAAAACACCCGATCACTTTTCTGTGCTCCTGGTATTTTGTTCTTGTTGACTACGTGAAACATTATTATTTTTATTGTGACATCGCCGCTACGGAAATTAGTTCAATTAAAACGCTATTTTCTCGATATTTTACTCCGCCGACTTCTGCGCTCCGAATATCGGGAACTAAGAAACGCCCGAAATTGAGTGAATTCACAAAAAAATCTTAGAAAAATACGAAAAATAATTTTGATGAGTCACCTTCTCACATGCCTGTGTTCCTGGTATAATTTCTTAGTAGCTTTGGTACCTTTCTCAAATAAAATATAATGTGTTTTGGGCCTGATTTTTTTTTATTTATTTTACCGCACCAGAGTTCAAACCGTCTGAAGCTAATAGGCATCCCCAATTGGGGTACGTTGTGTGGCTGAAGTTAGTAGGGAGGGGAACAAGTTGAGGAAGATAAATGTTGGGAAGTACCTGGCTATTCAGATCTGGTCACCAAACTCGGCTCAAGCCATTTCAAGTAACATTTCGATTCCGAATGGTTGTTTTTTTTTTAATTCGGGGTAGATTTTGTCTCGAAAATTTATAAAACCCGCTTATAACCCAAAAAAAATAACAGTTTTTTTTGCGAACCGGTTTCACCTACTAACCTTCAGTCTAGAGATGCTGAAGATGCCCGTTAATAGGGGAAACCGGTCCGGACTTAATAAAAATAAACCGTGGAGTAAAGTAAAAATGTTGGTATTATTAAATGATACCAAAAAAATTTCACCACGAAATAACAGTGTCAAAATTAAAAACAATAAAACCCCATTTAATTACCAGTTCGTCCCTGCATGTATAAACGTTACGTATAACTAATATTGGCTGTCCTTCCCCTTGCTCCACGTAGAAACGAGGATATTAGACAAGAATGCAAGGTCAAGAAGCATAAAAGATAATATAAAGAAAAGGACGCTTATTTTTTTTTAGATCCTAAATGGCCCTATGTAATATTTACTTGTAGCTACTGAAACTTTTGTTTTTTTAGAACAATTTTTATGTGAACATTATTCATAGAAGCTTTTAGTTTTAGAAGATTATAAAATAATTATATTTAGACATTTGAAAATTGACGGAATCAGTTGAAAACCTTTTTTTTCTATTTTACACCTTTTTGGTAGTGATGTTAAAAATAATTTAGTTTCATGTAATAAACGTACGATCCGAAGGGGGGTGACATAGTCACCCATTTGATCTTTGCTTTTTAAAGCGTTTAATGAGCGAAATAATTTTGTTTTGGTAATACTTAGAGAAAAGTGACATTATATTCATAATATTTCGGTAATCTTTATCTAAGATATCGAACAAAATTTCGTTCGGTGTGCCATTAGAACCCCGCATTTGGATAGGGAGTGTTAACCTAACAGATTTAAATGTAAAATATACTATATACATCTAATAAAATGAACAATTATTGAAAATGTCTTCATTAGAAAAGCGCAGGAGAGACTTCGATTTAATTTTCATTTACAGAATTATTAATTGTTTTATTGACTCACCTTCTCTGTTGCAACTTATCTATCCAGTTCAAAATTATTTGCCGTAGACTCAGAAACAATGAATTGCTGTTCCTCAATCATCACCATACTAATTATGGGTGTAATTCTCCAATGTCTAGAATGTCAAGACTTGTTAACTCAAGCCATGGTCTTGAAATTTTTGGTAGCAGTCTAAATGATTTTTGTCATTCTTTACGACTTTACCAAAACTTTGACTAGACCATGACTTGAATGTTCTCTTTTATGTTTATTTTGTCCTATTTTTGTCATCGCTTCGTTTATTATCATGTATGTGCTATTGTTTCTCTGTTGCTCTTTTTCCATTTCGTATTTTATATGTCTTTTTTGTCATTAATAAATAAATATACTTAAACTATACTTGTGCGATTGCACCACGTCTTTACATATGGTACTACCAATTTAAATTATGTTGAAGGTAAGAGATATTTAAGTTATTTAAAGGGAATGCGTTCGTACAAAAATAAAAATATGCTTTTATTCAAACCGGCCACAAAATCTACTAAAAAACGAAAAAATACAAATTTAAAAAATGAATAAATAAGATTCAAATTCATACTTAACTAACTAACCATCACGCCGTTTTCACGAAGGTGTAGGCAGAGAGGACTGACTGCCATACAACTCTATCTTGGCACACACTTCTTGCTTCACTCTTCGTTTACATTCATACATCGCTTTTTACCTACTCTTCTGTTATTCTGACTCTTGACACGGCCCGGCTCAAGTATTTGATTCACTTCGTGCCATGTCTTCCTCGGGCATCCCCGACGTCTTCTTCCAATCATATGTTCTTTTCACACTACTCTCTTCGTTCATCCACTATACATGCCCAAACCATCTAAGCGTCCCTCTCTTAATCCTATTCATTACGCTTACATCAGCCTTGCATCATTTCCGGATATCCACATTCATTAGATCAAAATAAGTTATATTTGCAAAACGAATAAATTAATAATGTTGTCCAGAGTACCTACCAATAAAATACTTATCACACAGTGAAACTTTATACAATGAATTTAGAATGCGCTTATATTAACACAAAGCAGTTAATCATAATCGCATGCAAATAATTTTCTTTTTTATTCAGTGTTGGGAACGTGATAGCACAAATAAATATTAAAAATGTCAGTCATGTTGGGAGGCTTGTTTTAAGCAGTTTTGTATCGTTCGTGTATCGTTAGGCAATAATTAATATGCTAATTGGTGTATAATTGATTAGATCAACGATCTGAAATTCTCGCGTCTGGTTGAGTATTGAATAAAGGATGATAATGTGTTTATTAACGCCTCGAGAATGCACGAATGGTTACCCGGCATAACAATTGGCATAATAGAGATATCCATTTAGATTTTAATATTCATTTGAATGAATTATTTCGTAAAATTACTTGGAATAATTAGAATCTTTGTGATTGTTGATCGAATATCAACATTGAAATCGTCTCTATCCGAGTTGTGAATTTTTTCGTAATAGTATCAAACATAAATCTAATTTTATTTATTAAAATATTGTTGGTAGAAAACATCTTGGCCTAAATTCTAATTCAAAAAATATGAGCCCCGATATGTTTATCATGCCTGTAAAAATGATTTGACCTGCCGAAATTTTAACTATTTTTTCTTTAAACGAAAGACAGAAATTCTCAGGTACGAATAACCTACTAATATTTGCATTCCTACTATTACAACAATAATAAGTACTAAAAGTTACCGGTAGCTGAGTGGACAAACGCGTCCGAATCCCATCCGGGCGTCGTGGATTCAATTCCTCCGCTAGCTAAATCCTCCTTCATTGCACAAGCAACATCTTCCGCTTATTTTGATGGTTGTAAGAGTTTTTCAAATATTGTCAGGTTAGGTTAGGCTAGGTTAAATTAGGTTGGGTTAGGGTAGGTTTGGTTCGGGAGTGTTTGTCTTTCTTTATAAAAAGAAGTAAAAATAAAAGTTTTTTAATTAAATAAAAACACACGTTGTTTTAATCCACTTTTATTTTTGTACCTGTCAACTAGTTTCGATTCATCAGAATCAGATGAAGATTCTGCTGAATCGAAACTAGTTGACATACGAGTATACCAAAATAAAAGTGGATTAAAACAGGGTGTGTTTTTTTATTTCATTAATTATGCCATCCACAAAGTGTTTGCTTATTGTGATAATTTAAATGTTTTTTAACTATCTTCAATTTCATTTTCTTTTATTTGCTTTGTCACTTTTTTTCATAGTTGTAAATACTTTTATTTGTATTTTTTACATCTTTAACTTCCGGTAAATTATATATTTTTTTAATATTTTGATGTACACATGCAATGTTTTAGGCATTTCTAAATATTTTTTCATGATTTATGATAGGGATTGTTGATTTTAAATAGTTTTCATTTGAATACACATCTCCTTTATATTATTTTCTCGTTTCTCGAGTAATTTAGTGTGAAGCACAGGTGAGGTGAACTCTCACAAAACTGCGCCATATGAATTAACTACTATTTTCAATAAATACGCGTGAAATGTTGCTCGAACAATGATGGAGGACTTATGTAGCTAGGCAGATGATTGAACCCGCGACCCTGAGTGAGAAACCGACGATACTTTGGACTTCTCGACAAGCTTTCCGATCTAATAATAATACTAGGCTAATTTATATAACTCTTATTTTGTGAAATATCACCTCAAGGGCGCTTTAGAAAACTTAAAATCTATGGCTAAATCTATCATAAAAGTATCTAAATACCTACAGCCATATCAAAACTTACCTTATTGACATTTACATTTGCTGCGGGCTGTTTAGCGGTAGATCAAGGATTGAGGATCGCAGATCATTGCATGAAAAGATATTATTATACCTGTCAGTTTAGATGCTAACGGGTTAGCCTAGCTATGTAAATTAGGGCAATTCTGCTATTTATAGATATGATTTTCTGAAAATATGAGTTTTGAGTTTAGCTCTGAGCTCTGTTGAGTCTTTTATTAATCACAGATCATATGGTAGTCTATTCCAGACTTTATGATAGCCGATGGCATTGCCGATCTAACGGTTGATTGTTGCGAATCGGAATTTTCATTGAATACACAGTTCCGATAAATAAGCCTGAGCCATTCCATTAATAACTAACTGTTTTGCAATATTTTACCTTTATCTAAGGTTTCAAATGCATTAAATTAACAGTTAAATAATTACCTTTTTTACCAAAATCTGAGACGTCAACACAATTAAACATTATCGCGACAGCCATTTGTGTGGACCCTCCCCAAATTTCAAGGCCATTCCAGATAAAGCATTGCCTTGATCCGAAACATGTGTTGATTATGCACATCACTGACCTGACAACATCATAAAAAATAGTGCATTTTTTAATCGATGTTTGAACTCGTGCTTAATACGACAGTAAGAATGCCAAATCAAAAATGAGTTGTTAATTGCGGTTCAATAAAATGCTAATTAGTCTGAATTAGGGAGGTTAAATTTAAGGTTGAGATTTTGTGTAACCAACTGATTAGTACTAAGTGGGAACAGGTTTTTTTACCAGAACGAATGTCATTTTTTTTCATTCTTCATTGTCAGTTTTTGTATTCATAATATGTTACATTGTTTTGGGGGTTCTATTGACTATCTAACTTGACTTTGACGGTCTCTGTAGTCGAGTGGTTAAAGATCCTTGACTACGAATCCAAAAGTTGCGGGTTCGACTCTTGCCGGGCACAATTTTTCAAGAGTCCCAACTGCTCCCAACCGTCTAGAGCCAGTGAGATTATGGCATCCCCAAATGGGGTATGTTGTGAGATTGGAAGGTAGTGAGGAGGGGAAGGAGATGGGAAAGAGGAAGGTTGGGAAGTACCTGGCTATTCAGATCTGGTCACCAAACACGGCTAAATGCCATTACAAGCAACGTTTTAGTTATGGTGGTCTTTCGCCAGGGCGATTAATAAATACCCTCTCTAAAATTCCCTTGATGCCATAGTTCCACTGCCTCCAAACGGTTGGTAGCAGTTGGGACTCTTGTGCGGTATTCACATAAAAAAAAGTTTCATATCCGTATCATTATAGTCGTTAATATGCATAGTTATACAAAGCAAAATATATTATATAGATGAACAAAATACGTAAGTCATTAAGTAAATGAAACTTTAATCAAAATAGTGAAATTAAATTAAAGTACATGGGAAAAAATACCTAAAAGAATGCAAGTGTGAGAAAAAACATTTCATAATAGAGGTTAATAATGGTACGTAAGGAAGAGAAAAAAATGTTTAAGCATATATAAAATAGAGTAAATAAAAAGGAAAAAAGAGGTACTTACATAGAAATACATAATTTATATTGTTGTAGCCAAAGAATCATATTTAATGTTGACGTTCGAAATTTGACAAAAATTTTGCATTGCTTGCACTTTGAACTCTATCAATCATACGATGAAGGTACCAACAAAATAATGCACATCTGCGCACGTGGGCGATGTAAGCACCCTGGAGTATTTTAAAATTAGCCTAATTAAGAAGGTGTGGGTATTGTCACAAAATGTGAGGAAACATTAAATTTATCGCACAATAAAAAAGTAATTAATTAAGCGTTCGCGTAATATTCTAGAAGTAAAAGTCAAAACGCATTAATTTGTTTTAATATGCGTTCGTTATGCATCTGTCAAATATATATGATTATAAAATACAATACAATTAATTGTTTCTCGTGTCTAGAGTGAACCAAGTACGTATGCAGAATGAGTTGATGGTGAATGTAAGTAAGTCAAAATTCATAGTGTTTGAAAGAGAGAATACGAGAACAGCGTGCGATATAGTTGTGAATGATGAATACTTGAAGCAAGTGAATAAGTTGTATGTCTACGAGAGATGGAAATACCGATAAGGATATTGAAAGAAGGGTGAATGCAGGAAACTCCATTGATGGAGGACTGAACGCTGTTGGCAATGTTTTCAATAGAACTCTAAGGTTATTGTTATTTATTTGCACCTTGTATACGGTAGTTATAATTGCCATTTGAAAATAAAAATACTTCGCATTTCGCTGTTATTTACTATTTACATAGTACCTACTTACTAATTTTATGGTTTTTCTATTGTTATCATCATTCAATTTTGTTGTTGTTATTATGCCATGTACTATAATAATATAACTAATTGTAACTACACTACGTAGCAAATACTTACACTTTACTTACTAACTTCTTTGAAATTTATCATACTATGTATTATATAATTTGTATTACACTATTTTGTGAAATATACCATGTTAATATAACTAATTTTAAAACCTACGCTATATTTATATACTTGCGTTTTAAATACTATTTTTTAATAATCTTGCGTTAATGTTATATTCTACCCATTTATTGTAATCCTTCATTAAACTAAAATATATTTTATGTAAAAGCCTTTAAGGCGTTAATAAAATAAAATAAGAAATTGTCCAAAGAAGCGAAGCTAGCAGTCAACAATGGAGTGCTTATTAAACCTTGATGTATGGCAGTGAGGCATGGAACTGGCAGAGGAAGGATGAAAGTAGACTGAATGCTGTGGAAATGAGATCCCTTTTTTTTATTTTTTATATTAATACCGCACAAGAGTCTCAACTGCTCTCAACCGTCTAGAGCCAGTGAGACTATGGCATCCCCAAATAGGGTATGTTGTGAGGCTGAAGGTACTGGGAAGGGGAAGGAGATTGGGAAGAGGAAGGTTGGGAAGTACCTGGCTATTCAGATCTGGTTACCAAACACGGCTTAAGCCATTTCAAGCAACGTTTCAATTGTGAATGGTGGTCTTTCACCAGGGCGATACTTAGAGTATCTACCACTCTGGAACGTGCCGCAAATATACTTTTTTCATTATTTTTATTTGAATTAAATGTGTTATGACACATATTAATTGAATAAAAGTTATTGGCGCACGCCGGGTTTGAACCCGCGACCTTTGGATTCGTAGTCCAGCGTCTTACCACTCGACTATGGAGGCCCTGAGACGTATGAGTGGTAAAACCATGTATAACTCTGTTAAGAATGTGTATATACGGAAAGAATGCAAGGCTAATTTAAGTGTAATGAATAGGATGAAGAAAGGGACGCTTAGATGGTTTGGGCATGTGGAGCCAATGAACAAAGAAAGGAGTGCGAAAAGAATATATGATGCGAAAGTTAAAGAAGAAGAAGTCGGGGACGCCTGAGGAAGACATGGCACGATCAAGTGAATCAAATACTTGAATCGGGTCACGTGACGAGTCAGAATAACAGAAGAGTATGTATGAGACGATGTATGAATGTGAACAAAGCAAAAAGTGTGTGCCAAGACAGAGTTGTATGACGGTCCGTCCTCTCTGCCTACCCCTGCGGTAAAACGGCGTGATGGTTATTTAGTTAGTTTTATAATTAATTATTATAAGTGCATCATTCCGAATCTATAAAGAGTTTAGTTTCGTGTATTAAATGCTACAATAAAACAAATTATTTTATAAAGCACCTTTTTATCCCAACTTCCACTCAGTTATAATGCTTTAGTCCTTGCACCTCCATTTCTGACTCAAACTCAGAGGTCGCGGGTTCGAATCCCTACGTGCTAAAATAAATCATTATATGTGTCAGTGCACATTTAATTCATATAAAATAATATATAGTATATTTGAGGGGCTTAGAAGCAAAGGCAGCAATCTCCAAAAACGGTTCTGTAGCATTGTCAACTTTTGAATGATCATTATAAAGAAAAGGAGAATGAAGTGTACAAAAATGTTAGTGCATATTAAACTAGCAACAATTTGAAACAATTATCTCTAAATTTATCAACATATTCACAAAAGAAAAGTGCATTAAACGTTAAATCAACTTTCCAAGAAATAATTTAAAATGAAGGAGATTGCTGCCTTTGCTTCTAAGCCCCTCATTTGAGGCACGTTTCAGAGTGGCAGATACTCTCAGTATCGCTCTGGTGAAAGACCACCATTCAGAATCTAAACGTTGCTTGAAATGGCTTTAGCCATGTTTGGTGACCAGATCTGAATAGCCAGGTTCTTCCCAACCTTCCTCTTCCCAATGTCATTCCCCTCTCCATTACCTTCAGCCTCACAACACACCCTATTTGGGGAACCTAACCTAACCCAACCTTCTTTTTTCCCATTTCCTTCCCCTCCGCACTACTTTTAGCCTCACAACATACCTTGATTAATGATGGCATTGTCCTACTGGCTCCAAACGAATGGGAGCAGTTGGGACTGTTGTGCAGTTGGGACTGTTGTGCAGTTGGGACTGTTGTGCAGTATTCACTGTGAAAAAAAGAAGAAATATGTAGTAAAAAGTGCAGTTTCAAGTATTCAGATTCCTTTTTTTAATCATGTTTTAAGCTCATTTATTTATTTTTTTGTGACACAAAAATGCTTGTGAAATGAAATCGAGTAATCCATCGTTTAGTAGGCAAATCTTTACTTTACTAGGCGTTCGCTCAGTTTTGATTGGTGAAAGCAATTTAGGCGCCTTACGTACCTATATATATTTCCGGTATTCAATGACTACAACATGTGATATGACATAAGTAACAACGACTTTTACCTACGGTCATACGGTTCACAAGTAGGTATATAACCTTGCCAGTTTCCGCCACATTTTTTCAGCCGCCTATGGTGTCTTGACCTGCAACTTTAAAAAAAATTATAATCAGCAATGTCCAAGCGGATAATATAAACTATAATGTGTGTTATATCATCGGGCCGAGAGAAAGAAAGGGAACATGTGTCGCTGATTTCAACAAAGGTTGCATGACGTGATACGTACCGCCAAATTACGCAAATATTTCGCAACGAAATTCGAATTCCGTGCATGTGCGGATACCTACGTACGAAAACCGCGTATGTACCTGCGGTACGGACGTACACCACTTAATTAAAATACTCGACTGTTACCTCTTTGTGCGGACAATGCAGGTAACAAGTGACAGTTGCTAGTTCAATATCACGTTATATTTCTTGTTATTCGAATAATAATAATAACAGTGAACTTATAAAGCGCAGTTTTGTGATATTTCACCTCAAGTGCGCTTCATTCTAAATTAATTAAGCTAATAAGACATATAAGGAGAAAATGATATATAATATGTATAAAAATTAAAACATGATCATTTTCATAAATCATGAGAGAAAAAGGTTATGGGTATAACCTCTAAATAACAATATATGGAGAGAAAGCTAATTCTTTTTACCGAACCTATAAAAATTTGGGATAAATCACTTTCTCCAGGTTTTTACGTCGTAAACCATGAGAAAGAAAGAGACAACAAAATCTCCCAAATTATCACACCGCTTTAAAGTATTGTTAGAATGTTCTTCGTGTCCCGCGTCTCCGTTGACTAGGCCCACTCGTTGTTATACGCGAAATAAATGAACATATCTCAACGGTTTATTAGGTTACATGCTCTATTTTTGTTTATTACAATAGTGTGAAAAAGTGGTTATACGAATAAACAAAAACATTATGTCGACATGTGCTATGAATGGATGTATAAATCCCCTAACCCTAGTCCTAGCCACGCCCAAGTCTAGCCGTTAAACCTAGTCCGGCAAACATCATAAAAACTGACTACAGCAGCGCTCTCTCTCGTATAAAGGGTATATTATTATTATTATCATTTTACGTTATTTTATCTATTTATTTTACTTTTATTACTATCATTATTTTTTCTATTTTGTTTTTTTATGTTATCTTCACTCTTTTAAGTTTCTGATATGTATTTTTACTTATATGGCAGACAGAGTATTGCACCCACCGCTCTGTTCCGCTGAAATAAAAAGCTATTATTATTATTATTATAACAGTGTGTACATCAACAGACTAAAAAAACAATTTACCAGAAGCTAAGGATATAAAAATCTAGATGAAACGTAGGAATTCATATTAACATATTTGTTAAATCAATGAAAATAAAAAATAGATTGAGGACAGTTAACATGTTGGGTACTTAAAAACACATTAATATTAAAGTATTATAAGTAAGCGATTCCAAAAATGGAAACTGTTTAAATATAACATGTAACAAAAGAACAATAAATATTTTATGACGATGAGTATATGGTTTTAGTAGACAGTAAGGATACAAGTAAGGAGAGAACTGAAACAAGGCAAATTGAGGATGTTTTCAAGAAATTATATTTTAATAAGTTTTAATAAATTTTAATAAGTGTATGTCTTTCTATACCGCAAGAATACTTATTTCAATCATATCGTCGCCGAAAAGGCAAAAGGGCTGAAACGCCATTTCGGGAAGTGTACACCAGAGCACTTTAAAGTTTTTGTTTTTTTATTAAATAATATTCATCAATTCAAGTTTTCAGTACCTGGTTGGATTTTGAAAAAAAAGTTAACTCAGGTAACTCGATGCTCTTACTGAGTTATTTAAAGCAACAGAAGGCTATTAAAGTCCCAAACTTGTATTGCTTGAGTCAAGCCTTCTCCCAAATAATAAATATATTATAGATGGCTGAGGCGCCACAAAAGTCTTCGGAATCAAACGTGAGTCAGAGCATTCGATGCCCTAAGCCCTTTGACCTTTCCAGCGAGGGTATAATAACAATCCATTGTTGATTTTAGGAACAAAATTTTAACGTTTGAATAAATGATATTTTCCTCTTAACCTTTTCCCAAAGCTATGCGCTTAAATATTTTTTTTATTAAATCTGGCTTAATTTTGCACCCTGATGATGCTTAGGCTAAGCGAAACTGGTCGGTCATAAAAATTAAAATAATATTTGTTGTCTCATACAGAAAGTTATTTTTCATTTCCTCAAATATGTCAAACCACAAAGTGATTGCTTTCTATGCAAAAAATATAAAAAAGTTTTTCATCGGAATGTGCGTATATTCTTCATATTTTCGAAAGACCGAATAAGTGATTCTTTAAACAAAAATAAAATCATATAAGGTATTTCTGTTAATACATACAGTAATGTCACTTAAAGAATCTTATTTTTTATGCTACATAGCACATCAAATTCAAATATTTATTACCTGACTTATGTCGAGTTTCAAGCAATCCAAAACATCTCTTCTGATCGGTTATTTTGTTGACAAGCAATCAAATGTCATTTAAAAACTCTACCTGTTGGATTAAATGTAGAAAAAACCCATGAAAAGATCTGATTATATAAATACGCTAAGCCGTATTCTGTACATGATTCGGCAGTAATGTATGCAGAAACAAAACGGATATTTTTCGCTCATACGTAAAAAACTTTGAAATTTTATTCCGACTACTCTGCTTCACGATTTACTCACTATGTTCCTTTTGATTTGTGTATCAAGACTAAACTAGTAATGATTAATGCCGTTGCCTAAAATTAACGCCGGCACACGACTGGTACGAATCTTGCGCACTCTATAGGTAATGGTGGCATACCAGAGGTTAATCCGGATCCAGAACAATAATATTAGAATAAATAATTGCCTAATGATTACTGATTACTTAACTGACAAAATAGCGGATATACAAACGTACCATTTGAAAAATGAGAGAATCGATAACCCGGATAGGATAATCTTTCGCGTTCATGATTCACGCTTTTTTTTTTACAAAACATGGAAGATAAATCCAGTGCCAGATTTAGCATCGATTGGGTTGAAGCTTTGAAAATACAAAGGTCTATAGTCTGCAATGAAAAGTATTACAGATGTGTCAATTTCTGGGATCCTGCAGTCGGCACAATTCATAATCCACAGACTACATGGCATTCTAGAATCTAAATCATAGGTTCTCAACGTGGGCGATAACGCCCCCTTGTGGGCGTTGGAGACTTTCAGGGGAGCAGTAAAAGACCTAGAGAAAATTAGGGGCGTTGGAAAAAATACGTTGGAAAAAATAGCCGGTCAACTGGAACGGTCGAAATCCTTTATTCGTTATTTTCGTGTGTTTTTGGGCGAGGAATCGGTTTCAGTTCTTTTCACTTTCAAATCTCTACCGATTAGTACTTTTGTCGATTTGCTAGTACTTTTCGAAAAAACACCAGGAGCCGGTTCTAAAAAGAACTGGATAAATAACCGGTTTCTCTATGGTCACCGGTAACTGGAACCGCGAACGCGACAGATGGTAAGTAAAAAAAATGGGGGGGGGGCTCTTGAAAAAAAATACTCTCAAAGTGGGCGGTGGGCAAAAGAAGGTTGAGAATCTATGATCTAAATGATGATGACATTGATGACTGATGACTCTATTCAGATCTAGTCACCAAACACGGCTAAAAAGTAATTTAAAACAACGTTTCGAATCTGAATGGTGGTTTTTCACCAGGGAGATACATAGAGTAACTACCACTCTGGAACGTGCTGCAAATATACTTTTTTATATGAATTACATGTGTTATGAAACAAATTAATTAAATAAAAGTTAATGACGCACGCCGGGCTTAAACCCGCGACCTTTGGATTCGTAGTCGAGCATCTTACCACTCGATAATGTCATCCGTGTAATATAATATTCAAGTAATCGTCAGATGCCACATATCTAAATGGCTAAATTTACGCCTAAAAACACAATCAAAACTCAAGCGAAAGGAATATGCAAAAGCCGTATACAACGAATAAATCAATATCAACAGACCTTTTAGAATGTGCACTCATATTTGGGGATAATCGCCAATAAGTACCAAATCATAAATAGTGCCTTCACATAATCAATGAGTCGAAATATACATATGTATCAAAACTAGTGTAGTCTTGACACACACGACAAAAGGGACATAGTGAGTGAATCGTGAAGTAGCGTACTCGGAATAAAATATCAGATTTTTTTGCGTATGAGCGAAAATTACCAGTATTGTTTTTGCAGAGGTTAGCGCCCCACACGGCAATCTAACGAATCGTGTACAGAAGACGGCTTAGCGTATTAACACTATTAGATGCGCGGAAACTTGCAGCACACAGTAAACACCACCGATGTGCAAGCGGGTAGCAGATTCCCTACATAAAACAAACCGATGATGGCTAAAGTGAAAATTTTCCTTGATAATTCAAAAGATCATAATTCTCTCTGGCAACATTAAATTATAGTCCTGCGAATAAGGTCAACAAACAGCGTAATAACATTTCACCATGCTGATAAATACCAAATCAAAGTTCCGCTCCGGGATCTGTAGCTGTTAGTATTGGCTAGAATGATTTTGCGTCAGTGTGGTATTGATATGGGCTTTATCTTAAAAGCATATCTTCCATATTATATTGCATAGCCGCTCGACGTTTGTCAGGTTTCCGGTTTTGCTTTGACATTAAGTTATATTTTTATCAATTCGGTGTTGATCTGCATAATACAATAGCCAAGTCACTTGTCACGCGGGTTCTCGGTTCATTGCAACTAACTAACGCCAAAGGTGGAACGGCAAATGGTTTAGCACAAACCCCTTGTTTCGTCCGCGTATCATACATGCTCTTAGGCTTCAAGTAAGAATATACATGGAGAGGTATCTTTGCGAAACAGTGTAGTCAGTATTGTTGACTTTATACTGACTCGATAGAAAGAGACAAAGATATGTTAAAGGATGTCGGATAGCCTATTAGTTACCGCCCACACGGAATTCGGACATTTTTGAACACATTAAACTAAACAATATCAATACACCATTAAAATGATTTATAAAGTCAAAATATCACACAAAAACTAATAACAAAAAGTTAGCCTAAATAATGATGTTTTTCGTTGATTGTATGTCTTTATATAATTAAAAATGTGAAAACTCCAAAGTTCGTTCAAAAATATTTAAAACTGTTGAAATACCTCTGAAAAGTGATGTTTTATAATCTTTGTTTGGTCCTATTTGAACATTCACGCATGGCATATATCACCATCGCGTTTGATTCATTTGTATGGCCACTCCAAGTTTTTTAATCAACAAAAATATGGGAAATAACCTCAAAATCCGTGGACGTGAGTTATTCGAATCGTTGATGTGAAGTTAGCGCGAACGAAGAACTTTTTTACACGCTTAGAAGTGCTGCAATATTATTTGAAGACTTTTCTTGTCTCTTTCTCTCTCATGGTATATAACTTAAAACCATGAGAAATGGTTTATCGTAAATTTGTATTGGTTGGGTAAAAATATTTAGCCATCTCTCCATGTATATTCTTAATTCAAGCTCTTCGGTTTTCGATTATTGATTCTGCACTACATGCGTATTTCAATAATTCCCTAATATATAAACTTTTCCCCTTGTCCCGAGGATTCGTTGCTCACAACGAGTAGGTATGACTAGCACAGACCCGTGAAAAATCGTGGGATGTTATAATTGTAGAATTTGTGAAGCCTAATTTTTGCACCCTTCTTTTCAGATAGAATATATTTTTAAATCATCAAAATATATTTTTTTAAATAAAAGTGAAAATAAAAATTGCCACGGCCAAGAATCTAAGCCCGACCATCTGCTTGAAAGGCAACTACGTTGACCATTACACCACCAACGATTAGAATGATGGCATAAATGTATTATTTGTACTAAAAATAAGAATACATTTTTGAATTCATTATATTTACTGATTATAACATTTTTTATTTAGGAAACCACACAGTTGGATACATTTTTTTAATAAATGAAGTGATTACAATGTTGTAATAACCAGTAAAGCTTCGGCTAATAATATTTATTTTAATTAAAATGAAAAAAATAATAATAATAATTAAACAACATTTTTTAAAAATTAAAATGTTAACATACAAAATGCATTAAGTATATTAATCCCAAGGAGTTAAAAAAAACTCATTCTGGGAAGGGCAACATTATAAAACAAAAAAGAATGATATTTTTATGAAGACTTACAAATTCCAAATAGGAAGCACAAAAGAAGAGGGAACCAACGAAAACACACACCAAAAAGAGACTCATAGGAGTAGAGACCAGCTAGATTGACAGTAAAGTTGAAAAATAAAATAAATGATTTGCTTATTTAGTTTCTAAGAAACACTAAGTTAAATAATATAAAAAGTAAGTACATAAATACCGGTCGGTAGCTGAGTGGACAAACGCGTTGGATTCCCACCCGGGCGTCGTGGGTTCAATTCCTCTGCTGGCTCCAGTCCCCCATCATTCCACAAGCAACATTATCCGCTTATTATGATGCTAGTAGGATTTTTTTAATATTGTCAGGTTATTCGTAACCAGGGACTAAAAACTTAAAAATAGAGCTGTATAAAATTATTACATCATAAAATACTGTAAAAAGTAAAAAATAAAAAACAAAACAAATAAAGAACAACACCATAATAAAATAGAGAAAAATAATTAACAAAGCTTAAAGATCTATAATGCATGGCAGGGGTAGGGAGTTATGTGATTTTTTTTAAAATTTAGAGTATTACGTATTTACATCACATCATATCCGTTTCCTACCCGCTCTTTCCAATACGATGAGGTTGGTTCATTGCGTCCTATGTTTTATGTTCACATGCAACATTTTGTTTAGAAGAAGTTACTAAGCGATCTTCTAGCACATAGGTTCTCAACGTTGGCGATAACGCCCCGTTGTGGGTGATTGAGACTTTCAGTGGGGCAGTAGAAGACCCAGAGAAAATTAGGGGGCGTTGGAAAAAAAGGGGGCGGTAAAAAAAATAAAAATAGAAAACAAAATAAAAAGAAAAAAACACATCATAATAATAATAGAGAAAAATAATTAACATAGCTTAAAGATCTATAACGCATGGCAAGAGTAGGAAGTTAAGGGTATTTTTTTAATTTAGAGTATTACGTATTTACATCACATCACATCCGTTTCCTATCCGCTCTTTCCAATACGATGAGGTTGGTTCATTGCATCTTTAGTTTTATGTTCACATGCAACATTTTGTTTATTTTTGGGCGAGGAACCGGTTCCAGTTATTTTCGTTTTGCTAGTAATTTTCGAAAAAACACCAGGAACCGGTTCCAAAAAGAACTGGATAAGTAACCGGTTCCTCGGTGGTCACTCGTAACTGCAACCGCGAACGCGACAGATAGTAAGTAAAAAAAATGGGGGGGCTCTGGAAAAAAAAATTCTCAAAGTGGGCGGTGGGCAAAAGAAGGTTGAGAATCTATGGTCTTGCATGTAGTAACTTGATCCGTTTAATAGTTAAACTTTACCTAGGCGTTATTATATAATTTTAACTGTTCTCCCATGTCGTTTCCTAATCACTCTCTCCAACTGCTGACTATTACGTGTTGAAGCTGACATCGGTCGTCGATATAGTTTTGGGAAACTTCACGTCTGACCTTATTTTTTTTCAATCGTGCAAAGTGATTTATGAATAACACCACCAAGCGCGAAATAAAAATAAGTATATAAATTAGTGTACGAATACGTATTATATTATATTTCACCGATTGATTCGTCCACTACGGAATACAAAATTATATAAATTCGTAGGAAAAAAAATCACAATACTCTATCGGCAACAATAGGATCTTTCTATACAGTTACGCTGTTTATATATTTTTGTATATCACTACATTGTGGCGGTATCAGAAAGTTTTGAAATCTGTGACCATTTGCACGTAGACAAAAACTCGTTTTTTTGGTCTAGGCGGTGCCTAGCTTGAGTTTAATATGTAAAGGTACCCACTTCCTAGCTTTTAATCAGCCGCACTCATTCCACTGCAGGATGAAGGTCGCCCCGGACTTCTTTCACCTTCCTTGCCATAGCGGATATAGGCGTGAGATACCATGCTGCCTACCCTCGTAGTAGTATATTTGAGGCACGTTTCAGAGTGCCAGAAACTCTCAGTATCGCCCTGGTGAAAGACCACCATTCAGAATCGAAACGTTGCTTGAAATGGCTTTTACCGTGTTTGGTGACCAGATCTTAATAGCTAGGTACTTCCCAACCATCCTCTTCCCCATCTCCTTCCCTCCCACTACCTTCAGACTCACAACATACGCCATAGTCTCACTGGTTCAGTCAGTCACTCAGCAGTTGGGACTCTTGTACGGTATTCACCGTAAAAAAAAAGTATTATTAATCAAGTTCAGCTAATAATTACAACCAATCGAATGAACTCAAACGCAATCACGCATTCCTAGATAAGGTTTAAATTGCCATTTGACGCCAGCCGCCTCTTTGGATTTATTCTAAAAAATGATGACCAAAAAATTTTTTTTTGAAGCTCAGGCATAAATATCAAAAAGAAAGTAAAGATTTAACACAAAAAACTAATATTTCAAACCAAAACACATGATTTTGAATTTCACCGCTGCAATATCAGTAGGTGAGCTAAAATTATTACTTTTAGTGGTTCATGCAAAGATTTTTTTTCACACACTTCTTATTTATGAATCGCTCTAAATGTGTCTATCAATACCAACTCATGATTGATATAGGTAACTCAACCAAAGTTGAAACAAACAATACATGCTTGGCGTTAGGTGTATTGTGAATCGGTATACGCTCCAGTAGCAATGTATTTACTAGGTGTCATAAAGAAAGAGCCCTTTGTCTTGTTTAGGCCTACTTATTGTCACTAGTAGAAAAAAGACAGCAAGTGTTTACGATGATTCTTCTAGTATATTGAAAGTGTACTTGCAGCGTGTCTTTTTCATGCAGTTCAACCGGATGCTGTTGAAAATAATATTATAATCTGTTTTGAAGAAACATTAATTAGAATCCATGCTCGTGCTCGAGAATGTCCCAAATCCGGGAATACTACGAATTACTGGATACCTTGCCTAATTTATTTTTAATTCTCCTTTAAATTTAGTCCTTTACTGATAACTGTATTTTAAAAACATTCAGTATTTTAATAAAAATTAAATAAAACAACATATATGTTAAAAAAACTTTTATATAACTGACTTCAACACGCTTTGGCTTCGATCTCGCCGTACGTAAGCTATGTATCTGTGTGAGTAGATGTGAGTACTGTCCCGGCGTCAACTCTTATTGAGAGACCTATACTTACTCTATAATGTGTACACATCTGCAGTAAACATAGGTGTTCCCATTTTATCCAGTTTAATAGTATCTACATATGGACGTATTCTCCAATACTTAATTGATATTAAAACAGCACACTTGGCAAGAAAATTTAAGAACTGTCAACCCACTGTTACAGTTCTACGTTTAATTGAGAATTCGGATTAACTCTCGGTGACGTTATAATTACTAGTAATTGATAAATCGACTTTGGAAATGATGTAAGAGTCACAAAGTCAAAACAGATCAACTAAGAACACTTTATAATAAATATTTCAACTTAAATATTTGTCCGTTTTCAAACCTTTGGCTACCAGATCGATTCCTTACAAATGTATTTATTTCTTAACGCAAAAAGGTGCATATAAAAATGTACCCACCAACGAATAACGTGTTCTAAAAACGAACAAACTTTTACATACTTTGTTTGGATGTTATTTTGTTTAAAAATAATTAGATTTTGGAAACATTTGAAAAGTGAAGAAAAAAAATTAAGATAGAAAATGTATGCAGCAATAAATATTTATTTCATAAACATTTGTACACAAAATAATATTATGCTTGGAAACGACGTTCATCTTTTTAATTACACATAGGTAATATTTATTAATATGTTTATTGTAAATTTATTATTATTGTTTAAAGTCTAGAGCCAGTAAGACTATGGCATCCCCAATTGAGGTATGTTTTGAGGCTGAAGTTAGTGGGGTAGGGAAGGAGATGGGGAAGAGGAAGGTTGGGAAGTACCTGGAAATTCAGATCTGGTCACCAAACACGGCTAAAGCTATTTCAAACAACGTTTCGATTCTGAATGGTGGTCTTCCACCAGAGAGATAATTTGAGTATCTACCACTCTGGAATCTATGTATCAATTATTAAATAATATTAGTTTTAATTGATTTTATCTTTCTTTATTTCTAAATTTATTTTTTCAGGCCATTAGCACACTTAATATAATAATGACAGTGAACTTATATAGCGCAGTTTTGTGATATTTTACCTCAAGTGCGCTTCATACTAAGTTGATTATGATAATAAGACTAACTAACAAGGAGAAAATAATGTATAATATGGATACAAATTTAAACTATCTAAAATCATCATAAATCATGAGAGAAAAAGGGTTCAGATATGGGTATAACAGTGTATGTGTGCATCAACAGATTTTTAAAAAATACCAGAAACTAAGGATATGAAAATCCAGATAAAACGTATGAATATCATTATTAATTATGATTACATTAAAATTACTTTTTTTCATATTAAATAGAAATTTAAGAATTTAACGCTAAAACTACAAAAAATAACTATTTTAAAAACATATATAGAATATAATTAAACGCCCTAAAGGTGAAATTTCACAAAAATGACACTGTATTAATTAACCAAGACTAACAATTAAAAAAAAACCTTCATGTCTTTTACTTTTGAAAAAAATGGATCAAAGAATAAAAATCCATGATTTGTTTTTCCACAACTCCAGGACTCAAATCGTCATTAACAGGCCTCTAACATATCAATCCCGATGAGGGTTACCATTTTCTACTAGTTTGTCTTCACCATACTAGTAGAAAATATTTTTTCATCAACGTAAGAGTCTACAGAATGTTATTATTTATTTGTAATTTAAATATTATGTAAACGATTTCATTAATTTCACTGTAAGTTAAAACACGTAATAAGAGATTAATTGTTTCATAATCAAATTATGTGACTAATAAAAACATAATTATTTAACATCTTTTTGATTTTAGAATCCACAAAACTGGTGACGAATTAGTTAATCTTTCATTGAAAATTCAGTGTGATCTTAGATTAATAACTACTTAGTTCATGCAGGATGTAAAGACGTGTAATGCATCATATTTCATAATAACGCGGCTATCACCAACAATAATAATTACCCATGATTGATGTAAATAAGAGCAAAATCATCGAACCCGATTACCCGGCATTAAAAATGACATTTCGCTCTCAAACTGATATTTTTTCGCCGCAAAGCCTGAGAAGTATATCGTAAACCTGGGCTCTGCCAATAATTGAGGCAGTTTTATTTCCTTAGGCGCCCCGCCATATGTGCAGTGTACGATCACCTGAACGAAAGTAAACTGCCTGGTGGGGGAGCTTCTATATAAAACATACGCAAGATAATGCACGGATCAAAGCTCAATAAACGGCCAACTAATCTGTACCTAGACCATTCCAAGTGAAAGTTAAACAATTCAGAATGCAGGGTGCATTTGTCAGTGTATTTTTCGTGGCGGGTTTGTCGGCGGCTTTCGCCCTCCCCAATCCCCAGCAGGTATAAAACATTACTTTATAAACCGACAGTGATTGTTGAATAGTTAAGGGTTGAACATTTAACTTATGCAAGGGGTAGAATCAAAGTTTAGCTGGTGTGCGTGTGAATATGTAAAGTGAATTGAAGTGGTGTCGTAAGGATACCGTGATAATAATATAATGCACAGTTTGACACAAATTTAAAATAGAAAAAAATAGACACAAATGTTTTTGTTTCATTCCGGACAACTTTCAGTTATGAACTTCTTAAAAACTTATTTTAAAAATTGAACATTATATTAAAGCATTTGGATAAGAACGTACGCGTAAAACGCAAACATATTTTTGTTTCTTTTTTATACACTCGATAACACAGGATACAAGATGTGTCTTTTAGAATTTCATTCATAAACCAAATTAGTACTAATTGCAGAAAAAATCTCAAGAAACACCCTGACGTAATGAAGTTGGTCGAGAATTGAACCCGCATTCATTCAATTAAAAATCAAATGCCTCCATGATGGTGTGATGTTTGTATGTAGGGCGAAGCATGAAGCCGGAAATTATATATTATAAAAACGATTTGTATCACGTTGAGTAGATTTACTTATTTTTATTTATTTGTTGGAAACTATTGATCCAAAAAATAAGACGTAGACGTGCATAACTAGTATTGCATTACCTAAAAAACACATCTAAATATCCTTGTATTTCCGTTGTGTTTTTTTGTGAATGTAAGTACCTAACTACTTTTTTTTTGTTGTGTGTAATTTTTTTATTGAACTTGTTTAATGATTGTTTGTTTAGCCCGTGGCCCTCCCCCCACACCTCCTGAGACAGTACATCGCCCAGAACCAGCAAATAGACGGAAGGTTGAAACAGGAGGCCACCCCCATCTACGAACAAGATAGCCGCAACAATGCCCAGCCCCGATATGTAGAGGTATTTAGTAATTGAATTTAGTACAAATCTAAATATTTTCTTATAAACTGTCTGCGCTCAGAGGAATAACGAATAAAAACGTAGATATATTTACACTTTATCAAGTTTTATGCATAGAGACGAGCTCATACTTGTTCTACAACATTATTTGTAGCGGAATCACTGAATAGATAAGCCCTAGAAGTGTGATTTATACCGATTTGACAGTTATAAATTCATACAAATCTTACTAAAAATGTAGCACAACTAGTATTGTCTTGTTTTCCGTTTCACCTGCTTATAAAAAAGGTAGCCATTCAAAGAATGTGTGTGTACGGATGAGATAGCTATATGAACGTCCCGCGCTACTTTATATCGCGCCACTAGCCGTGGTTGTCTTCCACACACTTATGTATTTCTGCATTCGCTGTTTCACACCGTTTTCGTGAACCTTTAAACCTTTTGAATAATTGTATTTATTGAATTGAAATAATAAGTGATTTGTGGGTAAGTATGAATGGAAAGAAACTCCATCAGATATGATTTTTGCTCTCAAAAGATCTTTTACGCCTCTCAAGGCATTTTTTCTCAAAAAGAAGCTTGTCTGTCAAACGAATGTTTGTGTGATACTAAACGCAGTAAATCCCAGGTATGTCTCGCGGACTCGGTTTAGTGCATTCACGCACGTTGTCTCAGTAACGTATCTATATTATTTAATTCATCTAAGGTTTACATAACCTTTCGAATCCTACGCACCAGACAGGCCAATGAAATATCGCCCATGACAAAACAATACCTTTTATCCCACATAATACCAACGAGAACTACTTGTTCCAAAATTCTATTTAGTTGTAACAACAATGGTTAAGTCTAGTTGATTCTTTTAAATACTCGCTTGTAACCAGTTTGCTTGTAACTCGTAGTTGGTAATACATACGCAGAGCTGGCTGATATATTTAACTGCACGGAATGTAGATACAAAAAGGCAATCTATATTGATATAATGTTATCAAACACTATTCTTTACTATTATACAACTATTCTTTATTTTGCTATAGCAAACAATATTTATTTGTTCGCAGCTTAATGCACCTAACTTTACATGAAAAAGTCCACTTGTGCGTATACAATAAAACAAATTAATAATACGAATTTTACAGGGGACACAAAAAACTGACAAAAATCTGAATTTTTTGATCACATAAAAAATGAATACGCCACATAATTTGACAGTTCTAAAAAAAGTGCTGTTTAACTTCGAATGTACGCTTATCTAAGTTTCTAATCGTGGGGAAGGCTTTTATATAAATGGTTATAATCGGGGGGAATAACTGGTACTTTAAATGAAAAAAAGCCTTTTTTTTGGCTTACGAGATTAGGCCAGGTTGTGCATTTTTTTCAATTTGTACCAGAATTCACAGTCACTTTTGATATTAGCAATATATTATGGATTCACGAAAGAATGTCGATTCAGTCCAGTTTCACCAGAAGTGAGGAAAAATAGAGCTTTCTTTGGGACACGTTCACAATAAACTTTGGTTTATCTTTTCAAATTAATTAAGCTTTGTTGAATAAAAAAATATTTAAAAATTACGTTAGGCCTTCAAATAAATCAAAATAAACCTACATTAAAAAAAAAAAAAACAGATCTAGTATCCACTTCTGCGTATAGCGCTGATCTAACTTCAATACAGCTCGTTATAAATAAACATTGGTTTGCATTAAATCTTAGTTAAAAAAATATTCTTTGAACAAAACAATTGACGACCTCCGTGATCGAGTTGTTAAGATGCTCGACTACGAATCTGGAGATCGCTGGCTTAAATCCCGACGTGCGCACATTTAATTAACAAAAAACAATGTATAATTTTTTTGCGGCACGTTCTAGAGTGGTAGACACTGTAAGTATAGCCGTGGTGAAATACTACTAATCAGAATTGAAACGTTTCTCGAAATGGTCTTAGCCGTGTTTGTTGACCAGATCTGAATAGCCGGGTACTTCCAAACCTTCCTCTTCCATCTCCTTACCCACCTAAATACCAGCAGCCCCACAGCATAGCCCAATTGGAGTTGTCATAGTCCCACGGTCTCCAGATGGTTGGGAGCAATTGGGACTTTAGTGCGGTATTCACTTAATTTTTTTCACCAAGTATCACAATTTCAGAAGACGTTAAAATAGTTTTTGGTTTTCGTAACCTCAATATCAGATGATACGAATGATTGATGGAAATTTAAGCATTTCTAACTGCAAACAATCAACTATTTTGAAATGGACATATCGCGAATGTGCCAATAACGAATTCTGACCGCAAACACACAACTGTAATGAGGGTCAGTGAAATCATCGGAGAAGCGTGTAATTTCCTTTGTTTAAACAATACAATGCTGGAAAGTGTGTTTATCTCTTAATGTTTATTTGATAATGTACACACATTGCAAACTTCATATTAAGACAATCGTCTCGCAAAAAATTTCGAAAAAAAAACACAAGAAAAAAAACGCCATTTATTTCCTAACCAGTAATCGGATGTAAGTTGACTTGCCAAGGAAATATAAAAGTTGCTTTAATCCACCCATTTCAAATATAGAATAATGTCTGCAAACATACATTATAGGTAGGTACTTTATTAGGTAGGCGGGGATTTAAAAAAAATATTTTTTATAAATTTTATAATTTTTTGAACACATTCATCAGTTCTAAATTTTAAAAGTTCACACTTGTACTATACACGTACTTACAATGGTAATTATTTATAGTTAATTTTATCGTGCTCAACTATGAGAAATTTTTATTAATAATTTGAAATTCATTTTGAGGCTACCAACTCATGTTACATAAATCATTTTCCTCGTTATAAAAGTTACATTGGTTAATTTTTTACTAGCTTTACTGCTTAGTTTCGTCTAAAATTTTTTCACTATTTTTCCTATCTGGCATATTATCAATTTTTTTAACAGATTCCTTCAAAGCTCAATAAGTAATTTTATAGGTCAACACAATCGATGACCTTTTGATTAAAATTATCTTTTAGCATACGAAAGCATACATATCGCTGATAGATGCACTGTAACCTCTCCATATTTCTTATAAACGAATTTATAACATATAAAGGAGCTTTCAAGTGAGCTTCCAGCTTTTCACCTCAGTTGTGATTTAGTAAATAATGTTGTGTGTTTTTTTGGTACGGTAGAGGGCGCAGGCCCAGCAGCCTCCTCAGTACACCCAGCAGTTCCTGACGCAGCCCCAGAACATCGCGCTGTCGCAGCCCGGATACAACCCCCGCTCTCAGACACCCCGCCCCCCCGTGCGTCCCCAACCCCAGGCCGCCCAGTCCGCCCCCCAACAGTACGAGGACCCCCTCGATGAAGTGAGTTTCTATTATTAACTCAGTCGTGGGATTGTACATACATTGTAACAAAACTTAAAACAAACTGTAATATATCTGTAAGTACTAATAAGTAGTGATGCAACGGTTACTATTGCGAAAATCTTAAAGATAATCGTAATCTACGACCATCTGTACGATTATGAAAAAATCTGCTTTATGGAAATAAATTATTCTGATTTCTTTAATGAAGCGCTGAGAAAACCAATCATTTTTTATGCCAGTAGGACAGAAAAATTTGCACAGCATACATTTCTTATCGAACTTTCTGTCGTTCCAAGTGAATAAAAATTCGTTAACCAATCAATAGTATCTTTAAATTAATACAAGTGATGTTTAAAAACACTGCTTTATTCATAAGTATGTAGAACTTGCTAATAAACAATTGTTTTACAGTATTTTTTCAAATAATTATGTCATATTTTTGGTTTTCCATTTTTTTTCCAATTACCGACAAAATATGAATCTTTTCATCACTATTTCTAATTTTACATGAAAAACTATTGTAATTACTATTTTTTTCATAATAACTGACGGTAGTATTATAAAATAACCCCTGTTTATCTTCCTTCAATTCTTCATAATGTTGTCTGAAATAATATTAAGCTCTAGAGAAGATAACACAAAGCTTTACACTGTTTTCCTAATCCACAAACATGGAGGAAGTATAAAGTTATTAAATTTGTGAAAAAGTTCAACCTACTGGTAGACAAAAAAGAGTGGTAGATACTCTCAGTATTTCCTTGGTGAAAGAACACTATTCAGAATCGAAACATTGCTTGAAATGGCTTTAGCTGTGTTTGGTGACCAGGTCTGAATAGCCAGGTACTTCCCAACCTTCCTCTTTCCAATATATTTCCCCTGCCCACTACCTTCAGCCTCACAACATACCCTATTTGGGGATGCCATAGTCTCACTGGCTCTAGTCGGTTGGGAGCAGTTGAGACTTGTGCGGTATTCATATAAAAATAAAAATAAAACTTGTTAAATGAATATGGAATAACGCCTTTTACCTAAAGTTGTTTTAAAGGTCACAAACATAATATGTAAAAAGCGTTTATAACCAGAAATCAAATGATTTTCTTTAATTCAAAATATAATATAATATGACGTATTATTCCGTCAGTAAGTCCTAGCTTCCGGTTTCTGGTGTCCGAACAAACACTAATCTGACAAGGAAACCATGTTAACAAGTTGTGATGCTGATCGGATGACTAATTCGGGCCTTGTTAGTTAATTTGTTCGAGAAATAGTTGAAGGTGGAGGTCGTTATACAAAAAGTAAGAAGCATTCTACAGCGTAACTGTTATTAACATAGAGCGATTAGTTCGCTACTTGAAACGTGTATAATCGGTTCCGCTATCTGCGATCAGAAAAAATCACATCACAGCATTTGTTTAAGTACCTAATTACACCGAAAAATATACCTATGTACGTAATTAGTAATTATGCAAATAGACCAAATAATAATGGGTCCGACTAACTCTACGAGTAAATCAAGCTTTCAATTTATATTTATTTTTTGTTATTCCGCTTAGTGCAGTGATTCGTTGCATTAGTTGGTACCTTGGAGTACATAGAGTGGTACCTATCCAAGGCAGTGTAGTCAGTTTTTAATGATTTTTGTCGTACTCGGCAGACCTGGGCGTGGCTAAGACTAAGGGCTAGGGTATTTATACATCCTTTCATATCACATATCGACATAATGTTTTTGTTTATTCGTATAACCACTTTTTCACGGTATTGATATAAACAAAAATATAGCATCTAACCTAAAAACCGTTTAATTGTGTCAAGTTTAGTGGCATAATTAAAAATGTGGGAGGAGTCCCGCGGTGACCCAGGAGCTCAAGATCATTGTGACAGTACATAGAAGCGGAGTATTATATTTGTTGTCTCTTTCTCTCTCATGGTTTACGACGTAAAAACCCGGAGAAAGTGATTTATCGCAAGTTTGTTTAGGTTGGGTAAAAAGAATTAGCTCTCTCTCCATACATTGTTACTCCAAGGTTGGTACCTACTTATTGGTTTTTCAAGATAAATTAAATGTTAACCAAAGTACAAAGAAGATCAGAGTGTCGATTCAGATAAGCTGAGAGTCTCAATTGTCCAGCCAGTGGGACAATGGCATCCCCAATTTGAGTATGTTGTGAGGCTGAAAGGAAAGGATATAACAAGGAGGAAGGTTGGGAGAAACCTGGCTTTTCATATCTTGAAACTAAAACTATTAAAGTCATTTCAAGGATCGTTTCGATTATGATTTTTTTTATCTTTCGCCAATCTACCACTTTGGAATGTCTCGAAAATATACTAAGTAGTATTTTGTATTCAGTAAATGTGAAATAGAACATACTTATGAAATAAAATGTACTTGCCCACGCCTGGATTCCAACCCGCTTACTCTGGATGCTTAGGTCGTCCACGGAGAACGTCAAAAGTCATCTGGTCTTAGCTACAAAACAGCGTATGGTTGTTAATAAAACTATGATTACACCCCAGTGGTAGACGTGAAGCTGATATGAAACTCATTTTAGTAATTTTTTTAAAGTGAATATGTTTTATTATTTCGCAATTAGTTTATATAAAATTAAATACAGTTTTTCGCGGCACGTTCTAGAGTGGGAGACAATCTCAGCATCGCCCCGGTGAAAGACAAACATTCAAAATCGAAACGTTGGGTACTTTTCAACCCTCCCGTTCCCCATTTATTTCCCCTCCAAACTCCCTTTAACTTCACAACACACCCCGATTGGGGATGCCATAGACCTACTAGTTCCGGGCAGTCGAGACTCCTATGCAGTATTTACAAAAAAATAGCACATTTAGTAAATGTCTTTATTTAAAGAGCAATATTAAATCCATGGTGCGCAGATCATGTAAATTAATGGAAAATACAGGTACGCGTATTATCTCGTATATAATACCGCAGATGTGATACATAATTATATGTAATATCTCATATAGTATATTTATCTCGAGCAGATTGCGTAGGTACCATACCACTTTTATAAATTAGGGTTGCCAAAAAATATTACACATCTGAAATCATAAAATATTTGCTCTCATTTTTTTTTTCTGCTGGATGCAAACAAATATTTAAATAGTCTACTAGAACCACAAATTGTGAAAAAACAAAACATTTATTATTTGTATTATTAATATATGTAAGTGGGTTGGTACATTAATATAAAAAAGACCATGTCTCTTAGAAATTGTAAAGCATTCACCTTCTTTAAAAATGCACATTATATGTATACATAGATATTTAAAATAAATAATTAAATATAATAAGCATGTAAGTAATTGGTATTATAGTATATTAATTCTTCTCAGTATCCTGAATCTTAAATGCCTTCCCTTAATCTGATCCAATATGTATTAATATCCTAATAAATATGTAGTTCCATATTAATATTTTTGTGTATGTACTTTTTTCCTTTATTTCTTTGATCTGGTTTGAGTGAATGTATTATATTGTGATTACTCAAAAAACATATTTTATACACAAAACATTGTATTTAACAACTAAAATTTATATTAATATGTTTTATTTGGGGAAAGGTGCTAGTTTATTCACATATATTTATTTACAAGTAGATAGCATGTTATTTGTATTTCTATTATTTTTACTATTATTATTTCTATTTTTCAAATGAGAATGCAAAATTTCCCTAGACTTACTTCCTACATGTATTAGTAAACTAAATTTACTCCGTTTGTTAAGAAGAAATACATTATAAAATATGAAAACAAGAATGTACATAACAGTTCAAATATTTATTTTAGTTTGAATTATTTTTTTGTCATTAACGACTACGGAAATGAATTAAATTGAAATGAAAGTACCCAAGCATTAAGAGATCCATTATAAACGGATGAAAAAAGTCCTGCAATTCAAATTCGTTCAAACTATCATTACCCCAACATGATTATCAAGCGCATATAGTTTGGTGGCTTTTTTTTCAATATTTCTTTTCAGTGAACGAAGTAAAAACTACACTTGTTGCTGTTTTACAGCTCAAACTGTTTTTTTTTTCTTTAGTTCTTAAAATAAAAATCTAATACAATACCCGTTTTTAACAGATTCGGGGGATGGCCAAAGTTATGTTTGTTATAAGCACTGTAAAAAGGCATGTAAATACCCACACATTAATAAAAAATAAATAAAATCTAACACAAATAAAAAATGTTGACACATCACATCATTTACGCACTTACCTTTATCCCCTTTTAATAAAATTTTCAAATTTATTGTATTTTTTTTTTTAATCGACACCCCGAACGTAAAATACACTATGTCCAAATCTTTTACTTTCAATATCTTGTTTAGTTAAATCGTTTTTGTATGTAATTTTATCAGAAACATTCACGGGTTACAAATAACCTGACAATATTTGTAAAACTCCTACTGCCATCATAAAAAGTGGTAATTTTTGCTTGTGCAATGATGGAGAACTTAGCTAGCAGAAGAATTGAACCCACGACGCCTGGGTGGGAATCCAACGCGTTTGTCCACTCAGCTACTAACCGGTCAAACCGGAAAATTGAATTTATTTACAAATAGATATTTTTTAGAACATGTGACACATATAATAATTATTTTATTCGTGACCTTTTTATTTTTCCTTTATTTTATTTTATTTGTTTGGGAGACCAACAGTTTACATACAGACTAGGTAAAATATTATATGAGTAGTATTAATATGACCATTTATAGGTTTCCACTATAGTGAATTCCGAACTAGAGTTCAAACTGAGACTATAGCAACCCCAATTGGGGTATGTTGTGAGGTTTTCAAGGTAGTCGGGAGAGGAAGGAGATGGGTAAGAGTAAGGTTGAGAAGTACCTTGCTATTCATATCTGGTCACCAAACACAGCTAAATCCATTTCAAGCAACGTTTCAATTCTGAATGGTGGTCTTTCACCGGGGCGACACTTCAAGTATCTACTACTCTGGAACGTGCCGCAAATATACCATTTGTTATTTTATATTATTAAAAGTGTTATGACACATATTAATCAAATAAAATGTATTTGCGCACGCCGGGTTCGAACCCGCGACCTTTGGATTCGTAGTCGAGCGTCTTACACTCGACTACGCAGGCCGTCCGATAAGAAGAATACAACCATTTGACGTATTGAAATTATATTAGTTACCTATCTGTCTCGCTAATAAATAATGATTTGCTAAGTTTCATATTATAACAAAGTAATTTTTTGTAATATCATTAAACGATATTATATATGCTATTTCGCCAGGCCCTAACCGCCGCCTGTCGGACACACGCTTGACCGTTGAAACAGCTATGGAGACTAGATCTACTTTCTCTACTTCGTGACTTGATTTGCGTCCAACGAAATTTAAACCGTACATAATATTACACATTATTACATAACTGCCTTTCTTCGATCTAGACCATGCTCGTTTACGTAATTATTCCATAAATTATTCAATCACAGTGCGGCTTGCATTACAGAGTTACCAAACTCGACTCCGCGAAAATTGGAAAATAAACCCGCCCGCCTCTCATCTCGAATTGGGCATGCCTATGCTCGTGACTGCCTTCTACACGTTACCGACGATTTTCTGCACTTACATCGATGCGATTATACGAGAAATTATCGTACCCATAACAGAAAGCAAAGGATTTTTTTTTCAATAATGTTAATATCAACTATCGAGGAGTATGAAAATTTACTATTGATACCTTAGATAAATTGAATAATGTAGATACGTTACTGAGACAACGCGCGTGAATGCACTAAACCGAGTTCGCGAGACATACCTGAGACTTACTGCGTTTAGTATCACACAAACATTCGTTCGACAGACAAGCTGTCACCAGCTATCACAAACGCGTCGCTGTAGGCTACTTTCTGAGAAAAAATGCCTTGAGAGATGTAAAAATCATTCGGGAGCAAAAAAATATCTCATGGAGTTTCTTTCCATTTATAACTATCCAGAAATCACTTATTATTTCAATTCAATAAATACAATTATTCACAAGGTTTTCAGGTACTCAAACGGTGTGAGATAACGAATGCAGAAATAGATAAGTCTGATGAAGACAGGCACAGTGGCGCGATAAACGATTAAAACAGTAGCGTGGGACGTTCATATAGCTATTTCATCCGTACACACATATTCTTTGAATGGCTATCCTTTTCATAAACGGGTGACGCAGGAAACAAGACGGTTCTAGTGGTGCTACATTTCTCGCAAGATGTGTATGAATGTGACGTGTCTTTTATTTTATGTCTATGATTGATACGTGTGTTCTCACCGAAATGTATTAAAAGGTGGGTATACAACTCGACAGCTTGGATAAAAAAATCTTCATTATCTTTAATGCTGTTTGACATCATCATTGGTGATACAACCACTGGGATTTTTGCAGTTCGTATCAGGAGCGTGCACTCCATATAGGCACATAAGCTCTGTCTACCCTGCTGTACTCGCATAAAAATATGAATTATATTTGATTAAATTATGTGAATTTATTGCGAAAAATAAATATGCACTTTCAAAACAACACGCGAAGTTCAGTTAACCGCACCGCCGCAAGCGCACCACCGACTGTACTACTATAACGTGTCAAAAGCAGTAACTACATAAGCCCAAACGCTGCCAACGTCAGAGTAGATTATTCTATGTTCACTAGACTACACAAAATATGTATGCATTTATGCTGTGAACTGTGTCCGCGTTCAAGTGGCTCGTTTGTGTTAGTATATTTGTTAGTGTCTAGGTAGTGTTTTAACAGATGTAATAACAATAACTATCAGTGACATCTATTGCTACCTATCTTTATTATCAATTAATCCGCTGTTTTTCCTACTGCCTACCCTTATCAAAAACTTTGTGCAGCCAGCAAAGTGTTTCCCACTCTTCGTTCTGCAGGCTTATTATATCGAGGTCAATTTAGTCATCGACTTTCTTCCTTTATTGCTTCATCCCCGGCACAGCAAAACTTTTTCAATTTTATGAAATTCCACCATCTTGGATGGATCCAAAGACGTTGAAGTATTAACACTTATTTTTATATTTATTACATAGTATGTTATAAAGCAAGCACTTAGACTGCCTCAACGAAAAATGTCGGACCTGCGAATTGTTAACTTTGTATTGAAGCTGTTTAAAGTTGGCATCATATGTTTTTCCAATTAAATGAATAAGGGTATAACCATATTTCTTAGTCTCAAAAACAATTAGAATATAAACACGAAACTTCAAGCTCGTAGATATGAAACATTGAACAGTTCGAACACAAAGTTTTTTGATTTGCACCTCCGACATTATTCGTTGGGACTGTCGATTTGAATTTCTTTTTTTTAACCTTTGGTTGTTTAGTTTTAAAGGTAGATATATTTTTATCACATTTCCGTGCCCCTCATTTTGAGAGTCGTGCATTGACCAAAAGTGTGTATATCGACGGAGTCGTGGATTAAATACCTGAAAATAATGTTACACAATAATCAGTGATACAGTTTAACTCTCAGAGCAAGAATAAACATTGAGGAGAGAACTACATATTTTTTATCTAACCTACACAAATTTACGATAAATCACTTTCTCTGGGTTTTTACGTCGTAAACCGTGAGAGAGAAAGAGACAAGACAAGTTCTCACACAATATAGCACCACCATTCGGTATGTAAGCATGTTTTCCGTCTCTCACGACTACCTAAAAGTGGTTTTACATATAATCAAAAATATTGGGTTTACATGTGCTATGAATGGATTTTACATATAAACAAAAATATTGGCCCCACATGCCCGAGAATGGATGCAAAAATCATCAATACTGACTACAGAAGCGCTCCCACCTGTGTATTATTGCTCTGAGGTTTAAAGTAGTATAATACGTAGATATATCCTGTATGCATCCGACAATGAAAGCAAAACGATTGTATAACGAATAATGATCTTGTGGAAGATCAACCACGATCAAGTTTAGATACAGATGACTCGGTAAGTCGCCAATAGAAATCTGGTTTTCTATGGCGCTAACTGCTCCCCGTAACTGGCTTCCTGTAACTGTCAGCTAGTAGGTAAATTCTCCATTGATCGGAACCAGATTTAGCAAACTGAGCCCGTTACGTTTACTTTTTATTTCACTTCCTATAACGGCATCACTTTCTAAAAGCATACGCTTATGGACACCATGATGAAATTAGTTGACAGTTTGAAATGTTATTAGAGGAAGTCAGCAGATAATACCGAAACGATAATAAATTTTAATGCTCGAATAACTATAAACAGTAAGTACTAAGACCAAAAGGTCACATAAGTAATAATTTTGTTCGTATTTTAACGGGAAATGGCACTACGTTAAAAGCCTTAACTAAAAATACTGCACTGCACAAAAGCGAAGTTTGCTGGGAGTATCGGTTTCCTGTTTTTGATTTTTATCTAAATTTAGCTTCCCAAGCTTAAGTTTTATAACGAAAAACGTGTTTAAGTTTAGTAAAATATTCGACCGTAGCTTAACCTTTGGAATGCCGGATTCCCGCAAGGTACAACTTTCGTCGTACATTTTACCGTCAAGGTACATTTCGTAATAACTCACTTGTGTTTTACAAATTGATGTTTTTCCCAATTGTGCTATCTTTTCAGATAATGACTGTGTTTATTTATTTTTTTTCAAATTGTACGTTAATGATATTAGTGGTTTTTATGGAATAGCTACTTATATTTGAGGATTGGTTTTTCACCCTCATGTCACTAAAAAAGTTTGGTTAAGAAATGTGAAGATTTTTTTGTCGTTTTACTATGTTTTCGTGTGGCTGAATACATTTCCTTCAAAATAAAAATAAAATTGCATGAAGTTTTCCTGTAAATACAAACAGTAATCTCACTTTGAAATTTGTTTTTTTTTTCAGCCGTACTGACGTTAGCAAACATCAAATATTTATTACTCAACCCTTACTGAACTTAAGTTCCCGTTGGCGCTATTCAAAATATCTCCATGTTTTATTTATTTAAATATGCGAACAACGGGTTTCGAAAGATAAAAAACTCTTGAAAAGATAATGATGAATGCCCGATGACTATAGGGACCTCTTGCACACTAGAGGTTAAAATACTAAATAAAAATATGTTGATGTGTGTCACATTTTCTTTAAATAAGTTTCTTTCTTATCTCGGGACTGCAGGGTTGGGAAATTTCAATCAAATGCCGGAAAACGGTTGGCAGATGATTTCCCGGTTGACCGGTCCCTTGACCAGTAAAGCCGTTCAAATGACTGGACATTTCGACATGATTATGATCTAGAATTTCGCAAAGAAGGTAGTACCTATCTCTGAAATCTAACACTGATAATTTTTTTTTTTTCAAAAAGTGTCATTCCATAAATAATTTTTAAAAATTTCAATCATATTTAATATTTTGATCGATAAAAATGCAAACAGAATAGGAGCTTAGCTCTGTATGGCGGATACCTCCAAACCACTTGATATCTGTTAATCATTGCTAGATGGAATTATATTACGCGACTCCCATCATTTTTTTAAATCTGAAAACGATTAAGAAAAACACCTTTCTCGACAAAGAATCAGATATCACTGTCGTATTGTACCCGACGAATAATTAAGATTTTTTCCGAGTGCAAATTAATATTTCTACTTAAAATGATTCGTATGATTTATTTTACTTTTTCAAAACACTAATTTGAATAACATTGAAATGCGTTTAAATCGGTTATAAATAAGAAACGATATGTGTCCGTATTTGCACCATCCCGCGACGATGCTATTGCGAAAACCCGGGAAGAAGTAACTAAATAATTCCTGCATATTTAGTATTAGTGGGTAGGTTTTTTGGTACTTAACAAGTTCATTGCTGACACCGCGCATAGCGCGTTGACAGACATGTGACCGGTATGCGCACAACGCGCCACGCGCGTTTTGCTGCCTCTTCGCTTTGAACCCCATCTCATCTAAAACAGACGCAGCCTTTTGAGTCGTTCCACAGGGCACAGGAACACCCGTCACAGTTGGTCAGTTTGAATTGATCCTTATGGCATGAATAACAATGCGAGAACACTGTGAACTTGATTCAATACGAAAATTTTGTACTAATATTGTGCTTTGTAGAATACACCACAGATTGTTTTAGAAAATCTCGAAAAAACAATCTGACTCATTTTATGATTTCTTTGCAGCCTGCAGGAAACTACCAGTTCGGCTTCGACGTGAACGATGACCAGTTCACTAACTACCAGAACAGGAAGGAGGAAAGCCAGGACGGGATCATCAAGGGCAGCTACTCCGTGGTGGACAGTGACGGCTTCATCAGGACCGTCACCTACACCGCAGACCCTAAGGAAGGTTTCAAGGCTGAGGTAAGCTGGAAGAATTCATTACGTTAATGTAGGTTGCTCCTGGTATCGCAATTTTTTTCGATTGTATCAATTCTCGGCTTTCACCGTTTCACACATCAAAATCATCATTTGATAGACAATCTTCATACCTCTTGGAATGCTATGAGTTGTTTGTGCCAAACAACTACTGCCAGGGCAACACCAGGATCTGCTGTATATTCCACATGGTAGAACAGACGTGTTGGCTCAGCACAGCATAACACGGGGTATGGTACTACTAAATAACATGTCTCTTGATATCTTCAATATAAACCTCAAGGATTTCAAGAGACATGTCAACACATTTGCTTTTTTATGTTACTGTTCATGTATATTGTAAATGGACGCAGTCTGTAATACACAAAACAAAACATGACGTTTTCATGTTGTCTCTTATATCCATATTATCTGTGAGCAACCTCTGTTTCTACTCCCCAACCAAGGATACCACATCCGTTGATGATTGAATTCCAATAGCCCATATTTAGTGTAGTCCACGATTTTTATAGTAAATACCGCACAAGAGTCCCAACTGCTCCCAACCGTCCAGAGCCAGTGGGACTATGGCAACTCCAATTGGGGTATGTTGTGAGGCTGAAGGTAGTAAGGAGGGAAGAAGATGGGAAAGAGGACGGTTGGGAAGTACCTGGCTATTCAGATCTGGTCACAAACGGCTAAAGCCATTTCAATCAAGCAATTTTTTGATTCTGAATGGTGGTCTTTCACCAGGGCGATACTTACGTATGAGCATCTACCACTCTGGAATGTGTAGCAAATAAATTTTATATTATTTTATATGAATTAAATGTGTTATGACACATATTAATTAAATAAAAGTTTTTTGCACACGCCGGGTTTGAACCCGTGACCTTTGGATTCGTAGTCGAGCGTCTTACCACTCGACCACGGAGGCCGTCAATACCGAGCCTGTCTAATACCGAGCATGGCGCTTTTACAGCCAGTTACACTTCTTGAGATTGTCTGTTCAGTGTTTCAACGCAATGATTTTTTTAAAATTATATTTAATTTTTGTATTTAGGTAAGTACTGATAGGATTTTTTAAATATATTTTTTTGCAGGTCGTCCGCAAGCCCACTGACATAGTGGTGAAGGTGCCCACGCCCGCGCCCGCCAAGGCCCCCCTGCAGCGTTCCCAACAGCCCCAGCAGTACTCAGAGGAGGCCCAGGCCCCTCCAGAGGGCAGCAGCAGCAATATTACAACAGTAGATACCAATAAACTAATAATTCTTAGCGTAACATAATTTAATGATACCGTAATACCAACAAAACATAATCAGTTGCATTTATAAGAAGTGAAAGGTGTGCTTTGAGTATCTGAGACAAACCGAAATTGTAATTACTAATTGTTTGTTTTCATTTAATTTAATTTATTATTTATTGTTTGCTAATTGTCTTATTCGATTAATTTAATTAGCATGTTTTCTGTCTGACTGGTATTTCGTTTTGTTAAGAAATGTTTTAATTTTAATAAAAAAAATGTTTATATTGTACAGATATGTTTTATTTTTCCTATTTCACAAACATACATTTTAAAGAATGGGTGCAGGGCCGGCTCAGCCTAACGGCGCCTGGCGCAGGTGATATTTTTGATGCCAAAACCTTAACACCAAAATTTTCGAAAATAGTTTTTTTTTTAATTAGTTAAGATTTTATGGGACCGAATGAAGGGAACCTTTAGAATTCTGTTAATAATGATGGACTAAAGACGATTAAATAAAATAAAACTTCCGAAAGTTACATTTGTTAAAAAAATACCACTTTGCGGGGAAAATGCGAGCGTTGGGGTCGAAAATTAGATTCCGTTTTCTCAGTCTATACCTCAGTCGGACCAAATTCTCGATCAAGATCGATAGACGATTAAGTGAAAAAAATCTCCGAAATTAACATTTTTTTATTTTTAATACCACTTTGTGGGGAAAATGCGAGACTTGGGGTCGGGATTAAGATGCCGTTTTCTCAGGTTTTATGGGACCGAATGAAGTGAACCTTTGGAATTCTGTTAAAATGATAAACTAAAGACGATTCAATGAAATAGTCCTCCGAAAGTTACATTTGTTAAAAAATACCACTTTGCCAACAAATTGCGAGCGTTGGGTCGAAAATTAGATGACGTTTTCTCGGGCTCTATGGGACCGAATTAAGTGAATCTTTGAAATTTTGTAAAAAAATAATAAACTAAAGAAGATCAGATGAAAAAATCGTACAAAAGTAACTTTTTTTTTAAATATTACAAAGTGTTGTGGGCAAAATGCGAGCCTTGGGGTTGAAAATCAAATGCCGTTTTTTCAAGTTCTATGGGACCGAATGAAGTGAACTTTCGCGAATTCTGTTAAAAATGATAAACTGCGTAAGATTCAATAAAAAAATATATTATTTGTAAAAATTGTGCAAAAATCATCAATTTTATGGACAAAATGCGAGACTTGGGGTCGGAAATTAGATGCCATTTTCTCAGGCTTTGTGGGACCGTATGAAATGAACCTTTGGAATTATGTAAAGATCGATAGACTAAAGACGATTAAGTGAAAAAATTCGCTAAGAGTATTTTTTTTTTAAATACCACTTTGTGGGAAAAATGCGAGCTTTGGGGTCAAACATTAGATGCCGTTTTTTTGAGCTCTATGGGACCGAATGAAGTGAACTTTTACAATTCTGTTAAGAATGATAAACTAAAGACGATTAAGTGAAAATATTCTCTGAAAGTTACATTGGTGAAAAAAAATACCACATAAAACGGGCGAAATGCGGGCGTTAGGGTCAAAAATTAGATGCCGTTTTCTCAGGGCTCTATAGGACCGAATGAAGTGAACCCTTAAAATTCTGTTAAGAATGTTGAACTAAAGAAGATCAAATGAAAAAATCTTACAAAAGTAACTTTTTTCTTTAAATATCACTTTGTGGGCAAAATGCGAGCGTTGGGGTTGAAAATTAAATGCCATTTTCTCAAGCTCTATGAGACCGAATCACGTGAACTTTCGTGAATTCTGTTAAAAATGACAAACTGCATAAAATGCAATTTAAAAAACTATTACACGTGAAATTTGTGAAAAAATCATAAATTTTATGGAAAAAATGCGAGCCTAGGGGTCGGAAATTAGATGTCGTTTTCTCAGGATCTAATGGGTCCGAATGAAGTGAATATTTTAAATTCTGTTGAAAATGATGGTTATAAGACGATTAAGTAAAAAAAAATCCAAAAGTAACATTTGTTCAAAAAATACCATTTTGTAGACAAAATGCGCGCCTTGGGGGCTAGAAATTAGATGTTGTTTTCTCAGGCTCTACTATAAGTTCGAATGAACTGAACTTTAGGAATTCTGTAAAGAATAATGGACTTAATAAAAAAACCTAAAATTCACATTTGTTTTTAAAAAAATACCACTTTGCGGACAAAAGGCGAGCCTTGGGGTCGGAAATTAGATGCTGTTTTCTTAGGCTTACGCTAGAGATGAAGTAAAAAAACTGTTTCCGTTTTCTGAATGCAAGTACGCTTTTTTTTATTTTAAACTTACGTTTTATAATAATTGCCTTTGGGACATGAGATTAGTTTAAAATATGTATTAGCATTATTAAATTCGGATAGCGCTGTCTCATTCTTTCATTGAACAAAATTTTCCCCAATTTCTCTCACATTATTTGTACTGCTTGTTTCTGTATAATTTTGTCTCTTTTAACAGCCAGTGTGTATTTTTGACCAACTCGTGTCAAGCATTAAGGGTCGGAAAATTGCAGGTTTGATTATCGTCCATGAATAGTATATTTTTTCATTTTATATTATTATATATGTAAAAGACCCCTGACTTAATCATTATTAGCCAAGTATTACGTACTGGGCATTAATTTTAGTTTAGGTTCATCCATTAATTTATCTGTAATAATTAGTATTTTAACTAACTTACCTTATTTCCCAAGCTGTCCTGAATGGATTGACCCAATTTAAATACAATCCCCAACTATTTCTAGTTTCATAATTGTGATAATAAAACAAACTATAAATACAATATAAAGTATTTCAATATTTTTTTATTAAGTACAAAAGTTTTACAATAGGATTTTATTAAGATTTAATTTGAGTATAAATACAAAATTATCTTAATTTTCCTTTTTTGTATTATAAATACATCTTAACTAATAAACTTTCACATAAACGTCATACCCATACCTCCGTCTAATCATAAAAAAAAATTAGAAGCATTTTCTAATAAAACATGATGGAATGTTAGAGCTTGTTTTTAATTTTTCTTCATAAAGACGATAATTCCCAATAAAAAATATTCAGTCCAATAAATTCAATGATTTCAGGTAAGAATAAATAATTATTATTCATTATTTTGCTCTTAGTATGTAAAGAAGGAAAAATGTTTTCCTCTTGTAGTTATTACTGGCGATTATTTGTGGTGTTCTAATTGGTGTTAATGAATATTATATTTACTTTTTATAAACACACATAGAAACATATATATAGCAAGTGTATACTATTTGTAAGTTTACGGGATAGGTACATAACTTAATAAATATTGTATTTCTTTAATCTTAGCGAAAAGTTAGCATTCATAAAGCAACCATACATTTTGAACCATAAATAATGTGACTACAATAAAAATAAATAATACATTCAGAAACAAAACTCAAACAAATAAAGTCTTACTAAAGTACATACCTAGATCTATTATTTTTGTCTGTGATGCAAGTGAGATAACTATTTTGATGATGAATCAATATATGAAGAGTCAAAATTGTGATGAATTTATAATAGTTTTATGTAATAACTTTAAAAACAACGTGGCCTTAAATTAATATGGCCATAATTTTGTAGCGCTTCTAAATTTATATTTAAAATGCTTTTAGGGAGATTAGAATGAGAGATGAGATATAATTTTTCTATTAAATTAAAGGAAAACGCTATCAGGGAATTGCTGATATGGCATTAGCTTCAGGGGAGTATTTTGAAGCATATTTTGGTTTACAAACACATCCTGACTCTACGAGGACATAGTCCTGTCCTGTTAGAGTGACTGGACCTAGTGGAATGACCAGGAATAAGTAAGGCACGTAGGTCTGTGTGCACTGTCCTCGGACCACGTCACATTCTGAGGACCTAAAACAAGTTTCAAATGTTTAAAACAATCACCAAACCAAACAGCAAACATAAAACCAATATAGCACAGCGAAGTAGCTTTTCATAATAATATCTGTACTTATATTCTATCGAATCTTATGTAAGTGATTTACAGTCGTTATAATTTAAAAGACTAAAAGATTACTTTACTTTCAACCGATCGATAGTAATATTTTTATATAAAATTAACATGTGTATTGGGCAAAGCTTTAATTTGAAAAATTGAACAGTTCGAATTGAATTGAATTTCAAATATTGTTGCGTCTAATTCTAATGATCTGATTATAAGAGTACTTGGTAAGTATGCGCACATTCAACTTTCTTCAAAATAAATTGTAATAAACCAGAGATGTAAAAGTTTTTAGATAACCAAGAATATTTCTTAAAGTAGACTGAATTAAAATTGGAACACAATCAGCTTTTTAAAAGATTATTTTTTAAATATGGTCTGTACTTAGATAAGCATGTATGTATTAATTACCATTTTATTCACAACTATCATGTACATATACGTGAACTATCAAGTATGTATTTGTACTTACTCGCAAACCTCAAACACGACCTGTTGCAGCAAATCAGGAAACTTCTGTACAATAGTGACAGGCTGCCCGGAGGTCAAGGATACTCCATACATTGGGGCCGTTGTGTTGTACCGAGTGCGGCACATCCGAGATGGTGCACCGGAATCTCGGCATTGAGTACTGTCGGAATCTGCTGCCCTACCTAAAATATATAACACATAATTATGTATTATTAGCTGTAGACTAATTTTTAAAATTATCAGTAATGAAACTAAGAGACGTTTGAAGGTTAGGAATATTTCATTTGTACATTATTTGGCGGCAGATTTTGAATCAAATGCATAGAAAAAACAAAATCAAGATGAAAAATTATTATTATTGATTGTAGACGTCAATTTACAGGGAGCAAACAGCAGTCAAATTACTTTAAAAAGGAAATGATTAGAAAAAGAATTTATGATAATAAATTTTAACAAACAAGCAATGACTCATTTCTTAAATTTAATATAGTCTAGATAATTCGAAGTTTTTATTGAAAGCGGAAAAACCATGAATAAAAAAAAGACCATAAAATATATTACAACAGTGTATTCAATGTTATTTTTGGTAAACGTCAGTGAGGCTCTTCACGGTGAATTTTGATAACCAGAGCTGTTTCGCTCATAATGACAAACTTGACGGTACCAAAAGGAATAAACGAGCCGTGAAAATAAAACTAAAAAATTATAATATAATTAACTTAAGGCCTCAATTGGTTTTAACTCAAGTGATTTTTATAAAAAAAGTGAATCACTGGACTTTTATTTTTTTATATGGAAAAATTCGGTATTTGATTTATTTATCTTTTTAATTTCATACACACGCTAAAAATGGTTTTGTCTCAATTATTTTTAACAAAGTGTAATGAAAAATTGCAGTTCTTTAAAAACTCTTTCATGATGTTGATTATTTTCCTTAAAATTATATTAAAAATAAATAATAATAGGATGCTATTTTCCGATCCGTATTTAAAATGGTTTCACAAAATCTGTTTGCTTCCACAGCATGAAGTAGACGAACGGAAGTTTATCTATACATTCTGACATTCACGTATCAGGTGCGCAGTTATCCACCATTTTACTTTTCGACAGTTATTTGTGATCCATGATTGGTCAGTTTTGATTTGATAAATATCTTCGTGAACATTAGCGATGGGAAAAGCTTCACAGATTTGTGAATGCTTCACGAATTGATACTTCTTCAAAATGAACCTTTCACGATGAACCCTTCAATTGAAGTAACATATTAATCACAGCATTTCGTCGGGGGGGGGTTGCTAGCGATAAACAAATAATAGTCACGTTTTTTTTCTTAATAGTTTTATTCGGGACAGCTCTCCCAACCACATAACCCACTCCTCCATTATTGTATAACAAAAATTATACCGTGTAGAAAAACTACTTCTTTCTTTCTTCTATGTGTATATTAATGAATTGTCTATTACTAGTTTCTTGTCTATTGTTTCTCGATGACAGCTGCCCATATGTTTGAGTTGGCGGTATCATGCCTTAAAAGGAATGATGTACAATAAGTATGCATAGCCTTACAGAGAATTTGCAAAAAGCAAATGTAGTAATTGCGAAATTTTCAGTTTCTGTAAGAGCGATGTGAACGTTTTTCAGGGCTTGAAGTACAATTTGAATATTTCTTACTGTACACAGTTTGACAGTTTGCTTGGCAATAGGGTGAATATTGCGCAAATGACGATTCATATTACAGGCATTGCCTCCCTTTATGGATATAACTTTAGAACAAAAAGTTGCATTTGGCCTGGTAAACCCCAACTTCCTTAAAATAAGCCCATATTTCACTTTCTCGTTGAACGGCCATCCATAATTTTAGGTAGAGATTATATAGTCCTATAGACAAAACAAGCACAGAAATCATAAGAAACTGTCACGGGTACATGCGAGGGAACGGATAACTAAAAAGATACTTCATTGCTTCATTCATTCTTCGAACTAAAATCGAAGGAAGAAGGGAATGAACAATTGAACTGTGGATGATGCAATATTTCAGTCTTTCGAACGAATGAAAAATTGAAGTTCGAAGTAGATGCCATAGATTGTTCAATCGGAAGTACCAACTTAACCAACTTCAATTGAAGTATTTGTTCAATGAAAAATGAATGAAGTTGGGACTGCTGTCAAAAGAAGCACTTCTTTGAAACAGTTCTTTCAAAACTGTCACAACGCTAGTGAACATATTCGATTTCTCTTCTGACATTCCATGGAGCTCGCCGGAGCATACTCATTTAACCTTTTAGTTGTTTTGACGTTTCTTTATACCGTCAAAACACAAATTTGTTTAAAAAGTGCACTTTTATTATTTAATTATCAACAAAATAGGATATATAACGTCCTTTGAAAAGAATGGCACAGGCCTATGATGAATGTCACATTTTTATAAGAGAAGTTCGACGCCGCCCGTGTCTGTGGGACAGAAATGACCCAGATTATAATAATCGTGAAAAATGTGAAACCGCTATTGAGGATCTTAGCAAAAAATTTGGAGTTCCAGGTTAGTTTCCTTTCTATAATTCAATGTATTTAAATCCTTAACCTCTTCCTGTTCGTATAAGTATTCAATATACTTACGAACTTACCGTAAAAGTCGTTTATCCAAAGTAATTACATACGAGTACCTACTATAAATGTTGTAAAATAGAAATGTTATGTATGTATTCTCAAATTAATTTTCTGTCTCTCTTTCAGTTGAAAATGTGAGAAAAAAATGGTCAACACTCCGCACTCAATTTCGCAGAGAACTAAAAAAGCAGATAGCGTTGCGCCAGGCTAACCCCATCGCAGTGAACGCCCCAACGCCGTGGAAATACTTCGTCCCCTTGCTGTTCCTGCGTGGTCAGATCCTCAAGAAGAAAACCGTTCTAACAAGTGAGATTTACGATGACCAAGACAACATGGATTTCGAGCTGGAAGATTCACCATACAATGAGTACTTGACAGAATTGGATATTTTAGAGACAGCGTATCAAGAACCGATGGATGCTGAAGTCCCGATGACGGCTCCATTTCTAATGAACGCAAGTCACATACAGTTTTCCACAGATATGTTGTTAGACGCACAACAATCGGAACCCAATAAATCCAACTCCCTTACGGAACTTTTAGAAAACTTTCAAAAAGAAATCATCTCGTTAGAAAGAGACAAAATGAACACTGTGGATCTCTCCAAGACTGATGACGACATCCTCTTCTTGCACAGCCTTTTACCGTACTTTAAGTCATTAGACAAAGTTAAAAAGTTTGTTTTGAGAACAAGAATACAACAGCTCGTTTGTGATTTTATAGCAAATGAAAAATCTAATTTATCAGATCATTCGTATTCAGTTAGAAAATAACAACTATATTCGCATCTGATGATTAAACTAACAACTAAGTGTGTATTATCTTTAATACATATACTCTTTAATTAACGACCTTCCTTACTAGCGGCGAAATTCAAGTAAAAGTGATTGTACAATATGTGATTTTAGCTATAAATCGCTGAAAAATCTGAAATACAATTCTGCTAACCTAATTTCCTTATAATGAAGCCTACTATATATTCAGTAAATATTTAGGTGTTCATTATAAGGAATATAAATTAACCTAACGAATATAAATTAGGACATGGAAATTGATATAATTCAAATATTATCATTAGGGTGCCTTTTTTGGTGACTTACCGTTAGTAAGTAAGACCATTAAATTCAACCAGTGTTTATGCTATTATACATTATTAAGTGGCAATAAGTGAACTATAATAAAGTATTACACTAAGCCGTCCTCTTTGTCATCCATCTTAGCTTGTCCCTGAAGTGTTGATTTTCCCGTACACATGTGAGACTTGGACATTGATTGGATCGTTCACATTAAAAAACATAATCCAAATGTCAGAAATATGAAATTGCTAAGGATATCATGAACAGTATGAAAGAACAGGTTCCAAGCAAGTTATAAAAGGAGACAGAGATCCAGAAAAACAGTTTTCTTTGAACATGTGCAACAGGAAAACAGTTTTCTTTGAACAATTCTTACAATACCCTAAGGACCAGGAGAGGAACATTACTTAAAGAACAAGGCCCTGCTAATGAGAGTCTATAGGGAGAAGGACTATATATTACTGTTGCTGTTGCCTTAAAAATAAAATCAGGACTTACGTTTTCTGTGAGACTCATCTTCATCCTCGTTATTGACTCTATAGGACTCCAGCAGGGCTCGCTGCGTGAGGGCGGGGTCCATGGTCTTGAGACCGGACCGACCAGTTCTGGATGTCATTCCCCAAGCGCCTCTAAATGTGCGGGCAACTGCTCCTCTGCAAAGATAATAATTAACGTTAATGAACAGAATGCAATGTATAAAAATCATATGATTTTTAGAAACTTTCACAAAATGTATCTTTGTCAAAATGGCTGTGACCATCAATAAATATATGTTATGCACATAATTAGAAATACTGTTTAATTTATGAATGTGATGGATTTTTTCTGCACTCCACTTCAAAGATTCTTTTATTTCCCATAGTGATTTTATGAGCATGCCCTTTGTTTGTTCAAATAATATATTTTTAAATCTAAATAAATAAAAACAGACCAAGACAATGCTACATTATTATTAACCGTTTTAGTGCTAAGCAATTTTGGCAAAAATAAATGAAAATTGCTATACACATATTGATTAATTTAGAGGAAAAAATAATGGTGTCAAATAAAACACTCTAACTTAGACAAATATCAATCAATTTTATTAATTATTTTTGCATTATAAAGATAAAATGTTTATTGTTTATTAATGTTTATTAAACATAAAGTGATATCAATATTATTGTATTTTATTTCTTTTAGAAAATAAAAAATCAAAAAAAAATAGCTCAACAATTATGTTTTGCCGCACAAATAGCGTGTAGGCCTTTCCTACAGCGTACGCAAATAAGGCGGGATCGCTTTATCCCACTCCCTCTGTTGCTACACACCTCGCACTGGCGTAAGTTACGTCCCGGTAATTTTTCCAGCGCAAATTTTTTCTTTGATGAAGATGGTTGTGTTGACACGCTATTTTTATGATTCATCCACTCCTTTTCGAGATCCTCAATAATTTTCGATGTGAATTGGAGCCGGGTCATTTTTTTTTCGGTAGTGTTGGAAACATACAAAATATAAGAGTTGAGTACCATTCTTCCAAAAATGTTGAATACTACTTTTTTCCAATATTTTAGGGTTCTTCGCTCGTCCAAATACACGTACAACATTTTGTCAGATTCGTCCACACCTCCCATGTATTTGTTGTAGTCATCAATCATGCTTGGTTTCACTTTTTCGTTTTCAAATTTCCCTTTCTTTTTCTTGATCGTCACACTATTAGTATCTGCATTGGATGAAATCAATATGACTGGCTTTGGTTTGGACTTTTTGTCTCTGAATGAACACATCAAAACATTTTCATGTGCTAGGTATTTGGCTTCTCCTACGATTGCTTTCTTAGCTTCTGGAGGAATCTCTTTTCTGTTACGTCTTATTGTTCCAGTTATATATGTATTTTTACGCGCGAGGTGCACTCGCAGCGCTTTTGCGCTGCGCCGCAATTCTCGATATAAACGATCGCAGCGCTTTTGCGCCGCGTAGCATTCTAACGGTTAAATTCTTTTGAATGCACTATTTATTGGGTATTCTGAACTAAGTTTTTTTTTTACAAAGTCGAAAAAAATTAACTGATCGATTTCCCTGGATGAACAAATTAAGTTGATGTGGATTTTTAACAAAAAGAAAGCTAAAATATATCTATGTGTGTAATGGCATTGTGATGTACTTAGGTGAGTTATTTTTAATTACATTTTTCACAACAAACATTATAATAATTTGAGTCACAGAGTGATAACTGCCCTGGTGATAGTCAACCCCCGATAAAGACTCACTAAAAGATGCTTTTGATTATATAGTCTGTTTATATGGTTAGAATTGGAAAAACAAAATATTTCTGAAGCTAATAAAATGTAGTTAGGTAATTAAGTTACTATTATGTATACATATTAAATAAATTTGTAAAAAATATTTAATATGATGAATTGATTTTTGCACAACCCATAAAACTGGCAAAAATATTTTTAAAATTATATTTACATTTAAAAAATATTGTAGCATTCCTTCCGAATTCATCCCATTTGGTACGTTTTTCACCCCCGTCCTCAGACGGGTTTTAAGCGATCTTAATCTTTTAAAAAATATAAAATTGCAGGCATCATTTATTTTTGTAATTTTCAAACAATTTTGATTTGCTTCGAAAGTAGATATATCTAATATAATAGTTTTGTTGTTTTTTAAAAAAAATATTATCGTTTCGCGTGACAGATTAATAATACATCTGGAAAACGAAACAACAGTCACGCGAGGTAATAATAAAGAAAACAGAATCAATGGTGTATGGTGTTCTGCAAATTATAAATTATTTCCATAACTAGAAAGTAGGTATAAATACTTACACAACCATTGCTAGTGGCAGATGCTCAATGGGTTTTTAATATTTGAAAAAATCTATCAATAGGTAGAAACACTAATTATTGAGAGGTATCTCAGTATGATTGGTGAAAGTGGATCTAATTGAACAATTTTATATTAATACACGTTTCTAATCTGTTTGTTTATAAAAGGTTGGTACTAGTTGTTACCTATGAAATGTCACGCGATGTAACTTGACTTTCGAAGAAAAATTAGTCATCATTTCAAATACATATTTACTCTGTTTTTTGCAAAATAATGTGGACAATGCCTTTGACTTAAACACAGTCGACATAGAATAATTTCTGCTAAAGTACATTAAAGATACTTACTTACTTTATTAGGTAGGTAGGGTTTTGAAAAGATTATTGTTTAAATTTGAAATTTTTAAAGTTCACACCCGTACGTGAACATATTTGTTTATTCCAGCGTGGTTGTACAGTGTGTACAAGACACCAACCTCCAAATCAAGTTAAGGAAAGTAACAAAACGTTACCTAACCTAACCAGAAATAAATTACTGAGATATTCTTCAGATGAACCATGTTCATTTTCACTTTCATGTCATTTTCAAATAATTATAGTCTAAGTTCTAAACCACCTAAAAATACTTTTTTTCCTTGCGTTTATATAAATGATTCCCGAGTTTGATTTTTACAAATAAAAGAGAGATCATTTATAGATTTAAACCGCCAAACAACAAGGAATTTTATGACGAATAAATAATTTAAGAAGAAAAGAAAAAATATAATAAAAGTGAAAACATTAAATAATACGTATAAAAGTGAATAATGACCTGGGATACGGCAAGTCGTTGGGTCCTATGCAGTCTGGGGGGTCTGTGAGAGCGTCCCCCCAGAGGTTCTTGAGGCCATGGCCGCCACCCCGGCAGCGCGGCCCCCCTTGCGCCAGGGCCACGGACAGCCACGCCGCGCACGCCACTGCCGCCAGCACCTCGCACCCCGATATCTGCAAACAAGAACAACATTATGCTAAGGTTATTATCACCAGTGGCGCACCTCATGTTGTGACTGAAAACCTCGTCCAATATTAGATCATACAGAGCCCTTCGTAATGTTTAATGTAATTTTTAAATAGTGCATCTTCCTGTAGGTATAATAGACATAAAATACAAGACACGTCATACTCGTACAAATTTATTTATTTATTCTTGCTAAAATCTATTTTTAAAAAAATACATGGGTTTGGTTCATGTCTGTCTCACTAAGATATTCCTGTGTCAAGACAGATGTAGTGTTCATAAATTATAAAATATTAAATGTAAATATTAATCTTACGAAAAATGTAGCGCAACTAGTACTGTCTTATTTTCCGTTTCACCCGCTTATGAAAAGGATAGCCATTCAAAGAATATGTGAGTACGGATGAAATAGCTATATGGACGTCCCACACTACTGTTATATCGCGCCACTAGCCGTGGTTGTCTTCCACACACTTATGTGTTTCTGCATTCGCTATCTCACACCGTTTTCGAGTAGCTTTTTGTATTTATACCTTGTGAATTTATTGAAATAATAAGTGATTTGTGAATAATTATGAATGGAAAGAAACTCCATGAGATATGTTTTTTGCTGCCGAATGATTTTTACACTTCTCAAGGCATTTTTTCTTAGAAAGAAGCCTACAGCAACGCGTTTGTAACAGCTGGTGACAGCTTGTCTGTCGAACGAATGTTCGTGTGATACTAAATCCAGTAAATCTCAGGTATGTCTCGCGGACTCGGTTTACTGCATTTACGCGCGTTGTCCCAGTAACGTATCTACATTATGTAATTCATCTAAGGTAGGTATAGCGTAATTTAAACCTAACCTAAACTAACCTAACCTAACTGAACTAATTAATTTTATAAAAACTTTTTTTTTCGTCCCATTTAATCTTCTAATTATGTTACCTGGTTTGTGATTGTGACACCGCTAGCTAGAACCTCAAATAATTTACCTTTTTCCTTTGAAAATGAATGCCTTCGAACGCCGAGCGTTAGCCCTTGCAAACAAACGCATTATCAAACATTGGGTGTTTGGATCAATTTCATGGTTTTCAATCTTGTCGTAATGACATTCGAAATATTTGCTATAAATGAAGTTTTTTTTTTCAAGAAGATTTTACAGAAATACATCAAAATCCAATAAAGTCCGCTGCTCAGTGCCGATATTGTTCCCGGTTCCGCTTGATATGGTGCCGATATTGTTCCGCAAGAGAGCTTATTGATATGGTATGATATTTAACTAATTATTTAGTTAAATAATTATTGTGTAAAAATACTTACAACGCAGATATATTTTTTTAACCATTTTGTTATCACTAAATAATATTTTTAATAATTAATAATTAATAAATATATTATTTAGTGATAAAAAAATGGTTTTTGATTAAAAAAAAAACCAGCGATGTTAGTATTTTTACAATTCAAAATAATTATTTAACTAACTAAGTAGTTAAATATCACAAAGGTGGGCAGAAGGATATACTGCCACACAACTTTGTCTTGGCACATACTCCTTGATCAATATTCATACCATATCAATAAGCTCCCTTGTGGAACAATATCGGCACTGAGCGGAACCGGACGTTGGTGTGAATCAGCCTTAAATCTTCACACGAAGAAAGGTGTTGACCCTTTTAAGACAATTTATTATCAAATTTACGAGGGATTCACAACGGTTATCATCAGTGTACACCGACTTTAATATCACAGTAATTGCACATAATTCCAACAACTTTTGTAAAAGTAATCGGTGTGTAATTGGAATCTATTTTGTACACTGTTTTCAAAAAGTTGTGAAGGTCTCGCAAATTTGTCTGCCCAAGACACAAAACTGGAATTGCTTTGAAACAATAAACGTAATCATTTAAAATGATTCACTTTATTTCAGTTTTCTTTTGAAATTTGCCTGCGAAGAAAGCGTCAGACAGAAAGCTGGACTTTTATTTTTACTTTTAGGAATCGAAACCTACTGACACCATTACATAGTATCATCGAAGTACATAGAGGCACTGAGTTAGAAGGATATAACGTTACTCAGGAGGAGTTGATTGGTTTACCTACATGACCATGAATAGACAGTCAGGTGTCAGGTTCCATAGCCCTGCGCCGTGTGCTAGTTATCAATTATCCATTACTTTCATCGTTATGCCACATTGCCTGCAGAAACGTGACACATTTTAATTGTAACCAATAGGTATGTACTAGCTTACAGTAACACAGTAGACAGTTTGATGGCCTCCGTGGTCGAGTGGTAAGAAGTTCGACTATGAATCCAGAGGTTGCGGTTTCGAACCAACTGCGTAAATATTTTTTATTTATTTATAAATTAACGGACTAAAGTCCAATTACAAAAAAGCATTTAAAACACGAAATGGAAAAAAGAGCAACAGATAAGGAATAGCACATACATAATAATAAATGAAGCGATGACAAAAATAAGACAAAATAAACATAAGAGAGACCATTCAAGCCATGGTCTAGTCAAAGTTTTGGTAGAGGCGTAAAGAATAACAAAAATCATTTAGACTGCTACCAAACATTTCAAGACCATGGCTTGAGTTAACAAGTCTTGACATTCTGGACATTGAAGAATTATACCCATAAATAATATGTGTCATAACTCATAACACATTTAATATATATAAAAAGTATATGCTATATTTGCGGCACCTTCCAGAGTGGTAGATTCTCTAAGTATCGCCCTGGTGAAAGACCACCATTCAGAATCATAAGGTTGCTTGAAATGGCTTTAGCCGTGTTTGGTGACCAGATCTGAATAGCCAGGCACTTATCAACCATCTTCTTACCCATCTTCTTCCCCTCCCCACTATCTTCAGCCTCACAACATACCGCAATTGGGGATGCCATATTCTCACTGGCTCTAGACGGTTGGAAACAGTTGGGACTCTTGTGCGGTATTAACTAATAAAAAAGTAGAATCAATTTGAATTAAATTAATTTTAATGAAATGGTTAACTTTCTTTTTATACACCGTATGAATCTTACACGAAGCATCGGCAATATTTGTGAAAAGGGGGCGGTGATTTTCAGCGCGTTCTGTTTACGTAGATGATCGATGATGCGAATAATTCGAAACATCATTCGGTTTCGAAAACCTATTTTCTGAGCTCAAATTTGGTTTAACTGTTCGGCTGTCAACATTCAAAACATAGTAAGGGACAAATTTTGAAAAGCCATATTTTTGCTATTCCGTAATAACAAGGCTATAATGCATACATTGCTGTTCAAATTTTGTACAAAATCAATTTTTTATATGGTTTAATTGAACGGTAATTTTTAAAAATCTGTGTTTTTACTAACCATTTCCTAAATAGGTACAATTTTAGAGCACAGTAAGTGTTCAGAAAAGATATAAAAATAGTAATTCAATCAATTAAATGATAAAAACACAAATTTCAAAAGTATGAAGACATGCTAAGTTTTGAAAACTTTTCAAAAAACATAATGTGAGACTCAAAACAAAATATGAAATTAGTAAGTGCCATAAAACATTCAAACTTCATTTTAATCATAAATTCAAAAGGTTCAGCCTGTACATCTGGGTATCCACAAGATTGCAACATTCAAAAATTTCAAATTGTGGTTTGGAAAAACGTAGTCTAAGCGTGAATATGTTTTTTGACCTTCCTGAACATTTTTCTGTTAAAGCACTTACTAGGTTTTGAAATTGGACAGCCGTGTTGTCAACACACTTTGGTTTGAGTTTTGTCTAGAGGTTGCAAATTCAAAGTTCAGCGCCGAGCAGATAAAAAGTAAATGGCAAGGAAAAGGGGTAAGAGACCACAATTCAGAACCGAAATGTGGTTGAAAATGGATTAGGTTATGTTTGGTAATTGGATCCGATCAAGTCTCTATCCACACACACACATCCTCTCTCTCTTTTTCACCGTTTCTTCCGCCTCACAAAAAGGCAAAGTTTTTGTGCTGTGCAATTAAAAATAATGAGTCATCTAGTACCTAGCCGGTAGCTATCTAGGTAACCCGTCTTTTTGCCAAATCGAAAAGTCACAAACCTGGTAAAGTAATGTATTTTTAATGGGCAACATTAATTTTCTACGATTTTTTGATTTTTTCTCCTTAATTTTATGGCCATTAGAACACAGCCACGGGTCAACGAACCACCTCTACCACCACCGTTGACCGTTATTACCTGTTAGTAACTTGCAGGGAATTACATATAACGACATGTTGCGTATGCAGCCAGAGACGAGAAATTTGATACGAACCTAACATTTTCCAATCTGAACGCAAAACATAAGTGTTGTACTATTACATCATTTTCTACCGAGCTAATTTTGTAGCAAGGCTGTAAATAAGTACCAAAAATAACCAATCATCTACGTTTTATGTAAAATAAAAATAAAGAGTCTATAAACCTAACCTTATTATTTTACAAACACCTTTTTGTTTCCTTCGGATAACCATCTTCTACATTGTCATCGATTCATTCGAATGAATTTTGAACGACTGTTTAGAAATAGACATATCTAGATTCCAGATAATACTGATCACAAAACACCTCAGAGCAATAATATACAGGAAGGAGCGCTTCTGTAGTCAGTATTGATGATGTTTGCCTGACTCGGGTGTGGCTAGGACTAGGGTTAGGGTATATATACATCCATTCATAGCACATTTCGACATAATGTTTTTGTTTATTTGTATAATTACTTTTTTACAGTATTTTTATAAACAAAAATATAGAATATAAACCTAAAAAAACGTTGAGTTATGCCCTGTTATGTCGCCTAACAAAACGTAGTGGGCGGAGTCGCGAGAGACGGAAAACATGCTTACATACCGAATGGTGGTGCCATATTATGTGAGAACTTGTCTCGTCTCTTTCTCTCTCGCGGTTTACGACGTGAAAACCCAGGGAAAGTGATTTTATCGTAAATTTGTAAAGGTTGGGTAAAAATATGTAGCTCTCTCTCTCCATATATGTATATTCTTGCTCTGAACAAAACATCTGTAGAGATATAGGGTGACTCGTTAGGTTCTTCGTCGAATAGCCAAAACTACCGAAATTGCGCTAGACATAAAAATAAGATAACTTTATTAAAAGACATCCTGACAACACCATAGGGGGCAAATGATACAAGATTACCCCAAACTGACTATCCACAATGCAGGGGCATATTCATTAAAGACGTGGTAGGGGTAGACGCCATGACTCCGAAGCTTATATGACAAGTAATAATATACAGAATATACTCATAACTTATAACTAATGCAGTTCGCCCGAGTTTTTGACCGCTACAGTCTGTAGGGCGAAGATTGCCTTGACGATGGTCAACTTCGATAGGAAAGTCTATGGAGCCATTCTGGTAGACTATTAATTAAGTATATTGTACGTTGGCTAGACATTAGTATTTACATTTGGAAATGTTACTAGCCATTAGATTCCATTTTCGATTGAAAACTTTCTCGGTGAAAACTGTAACTGCTTGAATGTTAACTTATTTTACTTGCCGCGTGCCTACACCTTTAATTCCTACGCCTTTCTGGGGCCCTAGCACGAAACACCGATATAGATTTTATCGACAATGTCGGTAATTTGGAATCATTTCCGAGCCCGAATGCAGATCGCCAACGAACAAACGACAGCTCTCGTCGACTAAGCGTGCTTAATTTAGTCGAAGTGAGCTGTAGTTTGTTCGTTAGCGATCTGCAGTCGACCTCGGGATCGATTCCGAATTACCGACATTGTAGATCAAATCTATATCAATGTAGAAGATAAAAACATCATCATTTTGCTTAAGGCTAAATCACGTTCGAACTCTTTTATCGCTCCAAACAAAATATAGATAATGCATCTAATAATCGAATGCATCTCGGTCTAGAGTCCATCGAGATACATCACAAGTGGCACACCAGTGGAACCATTGTTATGGTTGGACAATGAAGAATGATTAGACGTGAAGTAAAAAGAGGGTTGTTACTTGTTACTAATTACTTTAACAAAGGTAGGCCATATGCAGAGATGTGGCTATCGTCAAGTCTAGCGTTGGGAAAAACTTCAAAGTTTTGTGAATGCTTCACTAACTGCTAGTTCTTTAAAATGAACCCTTCGCGGTGAATACTTCAATTGAAGTCGAACTCGCCAAAAAATAGTACTAGTCGGTAGAGATCTCAAATCGTAAAGTATTAGCAAATCAACAAAAAATCCTCTCCGAAAAAAAAGCCGGAAAAAATGGAACTGGGGAAGAACTAGTTCCTCAACAAATATTTGTGGTCGACCTTCAATTGAAGTGCGCGCTGCCGTAAAATGGAGTAGTTCTTTGTAGTTTTTTTATTTATTTATTTATTATTATTAATTACAATATAACATTAATAACAATAATATTTTATTCACAGTCCTCCTCATTAAGGATTCCTGTTCCGAGGGGTACTGTAGGTTGCTGCGTTGGTGTCACCGGTTCTATGATTACTTCATAATCTTTATAATTTCCTCGTCTTCATGGTTATTCATCCACATTTTTATGTTGCTCTTGAACATTTGCATCTCGGTGGCATCTTTATTATGATTTGGAAGAGCATTATATAATTTGGCAGCATGGAACTTGTGGTTTTTTTGTCCAAAAGATGTGTTCAATCTTGGAATGTTGATTTTATTTAAGGTTTTTGTTCTTGTAGTGTGAGTTTGTTGGTCAGTAAGGTACTCACTCTTTCTTTTAAAATTAAGTAGAGCATTTTTTGTGTATATTTTTCTGATGCTGGGAACATTAAAGTTTTTTAAATTTTCTTTTGAAGGAGTTCTTATAGGTACCTTTAGGATTGTTTTTATAATACTTTTTGTGCTTTCACGAGCTGCTTCATATGGGTGTTTGAGGTAGAAGAAGAAGTCGAATTTCAATTGAAGTACTTACAATGAAGTACTTCTTTGTAGTCTTTGAAGGCCAACTTCAATTGAAGTGTGGGAACTGCCGCAAAATAAAGTAGTTCTTTGTAGTAGTTCGTACGGAGCGGTCACAACGCTAGTCAAGTTGTTTAAAAATAACACCAAGAAGTTCACAGGTAGGTATATAAAGAATAAAGTAATAATAATTATGAACACTATGCAAGTTGGAAAACAGGTAACAGTACATGGATATTCTGAGAAGAATTACACCTTCTATCAATACAGGTGCACCCGTTATCCACCTGTAGTGCAGTGTTATCTACCTGAACCATGTATTTATTAATAACAGAAGCACAGGGCTTCTAAATTATGCCAGATGAGGATATTTTCAATTCCATCGCGTATGCATACAAGTTATAAAGCGCAGGGATGGACTGGCAAACGTGTGAGCTATCTCTATCTTCTTTAAATTTGAGACAACCGGTCTAGAGTGTATGACTTAACCTAACTTCCCTTTTTATTTTAATTTAAAAAAAGACAAACATTCTCGGGTTACGAATAATCTGTTTATGTTTGAAAAACTCTTAATAAGCGAAAGGTGTTGCTTGTGCAATGACGGAGGACATAGCTAGCGGAGAAATTAAACCCACGACGCACGGATGGTAATCTGATGCGTTTGTCCACTCAGCTACTAACCGGTTGAATTAATATTATGAATCCTGGAGATTATCCATTTTCATTTATACATCCACTGATAATGTATCATAATACTAGTTTAGCTCAACTGCAAATTCGACAATAATAAACAAAATTAAATTTATTAAAAAAAAAACATAAATATTTGGTAAGTAATGTCAATTTTTAAAAACTTTTTATCCATTAAACCTTTTTATTGACATGTTTTTCCTAAAGAGATTTTTTCTGCCTAATATTTTTTAATGTTGTACAGTTGCAACCTAACTTCCATTTATTTATACGTTTGCTGACTCTGAGCGGTATAATTTATTTATAAACTTGGAATAAGAATATACATGAAGAGAGAGCTACATATTTTACCCCAACCTATACGAAATTTACGATAAATCACTTTCTCCGGGTTTTTACGTCGTAAACTGTGAGAGAGAAAAAGACAAGAAAAGTTGTCACATGATATCGTACCACCTTTAGGTATGTAAGCATGTTTTCCGTCTCCCGCGTCTCCGGCGACTCCGCCCACTACGTTTTGTTATGCGACATAACTCAGCGGTTTTGGGGTTATATCCTATATTTTGGTTGATAACAATACTGTGAAAAAGTGGTCATACAAATAAACGAAACATTATCTCGACAGGTGCTATGAATGGATGTAAAAAGGTGTGTCCATGAAAACCCCAGCCACGCCCGAGTCAGGAAAAATTAACAATCCTGACTACACTGTTTCATAAAGCTATCCTTCCTGGTATATTATTGCTCTGAGTTTATAAATGTAAAATTTTCGGGATTTTGCACGTGTCTAGTGGTTATAATCACCACCAGGAAGCTGCAGCTTACCTTTGGAAAGAGCAATGTTGCTTCAGTGTTATTCTTAGCAATCGATTCAGTTGAAAGGCGAATGATAAATTTACTAACTTGATAGTTGTTTGAGTCGTATGTATATATTTAAAAAATATCTAAAAAAGTTAGATGAAATGAAGACTATGGAGGTATAAATTTTTGAAAGAGGGAAAGAGAAATTAAAATAGACCTTTTTAATTTAAATTTGAGATTTAATATTTGATAAGAATAGGGCGATCAAAAGGTATGTGCCTTTAATTCACTTCTTGTTTTTTGAAGGTTGCCTCAGGTCAAAAAGGCATCATTGGTTATAAATTTTCTGGTGAAGATAATGAATGAATCATAATACCCCTTGGGGTACAGATAGTTCGGAAGCTGTATCGTTCAACCGGTTTGCTGAGTTTGCTCGACCCGATTGGTAAAACCCCAAAATAGAAGTGATTCATTTTCAAATTAAATTAACAAATTAATGGTTTCCGGAAACCCGATAGATGAAAGCATAGGAAACAGGACAAAGGGTTTTCTATAAAAAAATATGTTACATAATGTATTCCAAAAAAATGCAATAGTAGGTTCATATTATTGGTATCTTATAATGTTTATTAAAGATTTCTTTATAAAACAAAAAACACAAGAATGCGGTGCATTTGCATCGAATAACTTTTCCACTCTTCCCACAGACGCGTCATGAAATACCGTTCGGTAAAAGTGTGTTACTTCTGTGCTAATTTTTCTGATGCCGAGTAGATGAAAGAGAGTCATCATACCACGATACAGATCTTAGAATATATAGAGTGGTATCTATCCAAGCTTGAAGTAACAATATATGGAAGGAGAGCTAATTAGTTTTACCCAACCTACACACACTTGCGAAAAATCACTTTCTCCGGGCTTTTACGGCGTACACCATGAAAGAGAAAGAGACAACAAATTTCTTGAACCGCTTCTATATACTGTCGCAATGATCTTAAGGTGCTGGTTAACGGCGGGACTCCGCCCACATTTTTTATTATGCCACTAAACTTGACACAACTAAACGGTTTTTTAGGTTAGATGCTAAATTTTTGTTGATAAAAATACTGTGAAAAAGTGGCTATACGAATACACAAAAACATTATGTCGATATGTGATATGAATGGATGTATAAATACCGTAGCCTTAGTCTTAGCCACGCCCAGGTGCTCCGAGTCATGTTAAAATCATCAAAAACAAGTCCAAAACTGACTTCACTGCCTTGGCTTGGGCTACCTCTAGTATACTCTAAGTATCCAAGGCAGTGTAGTCAGTTTTTGATGATTTTTACCGGACTCGGCGGACCTGGGCGGGGCTAAGACTAAGGCTAGGGTATTTATACATCCATTCATATCACATATCGACATTATGTTTTTGTTTATTCGTATTACCACTTTTTCACAGTATTTTTATCAATAAAAAATATAGCATATAACCTAAAAAACCGTTTAGTTGGTAGTTTATAGCAGTCAAGTTTAGTGGCATAATAAAAAATGTGGGTGGAGTCCCGCGGTGACCCAGGAGCCCAAAATCATCGCGACAGTTCATAGAAGCGGTGTATTATATTTGTTGTCTCTTTCTCTCTCATGGTATACGACGTAAAAACCCGGAGAAAGTGATTTATCGCAAGTTTGCATAGGTTGGGTAAAAATAGTATTGGCTCTCTCTTCATACATTGTTACTCCAAGATACAGATGTTTAGGCACAAATTTGAGAGTTTTACCAATAAAAGGAAATGCGAGGCTTCCCTGTGACACCTTAACTCAATAAGAATACATATAAATGTGAATGTATTAAATTTACCAACATATCGAGCCTGGGTTGCTAAGTACTATAGTACATTTGGTATTGCAAGCAATAAAAAAAAAGTACCTACTTTCTCGCACATACGCATTTAGGTAATTATAATATGTAACTAAATAGGTACCTACTGAATATTTCCAATAACACGTTTTTTTATTATTTGTGCACATAATTTACAGTTTACATAGGCACTAATTTTGTATGTAGTATAAAAAATATTTCCAACCCATATTAGAGTATTTTTAAAACAATTAAGTTTCCCAAATAGTGGTGGAATGTGCAAAAAATTAATATAGTAAGTCGTTTAACTTTAAAAAAATATAGTTTAAGCCATAAAAACATACATTAAAAATCATCATGATTTTTTCCCTGAGCATTAATAAGATATATACAAGAACCTCCATGTATATGTAGTTACAACTTTTTTTTTAATAAATATGTTACAGTTACATAATACCCTCAACATCGTTAATCCAGTAAAATGTATGTTTCCGGGGTAAGCATTTTTTGGAAACACTGCTGTCAATAGATGGTTATACAGGTACTAAGATACCATTCCATAATAGTATCTGATTGAATGAATTAAATTAGCGTTCCAGCCCTGACCCTGACTTTACTGTGTCTGCATACCGACCTGACGTAAAAGGAGGTACCTACTTAGACACTTCTCATATTAGAACATTCTCAAACGACTCGTGTCCTAGTTTGACCCAGTTTTAACATGGCTGTAAAATGGCCACCGCAACAAGCCATAAACATGTTTTTACTGTTGGAAGCCAAATAAACACGCCGGTATAATACGACATCACCCGTTGACCCCTGCATTGCTGACTAAGTGACTACAAAGCGATTCTTTGACTCCTCAATACTGATTATTTGAGCCTGGAAGAAGGAAAGAAAGAGGCAATACATTCGTTTCATCGCTTCGCTCCCCCAAAAGTTTGCCTTTGACCTTGTTTGACCCCGGTGAACGTTAAACTTGAATATTATTTAAATTTTGTTGATATTCGACAGGAATTCAACTTTTTATACCATTTACCGTAAAATTAATCAAACAAACTTATTTTTTACGCTGAGAGGAGCTTACAGTAGGAATTTAACGTTGATTGAATATTTTGTGGCTAAATACCTGAACATTATTTTAAAAATTTAGATACCATTTTTTTATATTTGATTATTCTAACAGCATAATATTGTTGTGAATTGGTTAGGGTATAAAAATACGATTTAAACGGTAATTTCATCCATGATTTAATTCATATTTCAGAAAAAAATTACATTGACATCTCCTCACCATAATATAAAAGTATTTTTACTAAAATTTGCCCACTAAGAAGGAATTATTACATAAATAAAGATGACATAGTGTCGGACTTAATTAGTATATTTAAAATTACCACACTTTTAACGGTAAAAAATTAACAGAAAAAAACTTAAAAATTCAAAATAAAACAAAGAGACAAACATAATATACCGAGGTGTTAACAATATTTTAATATTAAGTAAAAGATTTGCACACTTATAAAACAAACAAAATATTAGTTCATTCAGTAGGTTTTCTTGTAAAAAAAATGCCTATGTTTTTATAATCTCAAAGGCAAAACGTTGCATATTTGCCTAGATGAATTAAATACATATTTGTGTAAAAATGAACATTTTTCAACATTCAAATTGCCTACAAATATAGCGTAAGTTCACGTTGACACAATGAAAGACCGGCGGCCAGTGAAGTTTATAAATAATATCCTTTTATTATAATATTCTAGACTTCTAATAGTAAGTACTGCTAAGGATGAGTAGGCGATGATAAGTTCGACTTTCGAAAACAAAGCGGGAGTGGGATAACCCTAAAAATTCTGCAAATCTGACACATCGACTTCCGGATATCCGCACGAGAAAGTGGTTTAGCGCGTCATTCAAATGCTTAAAGAACAGTTACACATTTTTAAATCGTGTTAACTCTGCCCGTTATTCATTTACACAGTACCTACTCAAAAGAAAATAATGTGTGATAAAGCTGTATGAAATACTAAGGAATTTCTCATGAATCCGTGGGAATGGATCCTGGGTGGAATTGATGTCTAGCGGGTCACGTCGCTTCATTAAACGGGGAAATATTTCAATAAGTACCTGGTACCTATTGTCGAGTAACTGTACCTGGCAAGGCGGTCATTTAACTCAGCCATGAGCCATCTGATACTCGGATAATTTCTGAACTCGGCACTGCGGCTTCTCGCTCGGGCTCTTCAAAACGGAATGTTATTGAAAATTTGCGCGTCCGGACTATCATTATTTGAAACAACGGGATTTTTTTGATGCCATTACTCATTATAAATGCACGCTGACCTCTTTCGGTGATGTACGTGTAACTATGCGTAAGACTCGAACGCACTTAACGTTACGTATAATATTGATATTCACCCATTATATTTTTATATCAACAATAAAATATAAATATAAAGGAATTCCATATTTCTTTTCTAACAAAAATGACTTTTATCAATATTTTCAAAAAATCTTTTGATTGACAAAGCTTGCTTTAAAAGAAAATAATATGCAGATACGAATAGAATATATCTTTAAAATGTTGAACTTACCCGTGATATTTGCATTAAATTATAGTTTAATTTCATAGCACAATAAACAGTTATTTATTATTTTTTTGGCAAAAGCTGAATTGAACACACTGCAACACAACTATCTTATAATCGATAGAATAACATTCATTGTCGTTACTTTAATTTATTTACACTTAATTACACTCGCGGCTTTCAGAAAGAAGATGACTTACTTCTATGCGAGAGTAAAAAGTCAGAGGTTTCTACCCAAAAATTGCAAAATAATGGCAATCTATTTTATGTTCCGCAATATTTACAAGACTGTATCGAAGATAGTTTAGACCTTTCGGAGTTCCAGAAAGCTTTCGATGAAATTCCCGTTGCCTGTACTTCTGGAGAAAATAGTCTCAAACGAGAGGTGACGTCCGATGAGAAATTGGAAACCGATACGGATTCTGATTTAAACAGCGACGACAAGAAAAAAAGAAGGTACGTGGGTCTGCTTGCCTAATTCTTTTGTTGCTTTTGTTATTCCTAACGAGTTTTAACATCAACATAAAGTTTTGACAGCTTGCGGATTTATTCTATAAGCAGTCGTAAATAACATCGCGTCCTCTCTTTCCCTCTTATGTTTTTCATATGCTTCACTCTTTTCCCCTTTGAATTTCTGATTTCAATTAAGTTTTTGTTAAAAATATCTTCTAATGCCCATATTTATCAAGGATTGAATATCATCACTCGAAAATATTCCAGAAACTTTACAAATAATCTATATTTGTTTTATTCTGTTTACCGGATTGTGATAACAAATCATTTGTCATAACAATATATAGTAAGTAATTAGTATTTTGACCGTGACGATAAATCCAAAAAGATCTTCTCAAAATGTGTTGTGCTTGCTTGGCAGACATACTAAATATAATAAGATAATTATAACATTTTCTAAATGTGTAATTATTAATATAGTGTAATTACTGTGTTAATTAACAACAACAAACCATCAATAATGCTCATGTTTTCTCCAGCATTTCTTTTATAATTCTTGGTCCTATGCCAATTTTGTTTTTTATACTATACCAATACCAAAAATGTTTATTCCTGTGGTGTGATGTCATGCTATTTCGAAATTGGAGCATAAACTAGTAGCATTATTAAGACAGAACATAACCTCAAACCCTGAAAGGAGATAACGAGATTCCTATCGGAATAGAACTGCTGGAAACAATAGGTTAAAAATTTAACCACACTTGTTGCTTTACCTAAAAGTTTAAAATTTGAAAACAATATAAAAAAAACTTTAAATAGTGAGGGGAAGCACAAATAACAAAAACCTTATAAACAAAACACAGTTACGTTTTTTTTCCGAAATGATACTATCTATTTGAATTTTGGTTGATGAACTAGGTTTGGTAACGATGCTTTCAATTTTAATTTAATTGAAACCCAACGGTTTTTGTGAAGTATGTGACGGCCTGCATGGTCGAGTGGTAAGACGCTCGACTACGAATCCAGAGGTCACGGGTTCGAACCCGGCGTGCGCAAATAACTTTTATTTAATTAATATGTGTCATAACAAGTTTAATTGATATTAAAAAAAAATGGCACGTTCCAGAGTGGTAGACACTCTAAGTGTCGCCCTGGTGAAATGGCTTTAGCCGCCGTGTTTGGTGACCAGATCTAATAGCCAGGTACTTCCCAACCTTCCTCTTCCTCATCTCCTTCCCCTCCCCACTACCTTCAGCCTCACAACATACCCCTATTGGGGATGCCATATTCTCACTGGCTGTAGAAGGTTGAGAGCAGTTGAGACTCTTGTGCGGGATATTAACTTTAAAAAAATACATATATGTTCTATAGGTTTTTTAACTCTTTAGTGTAGTAGTCTAAACTCCACACATTTGGCTTTTGAGATTGTAGGTTGGGGATTCCACTCGTAAAACAATGCTTTGTCATTTAATTTCAGTACTTACTTCTCTTTTTTATTTGCCATGCTTTTTCACCTAGCATTTTAATTTGACATTGTTTACAATGTCAATCTCGAATACATGCTGAATGAATTCATCAATTTATATTAACTTTGCTCTAAGTTATGTTACTTATATTGCGTGTAATATTTTTATATCATGAATCATAATCACTTAAACCAAACATCTTCCAAATTTGAATATAGGTTTAGATTCATGCGGGAAGTTAATGATTCCAGAACGCAAGAGCGGCCCGTCCAACATGCCGGGGAGATTTTCCTGTCCATCGACCCGCCCATGTCCGACTCGGCCATGGAGCAGTCTCCCAATCACACCACCATCATCATCAGGACCAAGACGGAGCCGGAGGGGTCCAGCTCGGAGGCCATCGGGCGCTACAGCTGCGATCAGGGTGGTTGCACCAGGACCTACAGCACCCTGGGAAATCTTAGGACACATATGAAAACTCACAAAGGTATGTTTCTATAAATATTTAAATCAATTACTAAATTAGCATCAGAAATAGGTTGACTTCTTGACTGCTTTAAATTATGTCCTCAGTTTTTATCCATCAATAATGTAACAGCTCTTTAACAGTACAGCTCTTTTGTAGTTTATTCTCATGTCGTCCCAAAAGTACAATTGAATTTGTAATTGTTTAAATGCTTGTTCCGCATATTATAGCCACATTTATACAAAACGTTTATGATTTGTGTTCGCCATTTGCCATATAACAAACATTTTACGATTTCCTGCCTTCCTTAGATAGCGGTCTGCGTTAAGATGTTCATTATAAGGTAGTCAACGAATATAAATTAACATTGAAATTTATAGAAAAATGTATTAATAAGGTATGGCTACATTTTCGATTTTTTTGCTATTTACATCTTAGGTTGAATCTTAGAATTCGTAAAACTCCATACAAGAGTTGGGTGCTAGTATGGAGGGCTGTTAAACAACAAATAATGCATTCTCACTGTGCTCACACACAGAACAAGATTTATCTGACCACATTAAAGCCACAGCTGGATTCAGATAGCCGACTGCGATGAAAGAATTACTTTTTTGGAAAACACAGATTTAAAAAAACTGTTGCACTTCACTAATAAATCATTTGTTGGGTTAAAGCCAATAATAAAAAACATATTAAGCATTGTTATAGCCACTTGTAACACACTCATTAATAATGTGTATTCTAAGAAATCTAATCTATTTTTCTATTCTTATTCGACTCGGATCTTGCCTACTGTGAATAACACTTTGTATCACATTGAAGGCTATCTACCGTTGAAAGTTATATGTATCACACACGTTTCTTCTCTTCTCTAGATTCTAGATGTCTATCTGTTTGATATTGTGTAATATTTTAACCAATTAAGCTTTAGTTAGTGCATTATGCTAAATCACAAAACATAACTATGTACATAATAACAAATATTTTATATATTTTTTCATGCTGCCGATACAGGCTTTGTTGTATAAGGTGAAGTTATGATATTCATATTTAATTATATCTATTTTCGTGCCCATTCTTGAGTGAAGTTCAACCTTTAATTTGATTTTATATTTAAAACACTATTGTGTTGTGATTTTTCGCATCTCTCAAGCGCAAAACTACTTATCAGTCTGTTTGACAATTTTAAGCGCAAGATAATTCCAAGACTGTTTCCTTAAATAAATTCCTCTTGGAAAATTTATCTTCCGAGCATTTCGACCAGCCCACAATGATAGCTTGCGAAACGTTTAATAGTTTACATTATGCCGATGATCATTTCCCAGTTACCGAGGAAGTAAACACGGCTGAACTCAAAACATCCGTATTATAAAAGCATTTGATAGTCAGCTACCAATCTGTAATCGATTTAATTGTTTTTGAAAATGTGGTTGATGTGATAACTTCTAGAGAGATTGGAAGACGAGGGAGAATATTCTAGATGGTTGGAGATACTGTGGAGCGGGCTCGGGAGTGCGTGTGAGTGGAGAGTAGCGCAGGACCCATTAGTCCATTATTGCGTCTTTATTGGTTTCCAAATCTTTTTCACCATATATCGCTAACTTACTATGACGGGAATCTAACTGGTAATAACTAATTTTGAGTTCTTTAGTCAAACTTTTGATGTCCCCACCTGGAGATGAAATATTTTTGTTTTATGCAATATAGACGGTTTGGTTAGTACCCTGTCATGGTTAGATTCCAATATATCTATCCTTTCTAAAGCATAATACTCTGTTTTTGCTGTAAGCATAATAAAATTTAATTTTAAGCTAACACTCTGCACCAGTTCCTACTCTTCTAAAACAATTCTTCCCAGCTACCAAATTACCGACTAAACCCGGAAAAGTTGCTTTTTATACAACACATTTGATAGTGCAGTAAAAAAAAACAAACATATTTTGAAAATTAAATCAAGTGTATTGTTTGTCACCTTTTAATATTCTGGAATAGTCAAATGACACTTTGCTGTTATTTTGTACTTTGATATTGTTACACTGCAGCATGAGTCAGTTAGTGCTTATTTTTTAATAAATCACATCATATAAGGGGCCGAAGATCGAGAGATCTGCCGGTTGCGGAATGTAACTTTGTGGTTCCTGACCACCACTTAGCCTTTCAACCTTTCGAAAGTGGATTATTCACACACAGGACTTAAAATTTCAAATCTATTTAAAAATGAGGTCTCCATTATTTTTTGTTTGAACTAAATCTTGGCTGTGTACGATTTTAACAATGTCTCTAAAATGTGGATGTATCAATATTTTGATGTGACATGAGCTTTAGTGGTGTTTTTTTCGTCTGTACAAAAATTTCTTATTCAATTTATTTTCCTCTGCAAGACAATGACAGTGTCTTTGAATGAAAATCTAAAGTATGTTTTTAGAGATATGCTTATTATTATTGCAAGTGTGTACTTTGGTGGCGAGCAAGACATTAACAGACCACTGTTACTTCAAATTTATTGGTTGTCAGCGTACTTAACTACGCAAAATAAATAATTGAATACTTAATTTAAATCTCTAAATAAAACTTTATAATTTAAATATCAAACATGATTTTTAAATAAATAATGCATAAAACAAGTGACGTCTAATTACCTTTTAAATTAATTATATAAATTTAGTTTGTTCTAAAAAATAAATAAATATTCGAATTGATGCATGTTTTTGTCGTTTTTGTTTTATTTTAGTACTTTAATAATTGTATTTTGATATCTGTTTTTCAGGTGAATACAGGTTTAAATGTCCGGAGATCACCTGCACCAAGGCATTCCTCACTTCCTATAGCTTAAAGATCCACGTGAGGGTTCATACGAAAGTCAAACCCTTCATCTGTATGCTGGAAGGGTGCATGAAGGCTTTCAATACCTTGTATCGGTAAGTTGAAACAACTATTATGTGTATTTTGCATCTGGCTTATATATTTCAATATGTATGTTCAAGTCTCCACTGTATGCCAACGCTTACATTTGATTGCTTATTTTTTTAACTGAAGTGTCCAATTCTCTAGTGTGGGTAAAGTAATACAATTACTTTGAGAGAGCTTCACTTTGTTGCCTACGACAATGAAACATTTGAATCATTACCTACGGATGTAAACCACGAGCCGTATGCTTGTGTATTTTTAATCAACTGATAAAAATTATACAGTGTTGCTTGACTGGATAATATGAAAAATATTATGCTTTTGTACATTCAATTATTGTAAAATTTTATTAAATTCCATGCATAAATCCTGGTTCACATGTGCCCCATATTATTTTTATTGATTTTTGTGAATAATTAAATTATATTGTTTAAAAATTTGATATCCCTGAGACGTATGTGCGGTAAAATGATGTATGATCGTATTAAAAATGTGGATATCTGTAAAGAATGTAAGGCTGATGTAAGCGTAATGAATAGGATCAAGAAAGGGACGCTTAGATGGTTCGGGCATGTAGAGCGAATGAACGAAGAAAGGAGTGTGAAAAGAATATATAATGCGAAAGTGAATAGAAGAAGTCGAGAACGCCCGAGGAAGACATGGCACGATCAAGTGAATCAAATACTTGAATCGGGTCATGTGAAGAGTCATAATAACAGAAGAGTATGTATGAATGTGAAAGAAGCAAGGATTGTGTGCCAAGACAGAGTTGTACGGCGGTCTGTCCTCTCTGCCTACCCCTGCGGAGAAACGGCGTGATGGTTAGTCAGTTTGATTAGTTAGTGTTTTAACAGTGTGGAAATAATGAATCTATTTTGAAAGAGCTATTTGAAGACCTTTTATTAACTTTTCAAAGTGATTTGTTTTTTGGTTAGTGATTATGACAAGTTTTTAAACTAGTGTATATAATTTCACTATACTTGAAGAGTCTTCAGTTTACATAACGTAAATTATTATTCTCATTATATAAACTGAATATGTAAGTATGAATGCGGCGGAGCCAAATGTTAACATACTAAAAAAGTTTTTATACTATTAATTTATCACACAGTTTTTTTTACCAGTAGTGGCGTAATACACAATGTAATTGTGAAAGGATCCCCCTCTAATATTATCTTGGCAAAGCAAATGTTAGATGAGCTTGTGGCCGAATGCCAAATCTTGATAGAAGCCATAAACATTTAAGAAAATGAATTATCAATTTATTATTCCAAGTTGCGAGGCAGACTCAAATAACTCACGGTGTAAGGGACATTTAAACTCATAAATACTAGACAAACTTAAGACATCACACCACGCTCCATATACAAGTAACATGTCGATACTTTATACAGCATGCACCCTCGATAAATCATACTTAACTTCAATTATTGATTCTTTAAATAGATATCTGCAAATGTGGATGCAGTCAACACACTTGCTGATGCTCAAACTGCTAAATATTTCAGATTATCTGAATAGCTCAATGAATAATACAGCATGTTTTTGGATGTTAACCTTTTCTCGTATTGATAATTTGTGAAACCCACATCTGTGATATTTCCGTCCGCTGTTGCTTTGAAGTTTTCCATCAACAGCGCTGTATTTGTATTTCTGTTCTTGATGTTGTGACTATCATTGTTATGCTCGAACTTCACGAAATTAGCTCAGCAACTAGCGTGAAGTGTTGATAAATAAAAAAACGAGTACATATATTTAACTGAATTATTGCTTCAAATTGGTAAATTTTCTCTGGCAATTTATGATGTAAGAGAATTATTAATTATTACAGTAGAACTTCGAATAGTAGGACATTCAGTTCACAATCCAAACTCTAATTTTGTTTTGATCTTTCGATGTTTTACATAGTTGCTTATGAAAAATGAATGGTTTTTGTCAATAGTCTATTTACACGTTTTTGCAGCCAACGTAATATATTAAGATCTAAGAATCATATTGAATGTAATAACACCCCTGAAATGAAAGACATACTGATATACATATCTCACTCTACAGGGCAGCACTTTAATGAAAACATGCACTGCAATATTGTTACAAATTTCTTTATTGATTTCCTCTTTTATTTTGTAAAAGCACATCCACATTTATAGTTAAACCTACTTAGTAGTTTTCATGCCTAAAAATTTTCAAATACAGCTCAATTTTTACCTTATAAGAAAGTTTTTTTTTTTTTTGACGATATGTGATTACTTTTAAATCACCAAAATTATTTGTCTTTAAGTGTGTAACGTTAAATAATTAATAGTGAAATACTAGTGAGCATACTACTATAAATAATGTTCTATACCTTACTTTACTGTGAGATTAATTATCTGAATTTTAAATTATTAACGCCTTGGCACAATCACTCAAAATAATGATTTCTCTCCATAGCAGAAATTTCATAAACAGTGTTAAATCACAGTGGTTTATATATTATGTATTGATTGTTTATGCATAGTTGCAACGGTGTCTATTCACTGGTTTATTTTTGCACATCCCCCCTCTCACCCTCCTACGGGACCTGGTATTAAATGAATTTTTGAATTTGTTTATTTTAGATTGAGAGCCCACCAGAGGTTACACAATGGCAACACCTTTGACTGCTACCAGTATGGTTGCACCAAACACTTCACCACACTCAGTGACCTCAAAAAACATATACGTACCCACACTCAAGAGCGCCCTTATAAGTAAGAACTTTTTTTATTCATTTTACAACGGTAGCTTTTTATAAATCATTTTCATATCAATCTTTATAAGTCCTTACCTGAATGTAGAACTCTCCTAACTCGTGATAGCCACAATCGAATTACATTACATTTTAATAATAAAACTATCCATTTCCGAAACATTTTAGTGAACAAATGATACTCTAAATTAATTGCAACAGGACCAACCTGCTTGTTGAAAAAAAGCACACCTTTCTGTGACTTCCAACTGAAATGCTTAACCCCTAATATAAAAATAAACCTTGGTCGTATTGCATTCAAGCAATTTCCAAGCAAAGTCTGTCTCAACACAGGTTTATCCTAGCCAGACAGACTTGGACTGAACCCTTATTTTTATATTTCTTAATAAGAATAAAGAATAAAAAATAAAAAAAATTATTTAAATCCTGACTTTATATTATTGAAATGTTTTGTAAATGTTGTAAATTGTTTGTACTAAATTAATTTTGAAATGTTTTGAATATTATATATTTCATTTCCTAATTCATAAAAATAAATAATTTTTTAATGGATATCTCTATTGTGCTCGTTGCTGGTCCTAACTGCATTTGAGGAAATTTCACCGGAGAACTTTTTTATTTGTGTGCAACTATTGTGTTCAGGTTACTAGGTTATCATAATTAGGTCTACCAGGTAACCTGTTGACTAAAGTGTATATTTTCATCAGTTGACAATCACCGACATTTTTCCATTAAGTTAATAAATTAAACTGCACATCAACTTTTTCGAGCAAGCCAATAATAATGATAATTTTAGATCTGCATTCACTTGACAAAATTATAAGTGTAGTAGCTTTAATGATTTAATTGTGGCATCTCATTAATATAAATTTTGAGGAATCAGCTGCCATACAATAAAATATCAATCCGTCAACTGACACCAGTATTTCTCACGAGGTTTTATCGTTGACAGCTGTTCTCGCATGAGATTTATTTTGAGAAATTTAATGGCCACATTGCCCTTGGTATTTTATATAGTTATAATGCCTACAGTGGTTTCAAACATTTTGCTGGTATTCAGTAATTACATTGAATTACTTGAATTTGGTCAGTTTGAGAATAATTTTAAAACTGTTTTCCTGCCACGGAAGGCAATGATAGAATTATCTTAGATTTATTACTTAGAATTTATTTTTTACTCACCTAATTGGCTTACCTAATTATTTCATTCAGTTAGATTTCTAATTTTGCTTTATTTGCAACATTATCAGCATTGCTGATGAAATACCCCCAGAGAACATAGCTAATCTATTGTTTTAGAGACATTATCGATTAGTTTATATTAAAACATAATAATAACTTTTTAATTGAATTTAAAAAATAAATTCCTAGCATTCAGTATAGAAAATAGGGTTTTCTGTCCTGCTATAATATGGGAATTTATAAATGTATTTATGGAGCATTAAAATCATTACATATAATTAAATTGCACTTGTGGCAAAATTTAACCAATTATTGTATTAGTACAGTATACTGATCTTGCAATCTTATTATTTTGAAGAGTAGTTGGTGGAGGCCAAATAACATCTAAGAATCACATTGATACTTCATTCAATATGATCACATGCTTTGGAAACAAGTCTATTTTAAATATCAACAAAAGGTAGTCATTATCAAAGCAATATATGTGTCAATAATGTTTTGAAAAAGCTTATTTTAACTTTATTTTTGTTTCATGTTATCTCTGGAATTTCAGATGCATTGAAGATGGGTGTGGTAAGGCGTTCACGGCGTCGCATCACCTGAAGACACATTTCCGCACGCACACGGGCGAGCGGCCTTACACCTGCGTAGAGACGCACTGCAGCCGCGCCTTCACTACGCCGCACAGCCTCAAAAGCCACCAGCGCACGCATCTCAAGGACGTCAATGCCAAGAGTGACGCTAAGGAACCTGAAACTATTACTGACAATGTCACAGAAAGCAAACAAAAAGTTAGTTTTAATTTTCTATGTGTTTTTTGTTACAATATTTCCACTGAACAGATCCATTGTTAGAAGATTTAGCATTGTTTCAAATATAATATGACAATGGCTTCAGGCGGGCAGGCTTGTGAATGTAATGTGATGTTGAGCAAAACTGTTTATAGGAAAATCAATAATAGTTTCACAGTAGCAATAACCTTAAACCTCTAGAATGCCGGACTCCCGCAAGTTACAATTTCTGTTGTACCTTGCTGACAGTAATTTCGTAGTGACTCACTTGTGTTTTACAAATTGACGTTTTTGTCAATTGTGCTATCTTTTTTTAAATTTATTACTCGGCTTGCACTGAATTTAACGCACTGCAAATTATCTTTATGGATTAATTATTTTGTTGACTAGCAATTACGGTTCATTTAAATATGCGAACAACAGGTTTTGAAAACATAATGATGAATGTCCGGTGACTATTGACACCTCCGGCACACTAGAGGTTAAAAATCCCACTTGATTATGTGAAAGCATGTATTGTCAACCTATTAATTTTATAAAATTTTCAGATTTCTTCGGTCAAATCTGAAATCATGGAAGACAGAGAAGAAGCTGTTTGTGGAAATCCTACCATTACCACCATTCCGATGGAATCAGCAAATGATGGAAGCATTTCTCCGATGGACATCTCGAAAAATGATTGGGACCTGATCTTCAACAACATGAGTGATATTAACACCGCTTCTCCCAAACCCTTTAATTCAACCGATAACCAGCTCAGTATTTCCCAAGCTTCTAAATCTAATATTTCCAATATTAAAAATGTTCCTAATATTTTCTATAGTGAAGACATTGATACTAATAATTTATTAACAGATGATAATAATAATGCCAAAGACATGACTATGGAGAGAGCCTTTGACGACACTGCATTTAACAATAAATTTTCGGAATGTGCGAATGAAGCCATAGAGCTGGCCTTAGCCAATGAAATAGAGCTGCACTCCCCCTGGGTGGACGTCAGTGCTCTGGCGGCTTCCATCACTAATCCCTCCGTCAACGTGCGGGAACAGGAACCACTCAACATCTTTCCTGGGGCCACCTTCGTACCCACCCATATCCAAAGTTACATCGACCTCCACGGGAACACGGCTGAGAACATCATGGACACGATGCCCTCGGATGTCTATTCCTACCTACCCGATGTCAGGATTACCGAAGAAGACAAGAATTCGTTTTCTGCGGAGGTCATCGATACCATGGGTACAAATACATTGGTATTTGACGCTAATGATGATCCTGAGATCAATGATGTGTTTAATTCCAGGAGCACAGAGCACAGTGAGATCAATAAGCTTTTTGAAAAAGACGGCAGAATTTCCGAAGCTGTCAACGTGTTTGGAATGGAGAATCTTGAAATTAACGCCGCAAACTCAGTACTGTTCAATACAGACTTAAATCTTGAAGACACATTGCTGTTTGATAACGAGCCTCCGTCCGACATGTACGTTGTGCAGACTGAAAACATTTTCAAAGTTGTAAATAAGAGAAATATTTTGCAAGATTTGACAGCCGCGGCCGATATTTGTAAGTGCGTCGAGTGCAAATGTGATCCATTAAGCATGCAATGCCAATCCAGCTGCGGTTCTTCGTCTTCGGAAGAAGAATCGGAAACCGAAAAGACATCTGAAAAATCTGACAAGTGCAACTGTGTGGATTGTAAATGTGATCCATCAACGATGCAGTGTCAGGCGGGCTGTGGGGGACTTCTTGAAAATGATAGTTCCAACTATCTGGAGTACCACAAGAGACACGCTTCAGCTAAACTTGAAGATTATGGTCTCTTTGCTGAATCGGTTACGATGACTGATACTCCTACTCAAATCGGTGGATGCTGTTCCAAAAAACAAGACACTTCTACTCCAGTCAATGGATGCTGCTCCCAAAAACAAGACACTTCCACCGCAGTTGGTCAATGTTACTCCGAAAACCAGGACACTCCTATTCAAATTGGTGGATGTTGCTCTAAAATACAAGATCCCGAACCATTGCCAAATACCGGCTGTTGCGGCGCTGGTCAAACGGGTCACGTTTCAATCGCGACTGGACCTGTTATTTTAACCGCTCCGCCATCGAATAATTCTTGTTGTTGTAGTCAGAAATCTAGTGAGGAGCCCTCAAAGGTCACTAATAAAGAGAATGGTTCAAACTGTAATAAGGCGAATGAAACCTCGCTGGCAGTGGACCCCCTCATAGAGTTAATCAGCACCATAGGGAAAGGCAACAAGAACCCCTGCAGCTGTTCCAGCACCTCGGAGGGCCTGAAGAACGGCTGCTGCATCGTGGTTTGCCTGAAGACGATAGAGAGCCTGCGTCAGCTTATTACCTACGGTTACAATTTGAACAATCTGCTAAATGCACAGACTCAAAAATGCTCCGATGACACTCTTAAATTTGTATCAAAACATGTAGGGTGTAACAATATTACCACAATATGATAATTTTAACACCGTTTGCCGTTAACTCACAAAAGACATCTGTCTCAACCATTGGTTGAACTAAACCAGAAGGGAAGTACCGCCCCTTCGTAGTTCTGCCAGTACCTTCGGCACTAGTTATGCAGGAGGTCTAGGTTTGGTTCTCAGTCAACTCAAATTAATGTGACAATGCTTCGTTAATGCTTTTGGTTTCAACGCTTTGAACCGTAAGCTCCTAATTCTTAGAAGCAAGTCTGCTCCCCCAGTGATATCCGTGTGGTTTGGTGGAACAAAAATTTCTTCTACCTTTTCATTCACGGATCGAGGGTTACTGGAGAATAGAACCGAGGAGGTGGAATTACGCGACAGTTTGGAATCACTGACCTAACTAACCAAACCACTTGTTTTAGAACAACTTAATTTTTTACATACCTGCTTTTACGAGATGTTCGAATACTTGTTTTGTTTGTGTTTAAAAAACTTATCTGTGTCTATTTGAGAGATAGTGTATTTACGAACTGTATGGGTGCTTTACTGATATAAATATCTACCAACTTTTATTGAGAATCTATTGTAAGTGTTAAATAATACAGATATTCTTTGGGAATTTTCGGAATGTGCATGACTGTTCATCGTTTGATTATGCTGTAGGTCGTGGTAATAATAACTAAAACGTGTTTGATATTTCTAATCATATTTATAAACCCACCTATTAAATTATTAATAACTTATGTGTGTCATGTGATTGTATGATTAATTCCATTACAAATAACATTATGTCAAACGTATGTGACATGATTGTGGAACCAATCACTGCCACACCTGTTAAGACCGTGATAAACAAATTGGTGCTTATTCATGATTCGGACTTTGTCTTGACATGAAAATTTACAATGTTAAAAATTGGAATGTAATTTCAATAAAAGATTTCACAGACACCCTTTAGCATTAGATATTATTATTAGAAGTGAGACAAGAAAGTCAGCAGTTTTTGAAATAATTGTGTTAATATTGTCTTTTTTCTGTCTCGAAATTAGTATATTACGTGTTTGACAGTGGCGTAGCAACAAGCTCGTTGACCCCTGGGAAAGGCCTTAAGTTGGGCCCCGCACCTTTCCAAGAAATATAATTTCCTTTTGTCCGAACAATAACCGATATGAAATTTTTAAAGATCCTTTTGCCGAAATGTTTGCATCCCAAAATATGATTCTGATTTTTCTATGGAAAACAGCAATTTGATATGTTAATTTATTTAATGAATTCATCGACTGGTCGGTAGCTGAGTGGAGAACGCGTCGGATTCCCACCCGGGCGTTGTGCGTTCAATTCCTCTGCTGGTTAAGTCCTCCATCATTGCACAAGCAACATTTTCCGCTTTTTATGATGGCAGTAGGAGTTTTTCAAATATTGTCAGGTTATTCGTAACCCGGAAATGTTTGTCTTACTTTAAAAAAAAAAAATTCTGCTGTTCAAAAATTCTAAATAGGAAAACGTTTTGTTGACAAATTTATAAAAGTATTATTAATAAATAAATGTATATATGTAGATACTTAGGTAATTATTTTAATTATCTTCATTAAATCGAAAAAGTCGGGAGAACAATGTGAAATCGCTACCCTCATTGTCAATATTATGTCACAATGTCATGAGTGGAGCATCCGATACACTAAAAAACATACCGCTGATAGCTCCATTGTGACCTCTCCCTCTTTCTCATATATGATGCATATGGCAGAAAGAGATGTTGCAAAAGAGTTCTCAGCATCAAGACCATAATACAACATGTACTGGAAGATTTAAATAATTTAACGAAAAACCTTTGTCTGTGGTCAAGTACAAAAGATACATGATATAAGTGAGAACAATTTATTTTTGTTTTTGTTTATAATAAAAGTCTTTAGGCTAAACACATCTGTAAAAAACATGTGCAGTCGGGTATAGAAGCTTATAGCATTAATAAGAAACAGCGGGGCTAATACAAATGATTGCTCAGCTCTCTGGTTAAAATTAAAGGCATCATTCGCTAAGTAAATAATATAATTATTTAATAGTAATATTATCATCCCAAGCCGTCTGGGCAGTTGCCACGCCACTGTTGTCGAAGCACAGATGATGAACTGTCTCAACTTCTATGTCATGCAATATAACGTTTATAAAATATGTATAATTTTGTGTCCTTAGTTTCACCAGAATTTATGTTCACCTTTAGACTATATGTATTTACAGGTGCTATGTAAGTTAGATAAATACTACTATTTTATTAGGCCAGATATTTGAGTCCCCGTCTATGTGTGTGTGAATGTGTATTATGTCAATGTGGAGGAATTCAGGCCATTCTTTTACTTAATGGTTCTGCAATTTACCACTTCAACCTTTGAACTAGTGTTTCTGTGCTGCATATATATAAGAGACTAATACACACTTTTGTGTTGAGCTTTTTAGTGCCTTCTAACACCTCTCATACTAACAGTGCGTTTCAGGTGATAGAAATTGTTTAGTTATGGAACAAAATACTTAATATAATGAGACTCTTACCGAATAGAGTTCTTCACTGACTTGAATTTGGTCATATTATACTATTCATTATTTATAATAGGTCACAAAACCTAAACAATGATTTGTTTTAATAAATGTTTTATAATTCTCAATGATGTCCTTCTGGTATTTGTTGAAAAAATTGTTTGCTTAATCTGTTGTATGTATGTTTTGTTGCTTAGTTCCAAAATCGAGATAAAAAAAAACCGTTTAGTTAACTGTAATGCATTTTATTCTGTTAGCATTTCACAATGATAGTTGTACAGTAAAGAGCTTTTTAAATATTTTTTATCACCTATCGTATGTATATTTTTATTTATACTTTTATGGTAATCCATTGTGATAATAGATTGACGTAATTGAAAAAAGTATTAAGCATGAACGAATTAAAAATATTAGTACTTAATATGGATGTTATTTTTTTTGTTCATAACTAACCACGACATGCCATAATTATTTGTGATATTGTTATAAATTGCCAAATACATATTCTATTAAAATATAATATCTATAAATGTTAAATAAAATTTTATGAAAACAAATGTATATTAATTATTTTATTTAATATTATTTCAATCCGAATTGCAATGCTATTTTTTTTATAATTTTGTTTTATTTAATGCTTATTAAAAATGCTGATTATTATTATTTTTATATTTTTTATTGTTCCCCTTTTTTAATTTTACGTATGCATTTATTATGATGTTATTCATTCCACAACATTATTTTTACGTTCATAATTACAGCATAATTTACAACGATGCGTGGTATGCAGCAATAAGGATGGCAGCGCAGTAAAGAGATCCAATTTGATTTGCCTACAGTGTAAAAAAGGGACTTCATGGAGTTTGTGTGGGAAAAAAAAGTTGTGTCAAGACGCTTGTGATGACATTTTTAGCGCGGTGGCGCTAGTGATGAAGCATCTAACACACTCGACATTTTGTTTTTTATGTGTAAGGGGGTAAAAATATACCATTCAGTTCAAAGTGTGTTTTTAAAGGTTTGTTCTTCATAATTTCAAAAATAATGCAGTAATTCCAGCACAACAAAATAGTTACTTTAAATATACTGCTTCTAATGGGGATTTGGTTTTGAATAGTATGGCCTTGTACATTCCTTTATTAAAACCATACGCCAAGTATGTGGTTCAGAGCTGAATGACGACGACCCTATAACCTAAGCTATAACCCTTTTCATTTGACCATAGACAAATATTTTATCTCTATTCTGCAATAAAGATGGTTGATATCTGAAATGGGCTGTCACTACGATTCTAGTTACCGGAGACTAGGGAATCTAGGGATAGTTGATATTGGAAATTGGATGTACCTGCGGTTCCAGCTACCGGTGACTGGCGAGAAGCGGGTTATTTACCCAGTTATTCTTGGAAACGATTCCTGATGCCAAAAAAGTTTCACGAAGAAGATTTTAATATTAAAAAGAAAGGATTCCTCAACGTCAAATTTTATTTAATGTAAGGGGGGGAGGTGTTGCTGGCGGAAAGCACTGCAACTGTGGAACTCGTAAAAATGATATTTTAAGCCAAGATGCATTTAATGGCCAGATCCGGTTCCTTTGAAAAAGAATATCGATTTTTATTTGCCAAAAAAGGAATCGGTTCCTCGAAAAAATAATATCGAGAGTTCCAATGATTGCCTTGGAATCGGTTCCTTTTAACCGGGACAGGAATATTTACTATCTCTACCGGAGACCGATTAGGAATCGGTTCTTTATCCAATAACTTTTGAGCCGGTTTCCGTTGCCGTAAGGGACATTACATCACTTTTTTTTGTCGGGTGTCAGTTAAGCTTTTTTGAATATTCCGTCTTGCATGAAATTTTCAAAAGGAATCGGTTCCAAAACTAGCCGGTTCCTTAGAAAAATAATATTGGCGGTTCCAGTGACGGAAAAGTCACCGCGACACTAATATGGCCATCTCTATTCTGTCAAAAAAGCGTTGCTTTCAACTCTTGTAGCTTGTCGCTTTACGATATTACGAATTTGTAGTTCATTAATTTATTATTCAATAATTGATTCGGTAGTTTTTGAAAACGTTATTTCAAGCAATCTATATTTATTTTAGTTATCATGGCCGATGAAGAATATGACGGAGAAGAGTAAGTATTTACATTACCTCAGATCCTAGGTTATGTTATTAACTGCGCACTTTTTAAATAATAATATTTTACTGTGTTGTTGATAATTTTTTGGTCTCTTTTCACTATGTTATTGATTTTACATACACCGATATCCATCAATGTATACTGAATTATATATTTTTAATATTAGTGGACAATGCCCATTCCGGCTAATATTTTCCAATTTGAAACAGTATCAAAATGTTATTTGATTTGAGTATACTTTTCTAAATGACCTTTAAATTTACAGAGGTGGCGGTGGCGATTATGAAGACATCGAGGAAGATGAGAATATTGAAGAAGTCGAGGAACAAGAGGTAATTATCACAATTCTGCTTTTACTATTGCAGCTATTTGATAAGTGTCAAATGTTTGTGTAGCCTTGAGGTAAATGTAAACGAGGTGTGAGTTCACAAAGTACAGTTCGACTTAACTGCCACTAATGTTACTAAGATAGTCTTAGCGTGGGCATATTGCCTAGTCTGGTAGTTGTAAGTTCAAAATACACACCTGTAATAAACTGATGCTTAATAAAAAATAAATAAAAAACCTAATTAAAACCCAATCACCAATTTGACATTTCAACACATTTTTATGAACTTCTTATTGAATTCTGTGAAAAACAAGCCAAATAACTTTACTGTCAATCATTATATACTGTCAGGTGTAGAACGCTGGTAATTCTCTACAAAATTTGTCTCTTTTGGGGCCAGCGCCGCGGCGTTCGAAAACTGCACATATTTGTGACATCTAAAGGGCAAATTTATCTTTCGAAAAAAAGGTCTATGATAAATTTATGCTTTTTTCTGTGAAGTCATCAGAGTAAAGTTCTTTACTTATATTTTTTTAGATTTGGGGATCTAGCACGAAACATCGATATAGATTTTATCGACAGTGTCGGCAATTTGGAATCGTTTCCGAGCCCGACTGCAAATCGCTAACGAACAAACGACAGTTCACATTGCCTAAATTAAGCATGTTTATTCAACGTAGTTGCCGTTTGTTCGCTGGCAATCTGCAGTCGGGATCGGGAACGTTTTGCAATTACCGACACTGTCGAGATAAAATCTATGTCGATGTTTCATGCTAGGGCCCCAGGACAGAATACAAATATTTTCTACAAGACAAAATGGATATTCCTGGATCAAATTATTTTAACATATATTAGTCCTAAACAGGCTAATAATTAAATCTCTGATTAAACTAAGAAAGATACATTTCACATTTTTTCTTGGGAATATGACGAAAAGCACGGTTATCTGGCTATACTGACGTTAATTTAATTACTCTCAATATAATATTATTCTTATTTAATAATTCCAGGAAGATGCTGAGCAGGTCCAGTTCCTGGCCCCGGGGCAAGCTGGGGGAGGGGTAGAGAAATCCAAGCGCATCACCACTAAATATATGACCAAGTTAGTGTTTTCATTCATCATTTTGCAATTCAAAATGTAAAGCTGCACCCTTAATCATTGGACGCATTATGCATTTGAGGATTAAGCAAGACTCGAAGAGTTATAAAGCCATCTCTTGGCAAAAACTAAGATAAAATTGAAAAGCATTCCAATAATTTTTAGACATTATTGACCTTTTCTCTGCCCTCTCATTGTATCTAGATTAAGGGACCTATGTGATTCTCGTTAATTTATAAATATCCTGAAAGAATTATATTGTACTATTAACCTACAAATCGCTTGGAGCATACGATTATGGGTAATAATTAGTGCATTCGTAAATAAAAATGTACCACTGTCACAAATATTGCCACACACACCCTTTATAATAAACATATCAGGAATGTAGTGAAAAGGTTGATGTATTTGAAAAAAACATATTTATTTAATAAGTGTTTTGAACCTGTTATCTCTGAGGTCAGAACCAAGCATCTTTCCATTCTGTCACTGAATTCATCAATTAAATCATTAAGTGTTGCAGAAGATCAAAGCAAGTGCCTTATATTATTTATACCTTGAGCAAATTTGGCTTCTTATGAGAAATTATAGTGGTATTAACCCATGCACTGCTACGCACACATATCTGCGCGCGAATAAACCATGCCCTCAGCGCCTCGTGCACATATACGTGTGCTTATGTCACAAAAAGTGCTGCAAACGTTTTCCTGTAAATAACAGGAACCCGGTGAAAAGGTTCATGCTTTTCAATTTAGGAACTGAATTTTACCTCATCAGCATCAAACCTTTGATTGTTTATTGAATATCGTACTCATGTTTCTGTATTTTTTAGGTATGAACGAGCGAGGGTCCTGGGAACAAGGGCACTGCAGATAGCAATGTGTGCACCTGTTATGGTGGAATTAGAAGGGGAGACAGATCCTCTGCAAATTGCCATGAAAGAATTGAAACAAAGGAAAATTCCCATTATTATTAGAAGATACCTGCCCGACCACTCCTACGAAGACTGGAATATAGATGAATTAATCATTATTGATCATTAATGGATCATTAGTGTTATTATTTTTTACTTATTACGTTTGCGAAGGAATGATCATTGCAGATGTAAAAAATCTCAGTAGGGAAGATTGAATTTCATTCCATTGACAAGTAAAAGGATTTCACCACAAGTTTTTGTTTTAAATAGTACTCTTTTCACGTTTAAATCGTAGTATGTTCACATTTAAATGGTACTATTTTCACGTTTAAATGGTACTGTTTTCACGTTTAAATAGTACTGTTTTCACGTTTAAATGGTACTGTTTTCACGTTTAAATGGTACTGTTTTCACGTTTAAATGGTACTGTTTTCACGTTTAAATGGTACTGTTTTCACGTTTAAATGGTACTGTTTTCACCTTTGAATGCTGTTTCCTATTGTCTCTGTTCACATGATGATACTTATTAGTTTAAAAAAAAAAATGCCTCGTATCACCGATCTGTTGGTGCAAATTTTGATGTATCACATAAAAGGCAATGACATTTAAAACACGGTTAGACAAAAATATTTAAGGGAATAAATTTACATAAAAAATTGAAACTAAGCATTCAGGTTTTTTTTAAACTGCAGTGAAGATGGTTAATCAAATTAAAAGCCGATATAATAATTATGTGATCACCCTGGTATGTCTGACACAAATAGCTACTTTTGTTTGATTCAAACATGTATTAAATGTAGAATTATTTATAATGTTGTAATTATCTCAAAATAAAGAATTCTCACTGTAAGGCGGAATTTACACTTTGTAACAATGCAGTGTATTTCAACTCTCTATGAGTGGATGTATGCACGTGTCCCATTCTGTCAGCTGAGTTTTTAACCGATAAACACGATTTTTGCGTAAATAATTCCTTGAGAAAACTATTTAATGTCGAAGATTTAAAAAAAATTTCAAATGATAAAATAATTACAAACATTTTTTTATGTGCACGTCGACATTTCTTGGTTCATTGGTTTATTTATTGTTTTGATATAGAATGTGATGCTCTGAGATCTGAGATGTGATCTCAGCAGTCATCCTGAAATGTCATCTGATGGCGGCAATAGTCCTCGTCTGTATCAGATTTTTTCAATTATGCCAATGGTTGTGGCAATAAATTGTATCACTGCAAATCTCAAATGTGCTCCGCTCTCTAGGAAAGTGGTCAAATATGACTTCCGTGGAGATGGATTTTCACCAATGATAAACTATTTTTATGAAAAAATATATGTAAATATAATTTTTTTAATTGGTTTGATTTTTTAATAAATTTACAATCCTTAAAATATTCCCAATTTAGAGAATTAATAAGAATAAGAATAAGAATAAGAATAGCTAGATATTTTATTTTGCTTTATAGTCATGTACTAATTAACTTTTTAATATATATAAGTTCTGTGACAACAAATAATTTTATTAAGCAAATGCTTGGCAGAGGACCTGATTAAATTCTCCACGCAGTTGCAGTACACAAAAACGGCGCTATACAAATTATCCGAATATTATTATTATTATCTTTATTTTATTTTCAGTATTTCTACGTAGTCTGAAATTTTTTACTACTCTCGTGGTCTACAGAATAAAAAATCAATAATGGTAAGACTAGTTTACCAGTAGAACTAATTATGTCCTTTCATTTGTTATTCTACAAAACGTTTTTATATTTTTTTAAAAATGGTTCATCTATTTTCTAAATGTAGGTAGTTGAGAGAATTCAATAAACAATCTATTGATTGAATACATTTGTTGCTTTTGTGCCATAAAACATAATATGTGCATACTTACTTTCAAATGGTAACAATAAATATTATGAATAGCAAATTATTTCAGAATAATGATAAATGTTTTTGATGGAATACCTAGTTTTGTAACAATAAATCAGAACAGCCTAGTAATCCAAATGTCAACTATAATACAGGGGGTTAACAAACTCTGTTGTATTTGGCTCACTTTTATCCCAAATTATGAAATTTGACGCCACTGGCGAAACATTGTCCTAAAAAATTCTCTCTTCTAACAAATATAGTATATCCACTATGTGTATTTCGAAAACATCAAAAGCTCATCTTCTACATGTACCTTCTGGCGTCCAGCTTCGGACGTAGGCCTCGTCAGCCCATCTCATCTGTGGGCGGCCATGCTTCTCTTTCCCAGCCAAGGTGGTTCCCAACTGTGGTTCCGTGGCCATCTGTAAGTTGTAGCTGAAGGTGAACCACATGGTCAGCATAGTTCTCCACTTGAGGTTGAAGTTTATGATGATAATGTTAACTACCTTACTTAGACTTGCTCCTTGCTTCTTTGTGTGGTGGCTATTTTTGTCACAAAGTTTTTGGTACAAAGAAGAAATTCGACGTAAGAAAATGACTTCACTTTTTCGTAGGTGCCATAGATCAATCATGTCTGATTACGACTAAAAGGGATCGTGATGACAATTTAGTCTCCTTCAACGGAAGTAATCTTCGCAACAAGCCTTTCATTGATATGCTCGGTGTAACCTTAAGTGACAGCTGAGGCACGGGGGCTCCATCGAAGCCAGAGTAAAGTTACCCTCTCAGAAGTTGGGCGTACTGTACAGGGCCCGTAGATACTTTAATAGTACACAACTGCTGACCTTGTACAAATCGCAAGTGCGCCCCACTGCTGAATTTGGCAGCCACTTCTGGTCTGGAGCCCCTAAATACCTGAAAAACACCCTTGACTCTGCAGAAATAAGCGGTCCGTTTGATTGTTTCTCCTATCTCAAACGGATTGCAATCTTTGTAGCACAGAAATCAGGTGGGGATGCTGTCCTTGTTCTACCGCTATTTCAATGGAAGATGCTCCGAGGAACTTGCGTCATTGATCCCTTCGACACCGGCGCATAGTCGGGAAACTCGCCAAACGCGCGCCCAATATTTGTACACGGTTGACATTCGATACAAAAGAACGGGTCGCTTCTACGACTCGTTGTGTTCAAGAGCTCGGCTGTGGAACGATTTGCCGGCCTCTATGTTTCCCCCTCCTACATAATGGGCCTCTTAAAGACCCAGGTTCACTCCTTCCTTTCCTCAAAAAGATCCTTCACACAGCATCTCCTAAAATGACAAGAGGACTCAAGGGAAATAATTTCCACCAGGACCTCCTGTGTGGAGTGTGTAATTAGGTGATGTTTCGAATGGTGTTTGAACAAATCTCTAAGTTCCATTGATATGTAGATTGATTATGTGCTCGTACATTGATTTTAATTTAAAAAATTTAAATACCGCACAATTTTAAAATAAGGTAGCGAACTAAAGCAAACCGGAACGTTGTTCCGATACGTGAATTCGGTCACCTGACAAACTTGAAATAAGTCCACGTTGAAATAAGTAAACGATTCAATTTTTTTTACTTAATTCATTCTTTCGTAATCCTCTAACTAGCTAGGACTTATACAAAAACCCTTTATCAGTAAAACTAACTAATACTACGGCACATTAGGCCTTATCACTATCACCATCTGATGGTTGTATTTGACTGAATTTAAGTTTACATTAGTGAGTTTTTAGGGAAAAGGTCTTCTGGATAAAAAACCTAAGACGATTCAAATAGTTTTATAAATAAATAAATAGAGTTATCGCTTTCGTGCATTGATATTTTAACGGCGGAATATTTTATAGACCTCTATTCAAGTAGGCGGATATAATATAAATATATCGGTTGGTTGGTTTGGCAGAGGGCAGCGGATGGCGGGTAGCCGGTAGGTATATGGCCCACAGCCGCTGTAATAAAATAGCAATTCAGAATGTGCAGCAGTAAGTCTAGTATAGTGGGTAGTTGATTCATATGCCGCAGTAAAGAAATAGTGTGGGGAGCATTGGCCCAAGAAATAAAACCATCGCATGATTGAAAAGCAGCCCGGCGTTGCGCGTTGTCTGCGTCCACTGGAAATACACCCTCCCCGACTGTTATGGCTTTATATTATGGTAATTTATACGGAAAACACTCGTAAAATTCAATGCGGTCAAGATGGTCGGACATTTCCTAATAGGCACGTTACATAATATACTTGCACATGCGCGAATTGTTTTCTTTTATCTGCTGTCTGTTTTCTTTTCGCCGGCGATAAAGTGCGATGGGAGATGGGACCGGACCGGGTAATCGTACGTGACATTACTTAATGGAATGAGCTCTCTAATAGCTCTGAGATATTTGTATATTGGGGCTGTGCCACTGGCAAGCCATTTCATTATCTTTGTTTATAGTCACAACAGACATTCATCTAGAAACTATATAACTGGACAAAGGAAAGGCACCAGCACAATCACGGTTTGACAATAAGGTAGCTACCGACACACCACGTAGAATTGAAAATACAATACCTTCCTGCTTCCTACTCACACACCAGAAAGAAAGCGGATATTATTACGTAGAGTAGAGCGAGTTCTTTTCCTTCATTTTGTCTAACAACAGCACGGAGACTTTGATCACCGAAAAGCGTTTCTGGCAGAAACAGTTTCCCGGCAAATAACACACAATACTTGGGTAAAAATGTATTTCTCCGAAAGAAATTTGAAATTCAAATTCGGTCGGAGCTGCGGTCAGACGATATTGCAGGTATCTTCGAACCTTTTCCGATAATTTAGTGTAAATTACGTATTTTTCTGCCCATCGGTGTACATTTTCCCATGGAAATATTAAATTGGTTCCGTTCGGACGTGTTATTGAAAATTACCATACAAAGTAAATAATACGCGGGAGCGGGTGAATTTCTATGCGAGGGACGTGAGCCCCCGTATTCATAAGAAAAATTATTCACGACCTTGCCGATGAAATTAGATTTAACGAAAGCGGAATAAAAAAACGAGGGTTTCAATTTCGCGAGCACGTTCCGTATTTCTTACAATAAGTAGGCACTTAGATACATAGGCAGATATCCACCCGACTTGCGCAAACTAACGTTAATGTTGAAAAACTGTCAGGGTGCTGTTTTTATGGTTATTTTATTAAAATATCACCAAAAAGTTATAATCTTGTAAACAATATGTTATTCAGTCTCGCGACTGGGGCTGCTTTTGCTTTTCGTCATTTTGATTCTTCGTTTGATCATTTATCGCTGTTTCATTTTTGATAAAATTAAATTCTTGAAATTCGTACCTTCACCATCCAAAATAACATACAATATTTATTTATTTATTTACGCCCGTTAAAGGCTTTTACACAAATATATACGAGTATTCTCATAAACAGTGCAAAATATTGTATAGGAAATACAAAAAAATAGTATTGAATAGTAGGTACATCCAAAGTTCACTATCATCAGGTTATCATCAAATAAATTAGACGAAAAAAACCGAACCAAAGTATGCTTATATTGACGTACTAAATATATCAACAGCATCGGAGTATTTGTTTTCCAGATGTGGAATTTGTCGCATAAGAATGTAATATTGCGAGGTTGAAATAGAATTGTCACAATGATATGGTAGGTACTGTCTTGTAACTGTTCTGTCAGGAACATTAAATGCAATTAAATATAGCAATTTAGGGGCATAAAACATTTAATTAATAATTTTAAACAAGCACTTCTACTGAAATCGCAAATAATTCTACGTTCAGCCAATTTTATTAAATTTAATCAATGCGGTAAGTAATCGTAATTGAGGCATTCTATAGGAGTACCGATTCTAAAATTTACGTATCTTAACACTTATATTTCATCAATTAAAAGTATATTTTTTAAACTTTATCTTCATCTTTTATACAACTCTCATCCGGATTACATAGATATGTATTGTGTATGATGACGATATTGTGTGGAAATCGGCAGTGTCTTGAAAAATATGCAATACAAAACGAAATGAAAAACAGATTACCAAAAATATGCGTAATTATATACTTACCTTTTTAGAAAACAAGCCAATGGTTGACGATTAGCGAGTAAATACCACAGTTTTATGCGTTGTTGTATTTTTAATATGTCCTGAAGATTTGATTGAAATATATTGAAGCGTTCAAAAGTTACAGAACTTTTAATTTAACAATCGAAATTTGCTGATATTTATCATTAATTGCCGGTATTTGGGGTATCGACATTGCGAAATTCTTGCGGTAAGTAAAGTGTTAAGAATTTATGTTGGATTCTTTCATTCGTGTGTGAATGAACATCATAATTTGATTCCCACGATAGTGCAATGTCATTAGTAATTATTAGTTTGAAACTATGAAAATTTACATCAACATATTGTAAACATTGAAAATAAATTTTGATACTTAAAAAAAATGCAACAGTTACGCCGCTAGATTAATAAGATTTATCTAAAACAGTTACCTAATGGAAAATTAGCAGATCACAAGTGGGTGAAATTTTACAATACATCCGTTTTACGTTTGATTTTGTTGTATTTTTTTTGATCCTGACCAGACGGAAGACTTTTTTAAGATTCACATAGAAGCAAAGCGGTCTTGGGAAAGTTGGCGTGTTGTATTCATAAATCTGTCAGACGTCGTATTTACAGAATTACGGATGCAAATTCAAAGGAAATATTTCCAAATCTGAGTGCTGTGAGCGGTAAGATGTAATTTAATATAAATCTCCGGAATAAATTGCAGCCGGCTAATGGAATAATCGACTTCATGTTGGTGGATACTGTTTCCAGCCTCGCGGTGGTTCTATTTGGACAAGCGACAGATTCCGTGGCATCCAAACACTGGCTGTGGCTCTGGTTTTATCTCCTCCTATATTGCGGCTTACTGGCGAATCCGCCTAACGAATACGGCCTTTTAAAATGGAAATAAAGCCAAAGTATTTCTTGAGTCGGGCGATGGTAGGCACCTAGGATTGAAAGATTATGGATGTGTTACATTAATCTATCAGGAACTGTCCTATTCCTGGTGTATGTAGTACATTTCAATTTTACTGATCTTAAAATATATATTTATATATTTCGAAGAGGTAACACAGACAGAGACACTAATAAATAAACACAAAGTACAAAGAATTCGCATGGACCCCAACTATTTCCGACAGATTAAGCACTTATGAGTAGCAATTAAGAGTGGTAGATACTGCAAATATCGCCCCGGTGAAAGACCTTCATTCAGAATTGAAACGTTGCTTAAAATGGCTCAAGCCGTGTTTGGTAACTAGATCTGAATAGCCAGGTACTTCCGAACCTTTCTCTTCCCCTCCCCACAACCTGCAACCGCGCAACATACCCCAATCAGGGATGACATAGTCACATTGGCTCCAGACGGTTGGGAGCACTGAGACTTTTGTGTGATATTCACTTTATAAAAAAAGAAAGTAAAAGACGAAGCAAGATAAATGGTGTAATACCAACATACAAATACATACAAAAGTGATGGTAATTGTTTTTTAAATACAATAAGTAGTAAATCTCATGTCATTATCATGTCCTTTACAGAATTAAAGCCTTCATATTTCTAGTTAAGATGAGGGATGAATCAAGGGGTAAAACTAGCGTTGTGACCACTTTAAAGGAACTACTTCTTTTGGTAACAGGTCCTACTTCATTCATTGTTCATTGAACAAATACAATTTGCAGCAGTGCAGTTGCGAAGGTGAACTTCTGTTGGCGAGGAACCGCTTCCAGTTCTTTTCACTTTCTAAACTCTACCGACTAGTACGTGCTTTTTCGGCGAGGAATCGGTTCCAAAAAGAACTGAACAAATAAGCTGATAAATTCAAATCTCTTTTTTGCGAGTTCGACTTCAATTGAAGTGTTCACTTCTAAGGGTTCATTTTAAAGAATTAACAATTCGTGAAGCATTCACAAAACATTGAAGTTTTTCCCAACGCTAGGTAAAACTGAGTACAGTACCTGCATAAAAATACATTTAAGGAAAAACTGGAAAAAACTTACACAATTTTTAAATAAAATTTGTCAAATACAGGAATTTTTAAATTTTATAATGAAAATAATTAATAAATCAAAAAAATGTCAAAATCCTTGAGAGCTTGATTAATAATTCGCACATTCTTCTAATTGGGCTAACGTGGAAATATGATAACCGCAGAACTGTTCCAATTGCCCTCACGCGTCTAGAGCCAGTGGGGCTATCGCATCCCCAATTGGGGTATGCTGTGGAGCTGAAGGCAGTAGGGAGGGGAAGGAGATGGAGAAGAGGAAGATTAGGAAGTATCTGGCCATTCAGATCTGGTCACCAAACACAGTTAATGCCGTTTCAAGCAACGTTTCGACGCTGAATGGTGGTTTTTCACCAGGGCGATCCGTAAGTACGAGTATCTACCACTCTGGAACGCGCCGCGAATAAACTATATTAAATTATTTTATATGAATTGAATGTGAAATAACGTATTGATTGAATTAATTATCATGACCGGCTAGTAGATGAGTAGACAGACGCGTCAGATTCCCACCCGGGCGTCGTGGACTCAATTCCTCTGCTGGCTAAGTCTTCCATCATTGCACAAGTAATATCTCCCGCTTATAACTAACTAACTAACCATCACGCCGTTTCCCCGCAGAGGTGGGCAGAGAGGACGGACCGCCATATAACTCTGTCTTGGCACACACTCCTTGCTTCATTCACATTCATACATCGTCTCATACATACTCTTTTGTTATTCTGACTCTTCACATGACCCGATTCAAGTATTTGATTTACTTGATCCTCGTGCCATGTCTTTCTCGGGCGTCCCCGACTTCTTCTTCCATTCACTTTCGCATCATATATTCTTTTCACGAAATCCGCTTATAATGACGGAAATAGGAGTTTTTCACATATTTTCAGGTTATTTGTGGCTCAGGAATGATTGTCTTTCTTAAAAAAAAAATACAGTGGCACTATGGCTGAAAGTAGTGGGGAGGAAAAGGAGATGGGGAAGTGGAAGGTTAGGAAGTTTTGAACTTGTAGGTTAGGATTTTTTGTTGATTCTCTACAATTCTATAATCCTCAGTAAAAAGAGTGTACCTAGGTAGTAGGGAGTGGGTACCCCCCCTCCCAAGGAAAGGACTCTCCTTCCCATCCCGGCTTGGAAGCAATCCGCCTAATATTATTTACCTTGCCTTCTACGGATGCTGGAAGCCTGTCTTATTCAAATGAATGCATGGAATCGGATTTATACTTCTTATTTTGTAGTTAGAGTTTCTTTTCCTTCTAACTTCGGAGAGCTCAGGGGGCAAGTATATACCAGCAAATATGTATTCCCCTTTTAAGATTAATTTTAAATGGTAAGAACAATGCCTTTAAAATACTTACGAAATATAATTTATTGTTTGCTGTTGTCAAAGAGAGTCTAAAAATCGGAATAACTGAAAAAATAATTTGTTATTTCCTCAGTTGATAATGCTTTCGAAGAATAAACGGCTGGCGAGCATATAATATCGTGAAATAAAAGCCAAGCAGAGATTAGTAATTTCATAGTCATATCAAAGATCATCATAAATTAATTATTAACTGAAAGGCTGTGAAAAATGGCAGGGAAAAAATATTTTTTGCTTATAAATTACATATCGTCACCGGAAAGGCAAAAAGGCTGAAGCGCCATTTTAGGAAATATACACAGAGCACTTTAAAGTTATTTTTTATTTTAGAATAAAACTCATAAGTCACCAGCACCTGTTTGGATTTTGGAAAAAAAAGTTAGTTACCTCAATGCTCTCACTGAGTTACCTGAAGCGACAAAAAGCTAAAAAAGTCCCAAACTTGTGTCGCTTGAGTCGAGCCTTCTCCCAAATGGTTAATATATTTTAGATGGCTGAAGCGCCACAAAATACTTTGGAATCAAATGAGAGTCAGAGCATTCGATGTAGATTTTTTTTGTTGATGAAAACTGCATGTTTAACTCATTTTTGACTAAAGTGTCGCTTAAGCTCTTTTGCCTTACCAGCGACGATATATTTTTGGAATTCAAACTGTTGAAATTCACACCGTTCAATATTTTTGAAAGCCTATTAAAATTACGAATAAAAAGCTTTATCTAACTGTAAATAAACTTCCACTGTTTGCCCTAGATAATATAAAATATATAATAGATAAAGTGATAATTTTTGAAAAATATTTATTTAACTTCAAAATGAAATGTGTCTTGAATAATATAAGCCACACTAAAACCTCTCGTTAGTGCATTCCTTCATAGGTAACACGAAAGTAACATTTATGCAATGCCTTTGATTTGACTTTTTAATTTATGTATGCCAGTATTTTTATTATCATCTGAAATGTCTAAATAATATTTTTCTTGGTAGGGTAGCGTTATTTTTTGTCAAAAAATCTCAAAACGTCAACATTTAGGTCATCCCGTCAATTTCCATCAATTTCCCAACGACATAAACCTGATTTTTTTTGTATCATAGTATTCCGCCTAATCGCACATTGCTTTAAAGATCAATTATAATTCTAAGTTTTATATATTTATGCCCATTAATGAATTATTATTCATTGTGTTTATAAATTACCACTACGTCGGTAATTGGTAGAAAAAAATGTACATATAAACTTCAAACTAATAAATAGTAATATGATATGTCCGGTTAATAGCTGAGTGGACAAACGCGTTGGATTCCCACTCGGGCGTCGTGGGTTTAATTAACTCTGCTAGCTAAGTCCTCCATCTTTGCACAAGCAACATCTTTCGCTTATTATAATGGCAATAGGAGTTTTTCAAATATGGTCTGGTTATTCGTACCCCGAGTTCTTTAAAAACAAATGTATAAAGACAACGAAGAAAAAAAACACTATACATAATGGTTGGTATAGTAAATACAAAAAATTGGTAGTGTTAAAATCCAAACAAAATATATGTTTTTTCTCCAATATTTTGATGTTAAATTTCTCCAGTTAAATTATGACATATTGTGCTAAGGAAAGGACAAAAACATCTGGTACTTTGTTGATTGTTTTAACCGTATTTGAAATATCAATTTGATCATGAAAGCGCCTTTGAGGTGATATCCTTTCACGAAAACGGCACTATAGAAATTAGCCAATTATTATTGTGAACGTGTCAGATAGTGCTAGTGAAAAGTGCAAAAAGGCAATATTTTTGTATTTAAAAGCGATTTACTATGAGACACTGTTGGAGCCAATATGAAACATGGAGAAATAACCTCTTTAACCCCAGCTGAAAGTTATATAACATTATAATAGAAAAGACCTGAAAAAATATTGCGATTTCTTCAACCAAACATCAATCTTTCACTATACTATTTCACGTGTATTGAAAATAATGTGCAAAAGACGTGGGTAATACAACAATATTTCTTGACTATTAGGATTATTGAACTACTGGAGAAAAAAAAATTAAAGAGTTGAATTTAAAAAATAAACTAGCATTTCGAGATAAAATTTTCTGGGGAAGTAGACGGTTTGTTTAGATTTGTGTAGGCTTTCGATAAAACGATAAGAATATAGCAGTATTTGATGTATTTTTATCTACGGTAAAAATACATCAAATATTATAAACATCGTCAATATTCTACGTAGACGTCTGGCAGCTGCCTCTTTTACAGAGTATATTTAATAAAAATAAATGATTAAATCATAATTTTGATACCACATCAAAAATCTTGAATGTTTATGGAAAAAGATGTATTCATTGATTACATAGTGCCTTAACGAAACTATGCTTTAATTACTCGCAGTAAACAGCTCCCCACGCTAAACGCACAAGTTAAACAATTTGTTTTTATTCTTTTCAAGTAATAACAATTCTCAACTGTAACAAAAGAAAATGAGTAATGCTTTTCTACCCTTGATATTTTTTTGACATTTTTATTTGTAGGTACCCACCCGGCAAAAGTTTATATACGGGATGGGATGCTGGTTGGTACTGGGTGGGTGGTCGGTAGGTACACGGAGATCTGGAGCGAGGAGGAGGCGTGGTCATCTCGTCTCCCAGGAGTATATACTCCCACAGTACATAGGGCAGGAGGCGGAGCCTGCTGGAGGTATTTTTTCCCATTTTCTAGAGTAACCAGGGAAAACCTTTTCTCCGAACAAACACTCCACTAGCTACCTACAGAAATGATAAAAGAGATCGTTTATTTTATACGTCCCTAGTTGAAAGCAAACTCATTATACGAAGAAAATAAGGATTGCTTTTGTGGGTTTTTATATATTTAGTTATATAACTCATAGGGTTCTGAAAATACAAAGAGAAATACACGGAGAGCGCTACCAGAGGTCAAAGATTCAACCCCGTCTTAGGCCGTTATTATTTTTTTCCTTTATTTTAAAAGATCATTTAATTATTTTCGTAGAAAGCAATTACTTTGTTGTTTGACATATTTAATGAAATGAAAAAATAACTTTGTATAAGGCCAGCGCGCACGGGTGACTTTTGTCACGGCAACAGTTTCGTCACCATCTCCAAATCTATTGGAGGGTATGGAGGTCCGCGCACGCAGCGACGTGCCATAAGGGTGACTTTTTAGTTCCACTGGCCGGCGACTTTTCAGTGACGAAACTGTCACCGTGTCTGTAGAGAGTACTTTTGTATAGGCGCTCGCGCACGGGTGACAAAATTTCATTCGGTGACTCATCCGCCTGTTCGATACCCATTGCCGGAATGAAAGGGTGACGGGTGACAGACACTCACCGTGTGCGTGCTCGATTGGAAGACAGTTACAGTGACGAAACTGTTGCCGTAGCAAAAGTCACCCGTGCTCGCCTGGCTTAAGACCACAGATTTTATTAAAAAAATTATTACCGATCGGTTTCGCTTAGCCTAAGCATCATCAAGATACAAAATTAAACTACCGTAAAAATAAAATTTGTGGTCTTTTACAAAGTTATTTTTTCATTTCATTGATTATTTAATTATTTGAATTTATATCTTTAGTAAATATATATTTTTAATGTAACAATAACTTTGATTTTTTAATATTGTCACCTACTGGTGTCGTCTTTGTTAAGATTTATCAGCGAACTGTTTAACTACAAAACAATTGCTTTCTACGAAAACAAAATATTTTTCTCTTAAGGATTATTTCATATAATTATTTATTTTCGTATTGTTTATTTATACTGTGTTTTAGCAGATGTTCTCACTTACGTGAGAAAAATCCAGTTATAAAAAACTCACAATTGTAAAATAAAAATACAAATACGAAGGATACATCAAATGTAAAATTACAAAACTCAATCAATGATAAATAATACAAATAAAAGCAAGATACAGAAAGAGAGACAAAACTGATACATAATATAATTTTCCCAATCATTGTTACATATTTTTAATCAATAACAGGCCATTTTTTCAGAAACTGTACATATTATCGACAAAAATGTCTAAATTAGTTCACTCTATCTTATTATATAGCTGACACATTTAAGACAGAGGGTTAAAGTCGGCAATATTAATTCTGTACTCAGGTGATGTCTTAAACAAAAAGAATTAGGTACATTTTTGTTGAATTATTATATTATTATTCAAAGACAGAAAATTGAATTTATTGTCACAAAATCTAACTAGGTATTACTGAAATAGAATCATCACTAAATCTGAACAAATTATACACACAGAATAAATGTTTCATACGAACTCACTAACGCGTTATATTATAAATATTTATTTTAAAAATTTCTCGTGCAAATATCTGTTGTATTATTTTATATTCATTTATGTACAAAACATTTATGCAATATCTAAATATCTTTCAGACGTAAATATTTTTGTGGCGAAATAAACCTAAATCATTTATGATGAATTTAATTGAATTAATTAACTTGATTCCAGCTCTCTTATTTTGTTTATTCTGTAAATATAAAATAAATACAACAAATTAATATTAAATATGCATATATATATATATATATATATATATATATATATATATATATATATATATATATATATATATATATATATATATATATATATTTTATTTATTTATTTATTTATTTATTTATTTTATACGCCCTCATGGGCTTTTTTAAATAACATAGGTATAAAATAAAATAACAGTGACATAAAAAATAACAATGACATAAAAAATAACAATGCGCCCAAAAACATTTGATGACGATTTGATTACGCCCAAGAAAATTAACACTAGTATTTTTTTAGAAAGAGGTATGTTATTATTCAGATTCAGTGCAGTTGAATATATCTACTATTTCAGCGATAGAATTACTCACTGCATGCAATCTAGGTACAAGCGGTTTAAATGACTCAGTCCTGATATTGTTGTTACATTTAAAAAGAATTTTGGATCGAGTGGATCTGTTAGGTACATAGAAGGTAATTACAATGAAATCAGGGCTGTCTATACCATTAACAATTTTAAAAATAAAATTTAAGTCGGAAACAAGCCTCCTGTCTGAAAGTTTTAGTAATTTTAATTCTTTCATTAAATAATTATAATTTATGGTTTCAATAGGTAGACCGAGTTTATAGTTGATGTATCTTAGAAATTTATGTTGCAATTTTTCAATGGAATCAGAGTGATTTTAAAGTGAGGGGACCAGACAGAAGAATTATATTTCGACTTGACTTCGAACTAGTGAAAGAGTACAGGATTTTCAATGTAGAAATATTTTTTAAATTCATTGGCATTTCGAAGAATAAATAAAGCCTAGCAATTTTAAACCTTTATTTGTTATTATATTGATATGTGAGAGAAAATTTAATTTAGAATCGAAAGTAATGCCGAGATCATTAATTTCATTGACAGATGTAAAGGGAAATATTATCAATTTTATAATCATAGTCGAGAGGGTGAGTAATTCTAAAAAAATCTGATTGACTGACATTTACTAATATTTAAAAAAAAGTTGGTTAAGTTTACACCAATCATGTAACTTATTTAAGTTAACTTGAATGTGAGAACAATCATCTGTGGTTTTTATGAGTTTGAAGAGTTTCAGATCATCTGCGAAAAGCAGCACATGCACATCGTTATCAAATACATTAATTATGTCATTTACAAAGAGCAGAAAAAGTAATGGGCCTAAATGTGAACCTGGTACTTGTTGCTATAAATTTATAAGATAGTTTAGAGTTATTTCTTGCTTGAAGAATTCTATTGGTTAGGTAGCTTTTTTATCCATTCTAACAAATTACCTTCTATACCGAGTTTGCGAAGTTTGTTAAGTAGGATTTTATGGTTAACCTTGTCAAATGCTTTAACAAAGTCCGTATATATTGAATCTACTTGGGTTTTATCATTAAGTGCACTTGATATGAATTCTTCGTATAGTGAAAAGATTTGTTAAACTGGATCTGCCCGGCATAAAGCCATATATATATATATATGTGTATATATATATATATATATATATATATATATATATATATATATATATATATATATATATATATATATATATATATATATTTGACGTTATCTCAGAATTGATATTAGGTACTAATTATTAAACTAGGTTAAGTGGGAAAACTATAAGTTACCTAAACTAGATTAAAACTTATGTTTCCTACTCATTCTTACTTTTTGTGCGAGCAAATAATGAACGTTTGTATTACTATAAAATGTACCCCTATATATAAAAGACCAGTTGGGCGTATATACTTAAATAAATACAGATTCGTATTTTTATGTTGATACTGATTACAAGGGTAACAAAGGAGATTTGTTTCTTAATGTTGGTGCCTACTTCAATAAAACATCGATTTAATAAAATTGTAATAGTGGTCTACATTTAGGTATATGCTACACTCATAGATAAATCACGAGTTTTAAGAAATCAACGGTTTACTGGACGTAAAAAACACTAGCACCAAAACCAACTACGAACATTCACTGAATAAAAAACAGAAATAAACAACAAATTAAAATCCATAAAATGGCAGCGCATATTTTTGTAGGATGTACAGTCATTTTTATATGCACAGTCATGCACAAAATTCGTGCAGTTTTCATATTTATTTTGATTATTACTATTTATTGATACGTGAAATCAGAAAAATACAGCCTGCAAAGTGCGTCCCGCTAAAACAACACGTGAAACGCAGCGGATAGAATGTGCGTGGGAACCTTCCCATCCGCCAGGACTTTTTATACCCTGGCCGTCGGCACAACTACAGCGGCCATGTTGTTCAGCATTTTATTTTAAAAATAATATTTCTTTATAACTGGCTTATATTATTTTTAAAGTAATGTATTGATTCTATCGTGAATTTATTTGGTCTATCGACCGTGATTATGCTAAAATTATGTGGAATAGCCCCTAATACTAAGATGTCGTTGATATATTCAGCACGTCAATATCACACTATATACCTTAGTACAGTTTTTTTTTTTTATCTGGCCGAGCTAAACTAATTGTTTGAAACTATTTAACTCTAGACCTGTTATTCAATATTATTTTCCTTTTCTTTTACAATATTTTTAAACGTCTTATTTATTGAATATTATTTGTTTTTTTCATTTACAATATTTTTGTTCCTTTTATTCAATATTACTTTTTATTTTCATTTTTGTACCTGTTATTAAATATTACTTTTTATTTTATTTTACAATATTTTTGAACCTGTTATTTATTCAATATTATTTGTTCTTTTCATTTTGAATATTTTTGTGCCTGTTATTCAATATTACTTTTTATTTTCTTTTACAATATTTTTTGAACTGCTTATGAGTTTATTGTTTATAAAAATATGTTAATATTTGTGCGTAAATATGTTAATAACGAGCGTAAATAAATAATTACGTTTTCAGAACCATTCGCTTTTTTAATGCATTTGGCATAAAAATAACAATACAATAGTATTAGAGTTCAGTTGATTTTTTTTTGATTTTATGGATTCTTTCGTAATCCTCTACTAACTAGCTGGGGCTTATACAAATACCCCTCATAATGTCTATCTAACTAGTACTGCGGCTCATTAGGCCTTATTACTATCACCATCTGATGGTTTTATTTACTTGACTGAATTTATTTTTACATTAGCGTTTTCTTAGGGAGTTTAGAGTTCTGTTACTATCTCTCGATGTACGTATAAAAGTGACCGTTAGGTACATAACGATATATGTAGGTACTTTCAAATAAAATATTTTTTTACACACTATTTTACACTCGCCAATTCAACAATTATCTCATAACATGTGTACAAGAGTGAACCTCTCTTATATCTTATCTTTTTTTGGGTTATTTTATCATATTATAATGTGACACAATTCTTCAGTTTGTACTCATATAGCTCCTTAGGATATATAATACCTTGTCTATATGTGGGGTGTTCATAAATGTTTAGTTTATTTTATTACACTATACTTGTATCTACAATATTTTTATATCATTCATCTCTTCATTTATTTGGTGAACAACTGTTTTTTGAGACCACATTAAATAAATAGATTAAAGGGTAATGGAAATAAAAATGTAAAAATAAAAGCATGTCACAAAGGCAAAGTCTGTGCGTGGATATGATTGAGATTTTATCGCACTTTTTAGGGTTTAAATGGAAGTTTCGAACTCAAATATAGAAATAATGCACTAATCTTTAAAAAAGGATAAATTATAAAAATGTGATAAAAGTGTAGTAAGAAGAAAATAAGATCATTGTGTTGATCAGTGAACTTATATAGCGCAGTTTTGTGATATTTCACCTCAAATGCGCAATATGATGTACTGTTGGTACCAAAAATTGGAGTAAAATTAAACGTGGAGATATATCACGTAAAACATTGAGAGTTGATTTTAATAATAATATGAATACAACTTGGATAATTTTTATAGCTCTATTTTTGTGAAACATCATCTCAAGGTGCTTAAGGACGATTACGCATCTGATAGTATTAATACGCTAAGCCGTTTTCTGTACATGATTCGTCAAATCACCGCGTGGGGCGCTAATTCCTGCTAAAACAATACGGGTAATTTTCGCACATGCGAAACTTTATTGCGATTACGCTACTTCACGATTTACTCACTATGTCCCTTTTGACGTGTGTGTCAAGACTAGTCAAATTAAATAGTTGAAAAAATTAAAATCTAATTTGATCAAATTGAATATTATTACTATAAAGTTCTGCTATTTTATTAAAAAAAATTTTTTTTTTACATCACTTTAATGTACCGTAGTGTGAGAATCGCTTTTCATTCTACCCACAAAGCGAGCGAGGCTTTAATATATAGTTGATAATTTAATCATTTCTATGATCTTTTTATGCAAACAAATATTAATTTATAAATTCATAGTTGGGAGGTCCCTCGAAATCCAATAAATTCAATATTACAAGTATATCATTAAATAACCTAAAATATTTTAATGCAAAATAAGTTATTTTATCGACTGTGGGTTCGATTCCTCTGCTAACTAAGTCTTCCGATCATTGCAAAAGCAACATTTTCTGCTTATTATGATACGGAGTTTTTCAAATATTGTCAGGTTATTCGTAACCCGGGAATGTTTGTCTTTCTTTTAGATATTACGACTCTGATGTTATTGTTGAAGAAACGGACTCTGTATAAATTTTAGTGCATTTAAATTATTTGTTTCTGTTTGAGGTTATCCTCGTCACGTAGTTGAATATTTTTAGTGTCTCATCAGAAACATACAACCGATATTTTTAGCTATCGCGATAGTTCTGATAGTATCCATTACAAGTCTTCGTGTACTTGGTCACACTTTTGATTATTCGGAGTGTGTCTAAGAGAACAACATAAGGCAGGTAACAACAAATGTAAGTATGTTGGTATCAGCGAATGTTTGCATTCGTTATGGTTTAAATGAAAATATTCCATTCTTATAACGAACATGAAAAATACATTTTTGAAATTGTAAATATTATGAGATATTCAAATGCGAAGTGTGCTAGAAAGGACGTGAAAATATATTCAGTAGTAAAAGCTTCCTGGAGGAATACGAAAACGTTTTACAGGCTTCCCGTTAGTTATTCAGTTTGCCTCTGAAATATTTATGTACGATACATTCTAAGGAAATTGGATATTTCATATTTCATCAAACGTTTGGATGCTTTGTAAAACGAGTGCGAAATTCGAGGAAATATTATATCGTCGCTTGAATGGCAAAATTCTTAAGCGACACTTTGGTCAAAATTGAGTTAAATATGCAGTTTTGATCAGTTCTTTTTTCTGCATCGAATGCTCTGACTCTCGTTTGATTCTGAAGACCTCTGTGGCCTTTAAGACATCTAAAATATATTTACCATTTGAGAGAAGGCTTGACTCAAGCGACAAAAGTTTGGGACTTTCAAAAGTTTTTTGTCGCTTCAGTGAGAGCATTGAGTTACTTGAGTTAATTTTTCAAAATCCAACCAAGTACTAAAGACTTATGAATTAAAAAAATGAAAAGTGCTCTGGTGTAAACTTCCCAAAATGGCCAATCATAATGGTTGGTTTGGTCAACACATGATAAGAGATCTTAACATATTTCGATCAAACTAAGGATAAAAGCTGTAAGGTACGTATGCTCAGATAACAGATATTGATCAAACGACTATTAATTGCAATTTGTGTCTAGATTTCTTTGTTTCAAAATGTTATCAAAAAGATTGACTTTAAATTAAACTGGGATATACTCGTATATGGGCACTTCAAAGTTCGAGTTGCTCTCCTGAAAAACCACCCTTTTGTACATATCAGGTTATTCCCAAACACCACCGATATACGAGTATTATAACATGAAAAGCAAACGCATTGATGTAATTTTCTGATACTTGCAGAAGACAATTATAATTGACAACTCCGTTATAGCTCCACATTTTTATTACTGTTCAACGTTCTTTTTTTGTGTAACGAGAGAGAACAAAACAAGTTTCAAATTCTCGAAACCATCAAAATTATGCCAATCAATAAATTTTAAATAGTCCTTAAGAACCATTTAAAATTCATTAGTAATATCAAGTAGTACAAATACTACTATAATATTGTAACTTATAAGTTACAATATTATTATTAAGTCAAAAAGAAAACTAATTATAGTTAGATACTTTGTAAACTTTGATGTACAAGTAACTAAAATATTTAAATTTTTTCAATTATTAAGACAATTTGAATTCTCTTAAAGGTCTATACCCATAAAAGATACGGCGAGAAAAATAAGAAATTTCTAATCAAAAGTATGTTTTAAGCATATGCTGTAATAAAAGATTTAGTGTTTTTTTACACGTTAACAAAGATATCGATTTACTAGTTCAAGGTGTTTTATTTTATGTTCGCAATCAGTAGATTCGTACCTGACTAGAAATGTGAATATTTAGTTATATTAAGTTCATTAAGAAATAACATTTTTTAATATTCCGCCAAATAATAATACGCATTCATAGCCATCACACCCATGACTACCCTTAACTTCTTATTTTGCATAAAAATAAATTAAATTTGGTACGTGAGGCATGCGTCGATATAAAAAGGGGCATTTTACCCCTTTTGAGTAAACTGCCGATTAGGGTATATTATCGTCAAGTAGCGTATATTATCTGTTTCACCACCGCGAAGTGACGTTACCCGTCAGGTACATCTCATTTAATTACAAAGGTTCAGGCTCATCGCGGACTGGTTAGTAATTTGTGTCTGTGATCAGTTACTTTTACAGGGCCTAATCGCACGGAACACACCGCGACAACCTCAAAACAATACTATACAGGAGGGAGCACTTCTGTAGTCAGTATTGATGATTTTTTCTTGACTCGGGCGTGGCTAGGACTAGGGCTAGGGTATTTATACATCCATTCATAGCACATGTCAACATTTATTTTTTGGTTTATTTCTAAAACCACTTTTCACAGTATTGTTATAAACAAAAATATAGGATATAACCTAGAAAGCCGTTGAGTTATATCCTGTTATGTCGCATAACAAAACGTAGTGGGTAGAGTCGCTGGAGACGCAGGGGACGGAAAACATGCTTACATACCGAATGGTAGTGCTATGGAATGTGAGAACTTGTCTTGTCTCTTTCTCTCTCACGGTTTACGATGTAAATTTTAATAGGTTGGGTAAAAATATTCTCTCTCTCCATATGTATTCTTCCTCTGTGGTGACAGATTATTAAAAAATAGAAGAAGAGAGGTGTAAAAAAATGTCGCAGGAATGTTTCCCTTGATTAGGAGAAGGCCGCACCGCTCGGGGGAAGCTTGGTTGCCACTTTCTAGCAATATAAAATAACAAGTGTGTTTTTTATGGTTAAGTCTCGTGTTATTGCAGGTGCATGAAATGGTAATGAAAAAAATGGTAATTTCTTTCTCGGGTTAGACTGACGTTACGTCTTCAAAGGAGCCTGGCCTGGGAGTTGGGGGGTAGGGGTGCCTACCTGATTACGTGAGGAGTTCCCCTCACCACCCCCTCGGTGGAAAAACAACGCCAGGAACCGGGAAACTCAATGTATGCAATTTAATAAAACACAGAATTCGGAGTTTTTTTCTAAATGCGCGTTCGTTTTCTGAATAATGTATCATGCTCAAATTTATCAAATTTACCAAATTCCTTTAACTTTTAGTTACGTTTAAAAAATTACATACATTTTATAACGTTATAATTTTGGTAATTTTAAACGTAAAGTAGGTTTAACGCTATGTACGCAGGTAAATTTGAAAATAAACTGAAATATTTCATTGGAGTAAAGTGTCAATATAGTTGAGGATAAGAAATATTTTCACGTCCAATTAAATTACGATACCATTATTGAAACTCTAGTTTTTCTTCAGAGCAATAATATACCAAGAGGGATAGCTTTGCGAAACAGTGCAGTCAGATTTGTTATTTTTTTCCTGACTCGGGCGTGGCTTAGATTTTCATGGACACACCTTTTTACACCCATTCATAGCACATATCGACAAAATATTTTATTTATTTGTACTATCACTTTTTAACAGTATTGTTTTCAACAAAAATATAGGATATTACCTCAAAACCGTTGAATTATGGCGCATAACTAAACGCAGTGGGCGGAGTCACCGGAGACGTGGGAGACGGAAAGCATGCTTACATACCCAAAAGTGGTGCGATATTATGTGACAATGTATCTTGTCTCTTTCTCTCTCACGATTTATCGTAAATTTGTTTAGGTTGGGTAACAATATTTAGCTCTCTCTCCATAAATGTATATTCTTAATCCGTGAGTTTTTCAAGGTCCACCAAATTTTCTGGCTGATGCTATCTTTGGTGGAAAATAAAAAAAAACTGATGCATAGAAATGTTTTGAAGAGTCTTGAACCTTAGGTGTATCTACCATTTCACTGTGATATATTTATGGCTTTATTTTTTTTAGTTGTAAAGTAAATCTACGTATTCCTCCAATGTATTCGACCACGGCCTCCGTGGCCGAGCGGTAAGACGCTTGACTACGAATCCAGAGGTCGCTGGTTCAAAACCGGCGTGCGCAAATAAATTTTACTTGATTAATATGCGTCATAACACATTCAATTCATATAAAATAATTTATAGTTTATTGAATGTTCACAGAATGGTAGATACTCCAAGTATCGCCCCGGTAAAATACCACCATTCGAAATCAAAACGTTGCTTGAAATGGCTTTGGCCGTGTTTGATGGCCAGATCTGAATAGCAACCCCCAACCTTCCTCTTTCCCATCACCATACCCTTCCCACTACCTTCGACCTCACAACATACCCCAATTGGGGATATCACGATCTCAATTGGGGATGTAACAGTTTCCTCTTACGAATTTACGTATTTAAAAAGCGTTCGATAAAAATGTTAGATTTTTCTCAATATTGCCTAATATTGAGCATTAAAATAAAATTCACAATTATGTCGAATTTTCCCGACTCAAAAAGAAGCCGCCCTTGCCATCGTCTGGGGGCGTTGGGGAGGGGTGTGGCTGGTCTCAACCGCAGCACACGTTTGCAATCTTGCTTTTTTATCTGCTTTTAATATAGATTGAAGATTTGTACGGTCATGTGTGAGGCGATTACTTGGGAGATCACGGCGGCCTTTGAGGCCCCCCCTGCCGCTCTGCCCCCGCCCCGACCCCGGGAATCTCCGCGAGTAGAAGCAAACCAGAGGAAGCTTTTCCAATTACAACTGCGAGACTCTTCCAGTTACAGATAAACATGAATATTTTAATCCGATTTCTCGACGTGAATCTACTGGAATAAACAGTACGTGTACATCTTACTAGAGTACATAATAAAAAAAAAAATTTTGCTGCATCATTTTGTTCTAGTCAAAAACAAGAAGAAAAAAAGATATTCTAAAAAATAGTGTTGTTTAAAATACTTTTACGCTCTTCAATGTCTTATAATTTTGCCGTAAAATCTAATCAATAGTCAACCATAAAACTTAATTTACCGTGCCATTACGATTAAATAAAAGTGCGTGGGTATATTCAACCATTATTTACGCATAGAGCTCAATAAAATCGGTTTCTATTTAGCATCGTCGCTGGAAAGAAAAAAGAGCTTAAGCGACACTTTGATCAAAAATGTATAAAATATGCAGTTTTGATTAGATATTTTTTCTGCATCGAATGCTCTAACTCTCGTTTGATTCTGAAGACTTTTGGGCTCTTTCAGCCATCCAAAATATATTTACCATTTGGGAGAAGACTTGACTCAAGCGACACAAGTTTAAAACTTTTTGTCGCTTCAGGTAACTCAGTGAGAGCATTGAGTCACCTGGTTTAACTTTTTTTTAATCCAACCAGGTACTAAAGACTTATGCATTTTAATGTAAAGCATAAAAAAAAACTTTTAAAGTGCTCTGGTGTAAACTTCCCAAAATGGCGTTTCAGCCCTTTTGCCTTTCCAGCGATCATATTATGCGGTCGACAATGAATTGTTTTCTATATGGTTTTATTTATTTTGCAACATAGGCTTATCGTCCACACACTGGTACCTAATTATTTATGTAACTCTAGCATGCCACATTTCTTTCAAATATTTTAATTTTTGTTTTTAATTCTGATTTAAAAAAAAACGTCATGTTCATGAATGTCGCTGAGTGCCATTATAATACTTCAATAACACTTGCTGAGCTGTTGCAAAAACTAAGAAACATTTGCAGAAGTGAGTTCTTTGACAAGTAAGAGGTAATATAATATGAATACATTTTTGGTCATGCGTCTATAATTTATTGTTACTTGTATATTTATTGAATTTATTTTGACACGGTAGAAAGCCTGGCTTTAGTTTGGCAACAAAAAAGGTACTTTTGATCGTTTCTTCTTCACAAGCACATTTATTTTCCTTTATTTTATTTATCCCATGGATATATTTACGCCCCATATTATGACCAGCACTTCATGAATAAATGCATTCCTTTCAATATTCTTTCTTTTATGGCGCTTTCGGGTTTGAGTTATTTTTGACTTTTCCCCACAGATTCGCCAAGTGGCCACTGCATTCCGTGGCAATCAATTTTGTTTATTTTTATTGCTTTGAGTCTATTTGCCGCCATCTTAAATGATACCTAGTATGACTTCACATTTCATTTCATGGAGAGCAAGTCTTAAAAGATATGTAATAAAGTCTGTACAAATAAATAATGTTCCTCAACACAAAAGGAAATAAACTAATGTTCTGCAGAAGTATTTGAAAGTAAACATCGTAAAAAGTGCCGTTTAATCATGAAACCGATTCGGATTAATACATACAAGTTTTATAAATAAAGATTTAATACAATTTTATATTTTCAAGGGGTCATCTCAGTAAAAATGTTTCGTATTAACATTTTCCAAGCAACTTATTGCCCTCGATGAGGTAATAAAAACTCGAAACATCACTTTATCACGTCGTCCTTTTTGTTATTGTCCCTTTATTCTTGGCAAAAAGTCTTTACAAGTGACGTAATGGCGTCACTGTCTTTGTAATTGAATTCAAAATGGCGGCTCCTGGAGCTGACTTCATTTGATATAATGTATAATGTCGCCGCGCAGCGCCACCTCCGCGCTGTCCCGGCGCTGTGTGCTGGTGCCACCTCCTGGTACTCGGTGGTGCTGACGACTACCTCCGAATTTAATGGCCACGCGCAAGTATCATCCGTAAAGCCAGTTGAATTGAGGCAAAAAACTGTCTAATACTCGCGACACTGCGTCGATGCTGCAAAACTAAAAAGTAACTCAAATTTCGCTGATTTCAAATAACTTGAAATACATAGTTTTTCATTGCCTTCCTACTTTGATTAGCAAACTTTTAATCTAATAAAATCTTCAACATGGACCTCTGGATGCGTTTCACAATAAATGCGCATACCACTATTACCCAAGTTTGGAGCGCAATCATAAAATTTAACCGAAATTTAAAGTGTAATTGGCATTCACAAGAAAGATTCATGCTTAATGCATCCTTTCTAGAAAGTAAACATATAAGTGTATCAGTTAATCAGTAGCAAGATAAGCAGCATCTATATGTAATTGGATGTGTAGAATTGTACTAACTTCATAAGAAGAATAACATAAGGAACAACATTTTTGTTACAATCTTCAGACCCAAATACTGGGAACGTGGTATGAATGGAAATTAATAGAGTTGTCAGATTCGAATGGTTGATATCTACGAAGAGAATCGAGATACGGTCTCCGTGGCCAAGTGCTAAGACGCTCGACTACGCATCCAGAGGTTGCGGGTTTAAACTATTCAATTAATATGTTTAACACATTTAATTCATACAAAATAATGTGTATTATATTCAGAATCGAAACGTTGCTCGAAGTGGCTTTAGCCATGTTTGGTGACCAGTTCTGAATAGCCAGGTACTTCCCAAACTTAACTTTTCTCATCTCCTTTCCCTCTACACTACCTCCAACCTCATAAACTACCCCAATTAGGGATGCCATTGTGTCACTGGCTCTAGACGATTGAGAGTAGATATGATTTTTGTGCGGAATTTACAATTTAAATAAAACAGAAACTAAAACTGGAAACCTTTGACGTTAGAAGATTAACAAAGAGGATGTAAAATCTTGGAAGGCAAATTAGGAATTACATAAACTAATAATTATAATAACAAATAAAACCGTACACAGCAGCGTTAAAAAAATTGAAATTAAAAATTGAAAACTAAAGTCTTCTATTTGACTTCGACCACCGAATATTCGCAAAGTGAATTATCGAGGACAATGTATCCATCGAAATTTAAATAAAATTATTAATGCTGCACGTAGTATCGGCGCAGAGTTCCGCAAGTTGGTATTGAAGATAAAGACAGATCATATCTCATATTTTATCTCTGCGTCTAACTTAGCGTCCCGAGTCGAGCAAAGACATCAGTGGCGCACAGTGCTAATGCTAAACTATTACAGATTTTCATTCAACCTGCTTGAGTTCTCAGTCATAACATTATCAACTAGATAATTTATTTATGTACCCACGTTTGGTTTTTCAGACTTTCGGTCCTTAAATTCATTAGAAGATTTTCATCATTATTTGTTCCTCACTCCGTAAAATTTAAAAATACCTCTGATATACTATATTTTAAATTTGCTCTAATTTTATAAAAAAAAAAAACTTAAAATATATGTAAAAATCGGCTAAAATTTAAGTTATTATGATATAGTGATTGTGTCCTGCCAGAAGTGACCTGCTAGGTTAGTATGTTGCTGTATATTTACATAATAATAATAATATTTGGATGATTTGTAAAACGCCGTTTTTGTGAAAAATCACCTCAAGGGCGCTGTACAGATCTTATTGTCTATTATGACATATTAATTCCTAGTTAAAATAAGAAAATATTCAGGAACATACTTAGCTGGCAGGTCCCATCAGATAGACATTCTTATTAACTTAAAATTATAATAATGGTTTAATTTTATTTAATTTATTTATTTTTATAAATTTATTTTTTCCGATTTGGGGTATGGGAGGAGATATACACTAGGAATTAATGTTAAGTACAAATTAAGATTTATACAGCGCCCTTGAGGTGATTTTACACAAAAACGGCGCTATACAAATTATCCAAATATTATTATTATCACCTCAATGGCGTTTTACCGTTAAAAAATTAATTAAATTTTATTGTATTTTAATATTAAATACATTTTTATTTGCAGGTGATATTAGAAGCACTGGCGAAAATTAATAATAATTATTTAATAACAATTTTTATAGTGAATACCGCACAAGAGTTCCAACTGCTCCCAACCGCCTAGAGCCAGTGAGACTATGGCATCCCGATTGGGGTATGTTGCGAGGCTGAAGGCAGTGGGGAGGGAAAGGAGATGGGGAAGAGGAAGGTTGGAAAGTACCTGGCCATTCAAACACGGCTAAAGCCATTTCAAGCAACGTTTCGATTCTGAATGGTGGTCTTCTACCAGGGTGATACTTAGAGTATCTACCACTTTGGGACGTGAATCAAATTTAAAAAAAAAATACAGCATGGTTATATCACTACGTATAGTTTTTTTTTAATAAATGTTATTGTATATTTTTCAGTCACAGTTTAAGAAATTCCTCAGTTTCTTCTTATCAAGAGAGCGAGATTCTTCTTTATTTTCCCAACGGATTCCAGGTATAAAAGGTGTAAAGTAAAATGAAAGCAAGATTATCACAACTTGTCTTAACTTTTCGCCAGGGCTGTGCGTGCTTTTTTCGCCCCTGCCAGGGCGTGATCCGGGAAGTTGGGAGGTGCGGGTAAGTAGTAAGTTGTATGAGTTATTATAATTTTATGCGGCCAGCCTCATTACGGGGCCGCGACACAGACACTCCTCGCTGCGGTTCCTTATGTTATGTCCTACGCCCTCATTCCCTCGTCCCGCTCCCCGCTTCCTTGTATGCTGGCGGTGTTTGTGACAACCCTGGCAACTGGCAGGCATCCCTAACATAAAAAATACATAATACGTCACCATGCAATCATAGTAAAATTTAACCGAATTTTAAATTATTTTCCCTCAATGATGATTTGATACTTTAAAAAATATCACCTCCTTGGAAATATGTATATTTGAAATATGAAACCTTCTATGCAAGTACAGCATCAAAGAACTTATTGAAAATTATAATCTTGTGATATCACAAACCACTTTAGATGAAATCATAATATCAACTCACCAAACGCTAGATAACATACGGGAGGTGGCAGTATTGTCAATTTTTAATAATTAAAAAAAATATATATTGTTTTTGAAAGCGGTTTCAAGTACCTGACCTTAATTTCTTTAGAATTTCTATTAACTTTTTTTCGGCTTTCAACAGTTGGTGATTACCATAATAGATAATTTAATTTCTTATGTGATGTGATATGAGTACGTAACATTCTAAAATTAAAAAAAATACATATTTTTTATTTTCAGTACATTTATGCCGCCTTCATTACAATTGTTGACCTCCGTGGTCGAGCAGAGCTTGTTTACGAATCCAGAAGTCACGGGTTCGAACCCGGCGTGTGCAAATAAATTATATATTGAAATAATATGTGTCATATTTGGGCACGTTCCAGAGTGGTAGACACATGTATCGCCCTGGTGAAAGACCACCATTCAAAATCGAAACGTTGCAACGCGTTGCTTGAAATGTCTTTAGCCGCGTTTGGTGACCAAATTAGAATAGACAGGTACTTCTCAACCACATCTTCCCCATCTCCTTTCCCTCCCCACTACCTTCAGCCTCACAACATACCCCAATTGGGGATGCCATAGTCTCAATGGCAAAACAAAAAAGAAGTTGCTTTCTAAGCAGCTTATCGTGGTTCGATTTTTCCCGTAGCAATAAAAAATATGTGCATAAATATATTTTAAATTTTATTTTAGTTTAATTACATATTTTAAAATTCTATCTGAAAAGAAGGGTGCAAACATTCAGCTTCAAATATGTTAATTTAACTAACAAACTAACAATTACGCCGTTTCTCCGCAGGGGTAGGCAGAAATAACGGACCGCCATACAACTCTGTCTTGACACACACTCCTTGCTTCGTTCACATTCATACATCGTCTCATACATACTGTTGTTCTGACTCTTCACCTGCCTTATTTCAAGTATTTGATTCACTTTGTTGGGCCATGTTTTCCTAGGGCGTTCCTATCTTCTTCTTCCATTCACTTTTGCATCATTTATTCTTTTTACATTTCTTTCTTCGTTCATCCTATCTACATGCCCAAACCATCTAAGCGTTTCTTTCTTGATCCAAAAATCAGGATTCAAAAATCTCACAGTTATAATATCACGTGATTTTTCACGGGTCTGCGCTTGTTAATTGGCGAAATTGGTTCAAATCTTAACACAACTAAACTGAGCAATTTTACTATGCGTGACATTAAAAAACTGCCCTTACCCACGTTAGTTGATCAATAATATACCTTACAATGTAGTCAAGAAAACGTTATTAGTAATTATCCGAGCACAAGCCTTCGAGCAAGTACTGGCAACTCGTACACTGTAATTAGGCTCATTTCCGCGCGTTCTGCACACAAAAGAACGACGTGCATTAAGGGAAACACACTCTGAAATTTCTTAAGCTGAGGTGTTATTGCGAATTAGCATAATATGCCGCGGTGCGTGGGCCCCGCCGCACCGTCGACTTCACCGCACCCGGGGAGTAGAATATCGCAGGAGTGCGGGATAAATCACTTATGCTAATAAAATGGCAAAACGTTTTTCTTTACTCTATTTATCTTTAAGGAAAGCGTGTCTGAGCGGGAAATTTACATGTCTGCCAAAATAGAGGGCACTTAGACCTGCATGGAAAATGCCCCACCTGCAATCAGTGGGGGGCGATGTTGTATTCAACTGCTCTCAACTCATTTGCGTAATTTTACAATTCAATATTTTACAATAATGTTTGATATCTCTACTAAAGATCTGATGCTACTTTTAGATGGTCAGACATAGTTTCATAACTGCTGGCTGAAATGTAATCATTGTTTATAAATAGACAGTGTACGGGATAGTATTTATGTTTTTTGTTGTTATTTTATAAATAACAATTTCGGCATTAAATATTTGCATGTCTTAAACTTTTTATTGAGGACGGATGCTAAGCAAAATAGTTTTTAGTTCATCAATATTATTATATATTTTAAATGTATATATATTCAAGGTACCATCCAGATATTCTATATGTGTTTGGGTAGAACTTTTAACATCATCAAAAGATGGCAGCCTAAAATCTGAAGAAATTCAAATTTAAATCATTTTCAATAGAAGTATGAGATCGTTTAAAAATGCCGCTTTCTAATGAGGTCTTGATGGCTTAATTGGCAGAGTGAATACATTAATTTGCACCAGAAAAATATTTTCAAATTAATATTTTTTGACCTCCAAACAATCTCAAACCTTTATTTCTTACCCCAATGTATCTTACGGCGTTTTCTTAAAAATAAATTAAAAAATGCTACTATCTTAGCATATATTTGTATTTATTATATTTACGGTCAATGACCATTTACAAACATAATTAATATATAGGCAAGTACTATACACAAATCATTATCCTAGGAACACATTAGATACAGTGGTTATCCAGCAAAACAAATAAAAAAACCTGCAGATAGCAACTTCCTATACAAAACGTGGAAAAAAACATTATAATTAAAGTTATTCACTTATTTAAAATAATATGCTACAATATATTAGTTTGTACTTGACCCAGGGACATATTAAATTAGTCAACTATCTCACAGTACTCATTATCATGAACTAGGATTCAACTAGATATAGTTTGTATTTGAAACAATTAAAAAAACAGAGAAAACTCTACTAAGGAATACAATTTTATGATTACATAAAATAGAAGCACTAGAAATAAAAAAAAACCATAGTAATAGTCATATTCTTAATAATCAGGTAAATTAATCCAGTAGTCCAATTTTAGGTATATTTCCTGTAAACTCATAAAATTTATCATTATTCTTTAATCACTGTCTCAGTTGACGTTTTGTATATTTTGATTCATATTATCTCTCTCTTTTTTTTCTGTTCCTTTGTTACAATTAAAATTTTATTCTATCGTTTTCTCATTGTTTTGTTATTTTATTTTATAATTTAACTCTCTCTGTTTGTATATATAACTCCACAATTTCTGTATTTTTTGTTTAGTTTAATTTTGTACTCCTAATGATGCTTAGGCTAAGCGAAACCGGTCGGTCATTAAAAATAAAATAATATTCGTGGTCTTATAAAAAACTATATTTTCATTTTCTACAAATCAATGAATAAATAGAAATACGACAGCTGTAATACAGTAAATAATATGTTAACGAACCCACAAAGCCCACAAAATATCAATCCAATCCCCAGGCTAACAAAAAGATCACATAATAATCTCCGTAGAAGTGACATCACGGAGAAATGTGGGAAAAGTCCTGCCCATTACTGGCAATAATGTGAAAATAAATCGGCAAACTGGATTCTCCGTGGGGGAAATTTGTAATGACACAGTCCTGCGGTAACCTATGATGTCCCGGTGGGAGGTGGGAGGTGGGAGGTGTGGGGCCCGCCCCTCGGGGGATTGTCACTAAGTCGTCTCGATATTATTTCTCACCCCTACTCGGGACGATCCTGTTAGCCTTGTAGTGCGATGAAAACATCGGGAATAATGAAGATTTATGGAGGCGATGACGCGACCGTGTCGCCGCCAGGGCGCAATGGGGCGGCGTCTTATTGGTTACGGGAAATAAATAATGCCTACTAGGTTTGTGGGCTTTCAAACACTTTTTTCTTCGGAAAATGGGAAAAGATGGTTTGAATCTAAGGGTGGGTTTGGGATTTGAAAAACAGTGCCTGCTAGAAGATGACCGTGATTTTTTTGTTCGATCGTCTAGGTGTGGGACCGGCCATAATATATGACATTGTGTGAGAGGAATGTAGGAATGCCTTTTAATTTAACTTTGTATCGAGAAATTCACTTGTCAGTCGACCTTTGTTCAATGTGGAATCATATTAATACGTAGTATATTTGCGGCACGTTCCAGAATTGTAGATACTCTAAGTATCATCTTGGTGAAAGACAACCATTCAATTGCTTAATTGATAAACGCATCAGGTTTCCACCCAGGTGTCGAGGGTTCAATTTGTCTGCTAGCTAAGTCCTCTATGATGGTAGTATTTTTTTTTTACGTGAATACCGCACAAGAGTCTCAACAGCTCCCAACCGTCTAGAGCTAGTGAGACTATGGCATCCTTAATCGGGGCATGTTGTAAGGCTGAAGGTAGTGGTGAGGGGAAGAAGATGAGGAAGGGGAAGGTTGGGAAGTACCTGGCTATTCAGATCTGGTCACCAAACACGGCTAAAGCCATTTCAAGCCACGTTTCAATTCTGAATGGTGGTCTTTCACCAGGGCGATACTTAGAGTATCTACCACTCTGCAACGTGCTGCAAATATACTATGTTTTATTATATATCAATTAAATGTGTTATGACACATATTAATAAAATTAAATTTATTTGGGCACGCCGGGTTCGAACCCGCGACTTTTGTATTCGTAGTCGAGCGTCTTACCACTCGACCATGCAGGCCGTCAAAGTATTCCAAATATTTTCAGGTTATTCTTAACTCGGGAATGTTTGACTTTCTTTAAAACAAAAAACAAAAATGTCTTTAGCCGTGTTTGGTATCCAGATCTGAATAGCCAGGTACTTCCCAACCTTCCTCTTTCTCATATCCTTTTTCTTGCCACTACCTTCAGCCTCACAACATACCCCAATTGAGGATGCCATAGTCCCACTGGCTCTAGACGGTTGAGAGCAGTTGGGGCTCTTGTGCGGTATTCACTTTAAAAAATATATTAAAAAAAGAGTAATATCATAATTTAATTAAAGTTTGTATCGAGAAATCCACTTCTCAGTCGACCTTTGTTCTGCAAAAAGAATATTATAATGATTTCTCGGAAGTAATGGTGGAATCATATTTTCATAGTGAAAAATAATGTGTAGATTTATGAAACTTTTTTTTATAACATTTGACAAATTTATGAGAAGATAATAAATAAAAGGATGCTGTGAATTTTTAACAACATTAGGAATAAGTTGTTAGGAGATTAACTCTGCTAATGGGGAGTCAAAGATAATATATACTGTTGATGCGGGTATCTAAAAGTAAAAGTGCGGCTTTGAAAATAAAGACGGTTGAGTTGTGCGGTTTCAGGTGGATTTATTGCTTTCCCGGCCGCCCCCAACTCGGGAAAACTTTTAAATACATATTTTTCTTTTTAAAAGCTTTTCTTTTATGTGCGCAAAAACCTGCATTCCTATTTATACAGTTGTTTACCTACAAAGAGTACGAGATCGGGATTCGAGCGAAATGCTGTTATGATCCAGGCTTTTTCAATTTAAGTTTGTTTAAAAGGCGACAAGGTTTTTTTTCAATAAACCTTCTTTTAAAGCACTGCTTTTAATATTTTGTCAATTAATACACTCATACACAGACGTGGCTGATGTATTTAACTGCATGGAATGTGTTGTGCTAATAATTGCAATAGCATATAGCATCGTCCAGATAGCGCATGGCTAGCATATGAGGCAGTTGTCAACTACCAAATAAATCATTTAGCACTCAAAAAGGCAAAATAAAGCGTATTAAATTAATGATTCTGATATAAAATATTCGGGCCTCTCCATTAATGTTAAATTATTGTTTGATACTGGTTTGGACGGAGGTATAGATGCGTATCACATGCAACAAAGTATTAAAAATATGAAAGTGGAAATAACTTCAAAGCATTAATATTTTTTAAATATTTAAATAATATCAATAATTTAAAACAGTAAGACCAGAAAATAAAAATGCAATGGTCATAACCGAGACTCGAACTCGGATCCTCTACTCTATGCGGGAGTAACGTTTTAACCAATTCAGCTATTGGAACCTTATTAAAAACCGACATTTTTAATCGATCTCATACTTTTCAGTGAGTATTATTGATATTATTTTTTTAACTTTTTCCTCCAATTTGGCTATTAGTATCGCTTGTGACCATTGTATTTTAATTTTCTGGCTTTTCTGTTTCATATTTGTGTTTTAGATTATTGATATTATTTAAATATTTATTAAAAAGATGTTGAAAAAAAAAATGGTAAAACGCTGGGTAATGAAAGGAGAAAGTAATTTTTTTTCGTTCCAGAGTGGGTGTCGCGGCAAAAATAATTTATGTCTTAAGGACAGAATTTTTAGCGTTTTATTGTTTCAAAGTGGTTAAATCAAGCCATTCTTTTTACTCCTGCAAACGTAGATTTTAAGGGCAATAAAATATAATGGAGTAATGTTCAGACCATCCCTTTAAGGATTCTTTTGTTACTTTTTTTAAAGCTCCGTTAAACACTACATAAAAGGGCGGAATGTATTTTTATATCGGGCTTAATGTACCCGGGGGTAAGGATAATATATTCTCGACCGGGTTAATTGCTTTATTTGTAATTAATTCATGAATAGGTATGCAAAATTATCCAGTTTACTTTGTTTTCGTGTAAATAAGACGTCAAAGGTTTGATACTACTTAAAGCAGAAATTATTCTAGTACCCAAGCAAATTAAATAGTGTATCAAATGATGGTCTGTATATACTCATACCAACAGAGGTATAACATTTTCTTCTACTCTCAAAAAGGAAATATATACCTAGAGCAGACCTGTGAAAAATTACGCGATGTTATTTTTGTAGGATTTTCGAACCTTGTTTGCACCCTTCTTTTCAGATGTAATAAAAAATAATAATAGTACTTGGAAAAACAATGGTGTATATATAATTAATTTATTGTTTAAAAGTTTATTTTGTAGAACTCCATTTTAATTTTTAGGTTTTTTAATTTTATCTAAGCAATAATTATTATTATTTAAAAAAAAAAATTTAAGCCATTTTTAGTTAAAAGTTCTGCAAGGTAATTATTTTTACGCGTGATGGCTGTTTCGCCTTCTGAGGGCATTATCAAACAGGTGAAACAGCTGTCACGCGTAAAAATAATTACCTAGCAGAACTTTAAACTAAAAATAGTTATTTAAATAAAAAAAAATAATAATTATTGTTTAAATAAAATTAAAAAACCAAAAATAAAAAAAGTAATTATAATTTATTTTTTTAAATTGCCACGGCCGAGAATCAAATCCCGATAAACTGCATAGAAGCCAACAATGCTGACCATTACATCACAAATATAGTGAGAACTTCGGAATAAATTCATAAATAAGTCACCGGAAAGCCAAAGGGCTGAAACGTCATTTTGTTTAGTTTACACTAGAGCACTTTGAAGTATTTTTTTTTTAACAATAAATTTCATAAGTCTTCAGTACTTGGTTGAATTTTTTAAAAAAAGAGCTCAGATAATTCAATGCTTTCACTAAGTTACCTAATGCGACAAAAAGCTAAAAAGTCCCAAACTTGTGTCGCTTGAGTCAAGCCTTCTCCCAAATGGTTAAAATATTATAGATGGCTGAAGGGCCACAAAAGTCTTTAGTGCCAAACGAGAGTCAGAGCATTCGATGCAGAAAAAAAACTGATCAAAACTGCATATTAAACTCATTTTCGACCGAAGTGTCGGTTAACGCCTTTCCAGCGATGATGTACAAAAAAATAGAATTTTAGAATGTTACGTTGTCACATCACAACCAAATTCATATTATTTACTTATTTCGAAAAAGTTTAAAACTACTTCGATATTTTTTTTATGATTTATATTTGAAGTATTAATGATTATTATATCCTGATAGGTGATTGACCTTCTAATTTTAAATAAATCCTTTTTAGGATGACAAAAAATTAGAAACAATAAAATATAAGTTGGTCCCTAATAATACATTTTATTGTCTGCTTAATATAATATAATATACCACCTAATATCCTCCATTAATATTTCAATTTTGTATTTTATTTTATGTTTATTTTCCTTTATTATTATTATTGTGTGTTTTACAACTTTTATGTTATTATTATTATTACTATGTATTATTATCAGTTATGGAAGGTATTGCATAACACTACTCCTGCATACCTTCTGGAATAAAACTTTATTAATATTATTATTGTTATGCAATTGACGATACCTTCTTATGCTGGAAACAAATACCTTGTATGGATTGATTAGTCAATTATTTGTATATCTTATGAATTACTAAAGTAATAGTTTTGCTTCAAAAGAATTCCCTGATCAGATCCTTCCTTCAAATCTAATGAACAAGGTGTGGACAACTCTAATAGTGTTAACTGAACGCTTAAATTTCAGTAAAGCTGTTCGCATTTTTGCATTGCCCGTCCAGCGGAAGTGAGATATGTGCCTTGGCGGAACTGCTCCTTTCACGATAAGCCTCCTTGCCCCAGGTGGGTGAGGGGCGCCGGGGGCCGCGGGGCGCAGGGCCGGGGCGGATTCCCCGGGCGCACGCCACCGGTGACTGCAGGAAACATTTACCAGAGCATAAATACCGCTGTGTTTAGCATAAAGATTACAATGCAGATACGCAAAACGAACTCTTGGGTCAAGGGCGTTTAATATGTTCATTACTTAAACTCAAAGAGGACAGTTTTTGCTTTAAAAAAACATATTATTTACACTCTTGAAAATTGTATAATTTATATCAGATAAGTAGGTTAACTTGTAAAGAACACATATTCAATCACATAGCATAAGTATCGTTCTTTTTTTTTTCTATAAAGAAATAAAAATTAAAAAAACATTCTCGGGTTACGAATAACTTCACAATATTTGAAAACATCCTACTGTCATTATTATAAGCGGTAAATGTTGCTTGTGCAATGATGGAGGATTTGGTTAGTTGAAGAATTAAACCCATGATGCCTGGAGGGGAACCCGACGCATTTGCACGCTTAGCTGCTAACCGGTCATAATAAATGGTAGGTAGGTACATAAGGACATTCGGTAGGAAATAATGCAAGGCTGATGTAAGCTTAATGAATAGGATCAAAAAAGGAACGCTTAGATGGTTTGGGCATGTAGAGCGAATGAACGAAGAAAGGAGCGTGAAAAGAGTATATGATGCGAAAGTGAATGAAAGAAGAAGTCGGGCACGCCCGAGGAAGACATGACACGATCAAGTGAATCAAATACTTAAGTCAGGCCATGTGAAAAGTCAGAATAACAGAAGAGTATATATATGAGACGGTGTGTGAATATGAATGAAGCAAGGAGTGTGTGCCAAAACAAAATTGTATGGTGGTCTATAATAATAATAATAATAATAATAATAATAATAATAATAATAATAATGTAATAATAATAATAATAATAATAAATGTAATAATAATAAATTGATAACTTTTATAGCGCCGTTTTTGTGGGAAAATCACCTCAAGAGCGCTTTACAAATTAATTTATATAACCTATAGTTTATGACTTAAGCTTATAACTATCCTCTCTGCCTACCCCTTCGAGGAAACGGTGTGATGTTTAGTTAGTTAGGTACATAAAAACCTCAAACAAGAAATGGATGATTCAAATATTATTATGATTATTGCAACTGAGAGTAAAAACTACTGCTTTAAATAAGTTTATCATAAACTGCGCTAAGTTCCTTGACGAGTCTTGGTAGAAAACCCCCCCACTCCTGCTGGTCTTCCTCTAGTTGAATTTGTGTAAAGATTTTTTAGTGCTTGATTCCATTTGAGTTACCTAAATTTACTTTATCAACAGTTCTTGTTCTAGTAGTTTTATTATCTAAATAGCTCTTTGTTGCTAGGCTAACCTCCACAATGTCTTATTTATAACTTTAAAACAGTTGGTATATTTTGATGTTGGACCATATCCACCAAAAAAACATTTATTCATTATTTCCAGAAAAAATTCTTCTAAGGGAGTCGACTCTTAGATCAGCAACGTCATCGGCTATCGGAAGGCTGATAGAACCCAAACGCAATCCGGAGTTTTTGGGGCCGAAGGCTTGGAATAAACTCCCCCCGGAACTAAGATGTATAACGAGCCCAACAGAATTTCGGTCCATCTGAAAACTTACCTTTTTAGACTCTCATATCCTTAAATTCATTAAAAGAATATCAACAAAATCTGTCTCTCGAAGAATCAACTTTAGATATATACAAATTTTAACCAAATCCTGTAATGTACGACAAATTCAGAAAGTCCATTTTTTAATTTCGCTCCCACGACCTTAATCGGAAAAAAAAATAAAATAAGAATAAAAAAAAAAAAATCACAATTATAATTTTTAAGTTAATAAGTGTGTCTATCTGATGGGACCTGCCAGGTAAGTATGTTCCCGTATATTTTCTTATTTAAACTAGGAATTAATATGTAATAATAGACAATAAGATCTGTACAGCGCCCTTGAGGTGATTTTTCACAAAAACGGCGCTATAAAAATCATCCAAATATTATTATTGTTATTATCAATTATTAAAGGCTCAAAGTTTTTTGATAGAAAATGTTCAACACAAAACTATAAGGATTTAAAAAAAAAAAAAAACAAATTTCGTTAGATCTATTTTATTCAAACAACAGCGTATTTATTATAAACAAATATAATCAACAGGAAAGTAAGCAACATTTGGAGATACCTATGGTAGATCTTGTGACAATAATCAATGTTGAAAGACTGAACAAAATCATTTAATATCAAAATATAATTATTACGGTTTGTAAAGTTATGGTCCCAATATAACGTTCAATAACGTCTAATCCAATTTAATAAGTGGATCTCATCACCTCTGATGACTTATAAATACTTTTAATATTATTCAATGTACCTACCAAAGCATCATGTACATCTACATGATATTTTACTTTGGTATGGCAATGGCGTACATGAATTGGTTGCATTATTAAGTTTTTAACGAAATGCAGGTATGGTCAGAACTATGTATTTACCTACTACAAGCCCTTGATATACACGGTCACCTGCAACAAATTAAAAATAAAATTATGTCAGGAAACTATTGACAGATCTTGGAGTAACAAAGTATGGAGAGAGAGGTAATTCTTTTTACCCAACCTATACAGACTTGCGATAAATCACTTTTTCCGGGTTTTTACGTCGTACACCATGAGAGAGAAAGAGACAACAAATATAATACACCGCCTCTATGTACTGTCGCGATGATCTTGGGCTCCTGGGTCACCGCGCTACTCCGCCCACATTTTTTATTATGCCACTAAACTTGAAACAACCAAACAGTTTTTTAGATTATATGGCGTATTTTTGTTGAAAACAATACTGTGAAAAAGTGGTTATTTATTTATTTATTTATTTACGCCCGTTTTAGGCTTTTACATACATTTTAATTTTTTTTTTTTAAAACAGTAAGCTCATTAGTACAAGAATTGTGTAAAATAGAAAAAATATAAAAAGAACATTGAATAGCAGATACAAAAATAACTAATAACATATTCAAAAATATTGTAAAAGAAAGGAAATAAACAATTTTAAGTAATAGGTCCAACTATTAGTTTGGCTCTACCAGATAACAACAACTGTACTAAATTAAACTTATATTTTGATATTGACGTGTTAAATATATCAGCGACATCGGAGTATATGTTTCCCAGATGCAACATTCGTCGCATAGGCGTGTTAAATTGTGAGATTGAAGCAGAATTGCTACAATAATACGGAAGGTACTGCCTTGTAATCGTCTTGCTAGGAACATGAAATGAAATCAATTTTAATAGTTCAGGGCTGTCAATCATTGAATTTATAATTTTGTACAAGCAAATCAAGTCGGTAATTATTCTCCGTTCAGACAATCTCAATAAATTAATATGACAAAGAAGATAATCGTAATTGACAGTTATACGAATAAACAAAAACATTGTGTCGATATGTGCTATGAATGGATGTATTGATACCCTAGCCTTTGTCTTAGCCACGCCCAGGTCCGCCGAGTCCGGTAAAAATCATCAATAACTGATTACACTGCCTTGAATAGATACCACTCTATATGCTTTAAGTGACAGATGCTTTCAGGTTCAACAAGTTAGGCCAGCGCGCACGGGTGACTTTTGTCACGGCAACAGTTTCGTCACTGTCACTGTCTTCTAATCGAGCACGCACACGGTAGAGTGTCTGTCACCCGTCACCCTTTCATTCCGGCAATGGATTTCAAACAGGCGGATGAGTCACCGAATGACATTTTGTCACCCGTGCGCGAGCGCCCATACAAAAGTACTCTCTACAGACACGGTGACGGTTTCGTCACTCAAAAGTCGCCGGCCAGTGGAACTAAAAAGTCACCCTAATGCCACGTCGCTGCGTGCGCGGACCTCCATACCCTCCAATAGATTTGAAGATGGTGACGAAACTGTTGCCGTGACGAAAGTCACCCGTGCGCCTCTGGCTTTATTGTACCAAAAAGAATGACGACCATTTCCAAAATTCAAACAACGGAAAATTATGTTTAAAGTTTTTAGATAACAAGTAATATAGATTTAATTCAAAATGAATATTTTTATATATTATGCTTTGGAAATATGCCACACTGGAAAAATGTTAATTTAGTATTTTTGACACATGATTATTTAATTTCTAAATGGAATGGAGACTCGTGTTTTCTTCTCAAGGCTTTACTAAGCTGAATATCTTCAAAGAGTGAAAAAGATATCACACGTCAACATAAATATACTCATAATTTATTTATTTTCAACACATACATAATGTAGGTTTATTGTAAATTATTTTTCTACGTAATTTTATATGCTTTACATTACCTACCTTGTCAAGTATAATCTGTTCTAAGGTAGATAACAGAAACTTACAGTGGAATATAACGTTGCAATATTATTGATAGTTGTTATTATAAAGCTATATCAAATTAGAAAAGAACAGAATGATTTTACTATGATGAGTCCCAACAGCTCCCAACCGTCTGAACCAGTGAGACTATGGCATCCCCAATTATTTTGTGAGGAGGGAAAGTAGATGGGAAAGAGGAGGGTTGGGAAGGACCTGACTATTCAGATCAACTCACCAAACACGCCTAAAGCCATTTCAAGCAACGTTTTGATTCTGAATGGTGGTCTTTCACCGGGGAAATATTTATAGTATCTATTACTCTCGAACGTGATGCAAATGAAATTTTTAAAAAATATACGTGTTTGAGCGAGCTAAGTTCGAACCCGCGACCTCTGGGTTCGTAGTCAAGCGTCTTACCACTCGGCCACGGAGGCCTACAGATGTGGAAGATACATCGTTGTTGATTTATAGCATAACAAAATTTAAAATAAGATTTGAGTTTATAACGAACTTAACATAAGAAAAATCAATATCTTTCCGATTTACATACTAAAACAAAATGCCAATTCAAATAAAATATTGAAAACTCTTCAAGAATAAACATCGGTTTGACCAATGTGTTGAATTTCATAAAATACCTTTTAGAATCGCTTCCGATGCCCTGCCAACGATTTTGTTCTGGACGTTATTCGTTGTGAAAATATCTTTCTTCCAAGATAACTCCAATACAACTTCCACGCGCGGAGACCGCCAGGTCACTCATTTGAGGACACTGAAACAAATAAAAATTTCGTATTTATTAGAGATAGAAGTTAACTTATTGAAACAATAAACTCAAATGAAATCAGGGGGAAGAAAAAATATTTTAAAAAGCTTACAGTTTGAAGAAGTCCTTCATAGCAGGGCAAGGGAGCAAAAAAACATTTGGATGAGTTCAAAAAGCCTAACAAGTTATCCATTATTGATGTTAGGCTTTGAGAACTGGCCATGGTCTGGAAAAAAATATTTATTTTTAGTTTTAAGGCTTTTGAAACTAAGTAAAAAATAATATCTAAAATTTTGGTGAACATGCTCAACTCCATCACACACGTTTTTGGTGAAAACTAGTGTTAAAATCATTACAATCTTTATTCACATTTCGGATAGCAGAGCGAATGCGTATTCGATCATGTGTTAATAATATTGACCGTTTGATTATTTTACTTCGCGGCCATTTTTCTATAATTATAGAGAAATAAATACGGGTTTTAAATAGAATCGTAATGAATATGTGTTTCATGAATATTTTTTTGTTTGTTTTCACAATAATTTAATCAATATAAATTTTGTTTAATATTTACTAATTGTTAATAATTCATTTAAATATATTTCATACGAGTATGTTCTTTTTATACTTTATGACAAAATAAAAATCAATTTACAAAAAATACTCGGTTTTCAGGTGTTTTTAACAATCAAGACATCGGTTGATATTTCACAGAAATGGCGCTGTATAAATAAGCCAATTTTTATTTAAAAAAACGTATACGCTATGGGGAAAATTCTAAATATCATCTGTCAAAACTTTATAATTTAAAAATCCAAGAATACGTTATAAGATTTAAAATATGAAATTCATTTCTAGAACAATTCATGGAAAATAATACGAAGACAAAAAATGCCATGTATTTTAAGTTTAGCACATATGTTTAAAACGGTTAAAAACAGTATATTAATCGTACTTTAGTACGTATTTACAAGTAAACTGACAAATAATTACAGATTAATACATTTTTTTGTATTCAAATTTGTCTACGAAGAAAATATAAGCGTACGACGGATAATATATGAGGTTTGTTTATATTAAAATAATGAATGGTTCAAAGGTTGCCACTGTCCCAATAAAATAAAGTACATTCAAATGCAATGAAAACTTTCACTTTATAATATATGCTATTTTATCGTATAGAGAGATATTATATTATACAACAATAATTTTTTTATTTAAAGACTTTTTGTCGACGAATTATCGTCAGTGTAACAATAAAGTAATGAATAAGACTTACCTCCGCTGCGTAGAAGAAACGAGTGACACGTGGGGTACGTGTGTATGCAAATAAATAGCATTTCATCGAGCCATAGACAAACATATCAGCTGACGTTATTTTATATATATTTCAGAGGGCGGTATTTTACATCTCTATGTTTAAATACACTTTTATCGATCGCCATAAATGTTTTAAATCAAGAATGCATCATACGAACAGTTGTAGATATGTGTTTTAGAACACTGCTTATCTAGTTATGTACAATCAATAATTACGAACGTAATTGCAATATTGACCGTCTTATGGTAAGAAGGTTATATCATAATTTCTCTCCAAATAATTATAATAGTCTGCAAATGTAACGCTTCGAAAGTTTTCAACTAAGATTGGATATGGAGATCTTTTTTTTTCATTTTCTAGTGTTGTAGCTACATGAATCTTGTTTCAAATGCATGGGGAGATTATTTAAATAAAAAAACGGTAGGTAATCGACAATTTGTGGTTAGATGTTGTATTAAGACAACATTGAAAAAGGTAATAGATTTTAAATATTAAAGGCATGGTAATTACTCATAGCCTATTATTAATTCATTGGATCTAGTGACAATCCGAGGAGAATTAACTGTAACAATATTTTTCAAGAAGAATTCATAGCTTCATGTTTAGGCCTAATTCTTTCGAAAATGGTTATTGTAAAAAAACTTTATTTTCTTCAATAAAGTGACTTACGTTTGTCGATGCATCATTTAAAAAAAATCTGCTCTCGTATTAGGTTGTCTTGAATATAATATGATAAATATATATGTACTTGGAGGAATATAATTTTATTACTAACCTCCCCCTAATCAATCATTTGTTTTTTTTAATTCACTGATGATTAGGAATTTTAAAATAATATACAGGTTGGCATGTTCCTTCTTACATGGCAAAAATCTGCAGACTTCCCACCCCTCGTAAATAAACAAATTAATGCAAGAACAGTTTAATTAATGCAAACAGTATGATTAATGCAAAGTATTTTTTCAATTTTTTCACATGCATAGAATAATTTTAAAAATTCTGTTTAATTACGTATCTCTGGAAAGTGCAATCCTGTATAATTCAACAGTTGAGAAAATTCAATTATTTCAAATAACAGTGAGAGATAGAAGTGGCAGGGGTAATAAAATATAACAATGTTTATAAAGAAATCACTTTATTATTATTTGTGAAGTAGCAAAAGTACAAAAATGTATTATTTCAACATAAAAGTAAATGAAACCTATATGTTAATAAGTAGAGTATAAAGTTCTTAAGACTAAAAACATTAAATTGAGTAAGAAAAATAAAAATTATATAATGTGATATAAACAAAAAAAGTGAATAGTGAATCATACTAGCTAAGGTTAACTTTGGGTTAGAAAATTGTCAAAGTTAAAATTGAAATGCATATTTGATTAATTGTATAAATGATTCTTTAACCGTGGTGAAATGAAAACCATTCATTATTCTTATTAACTACGCTAAATATGTGGTGTAGAATATCTTACATCTATTGTTACGATAGCTACAAATTTGATATAGTTGATACCTAAATTCGTAACAGGGATTAAACCGAATGAGACAGATTCGATATTAACTGTGGAAATCAAGTATCGAGTTTGTTTTCCACAAGAAATATCTGTGAGTTTCCCCGATTGCGTTATCCCACAACGGAAGCGAAAAAACTCCAACTACAACTACTTTGTTGTGATTTCGATCTAAAAACTTGAAAAACGGCAGACATTTTCATTTTCAACTAAATTAACTTTTACTCAATGACGGAGCTCGGACGAAAGCCAAAAGGTTAACATTTTGGTGATGTTGTAACGATTTGTAAAACCTCAGTTTAGTCAAAACTAACTAAGCCTTAGAAAGAAAACCTGTTAACTACTGATTTTACTATTGTATACTTATCTAGTATACGGTATGCAACGTCAATGGTAAAAAAATTGCTTCGGTCAGAGTGCAGGAAGGAAGGAAGGCGAAATTGAAGGTATCTGAAACAAAAAGGGTTCTAAATTTAGTTTTGTAAGGGTAACTGAAATAGTGAAAACAATTAAAATAATCTCCGTTGTTTCGATTTCACGGAAAAAAACATTAACATGATTAAAAAAAAATAAAATAGACTAACTAAGAAGAGGACATTGCTCATGAGTAGCAATTTAAGTCAGGTAATGCAAGCAAAAAGTATATAGTTGCACTTGATAGGAGAAAAAAAAGGTTTTTGCAGATAGTGGAAAATTGGTGAAACGGAACAAAGTTAGTAATAATAATAACAGTGAACTTATTTAGCGCAGTTTTGTAATATTTCACCTCAAGTACGCTTCATACTAAATTAATTATGCTTATAAGACTAACTAACAAGGAGAAAATAATATATAATATGTATACAAATTAAAACCGTCTAAAATCATAATCGTTGTAATAAATCATGAGAGAAAAGGTTCAGATATCAGTATAACAGTGCATGTGTACATCAACAGATTAAAAAAAAACAATTTACCAAAAGCCAAGGGTATAAAAATGAGACGAAACGTATTAATTCATATTAACATATTAGTTACATCAAAGAAAAGGAAATTAGATTGAGGACAGTTAACATGTTGGTACTTTAAAACATTAACATTCAAGTTTTTAAGTAAACGGTTCTAAAAATGCAAACAGTGTAAATATGGGAAGTAACAAAAGAACAATAAATATTTTATGACGAACGAGTACATGGTTTTCAGTGGACAGTAAGGACATTGAGTTGTAAGGATACAAGTAAGGAGAAAAGTTACCTTGGTAAATCGGCGAAGGATCTTCATCTGTGGACTTAGAAACGAAAAGCGTGAACTTTTCATCGTAAAGTTTGAAGATCGGTAGTTCTCGACGTGCGCAGCCCCTTCTGGGTTCATCACTTCAGCAGAAGTGAAGCCAGGAGGCCCGGCATAACAGATGGACTACCAGCGGTACTGTGCTAACTAGCTTCTTTCTTGTAATACGCTCTTTTTGACATTTCCCTCCTTACACCTGAAAAAAAAGAAATATTGCATTACGGTCGTTTTAGACTACCACCTGAATTTTAAGGTGTGTGATTACGATATTTTCTCCACAAAATAACCAAAATACACTACCTGTATTTATGAAGAGAAATATAAAAAAAAAGTATTTAAGTGTATCTATTCATTAACTTTGTATGGAATTTGCAGTTGAGGTGACTTTAATATTTTCCTTTCCACGAAAACCCATCTTTTGATTACTGTATTTAGTGAGATTCCTAAGAGAATTTCATTTTGATCGAAATTTTCTACAATAAAACGATGACGTCTTTATTTTTCTAGTAAGGCCGTATGCACACGACGATACTCAAAAGAAACTGAACTGGTTTGTGATTGTAATTACTAGCCGGTTACTAACTCTCTAGCAACGCAGTTCCCGCACATGCGGATACTCAAAAGTGTTTTAGATCGGGATTCTGTGTGGTGTACAAGGTGGTGAAGTTATATAAAACGGGATATTTTTCTACATCTACTGACTTTGTATTCACTTGTTGATCGTTCATTTTCGTGAATAAAAATAAAATTATTACAAAACGAAATATACAATAAAATGATATAAAATTTGTTAAATATGAATATAAAATTAATATTTACGATAATATTATGGAAAAAAATTATGTGACAAGAAACGTCGATGTATCACTCAAGACTGACTCATGTCAAAAACGAGTTGACAGTTCGAGTTTGATAGCAACTGGTTACTGAAGCGTTAGTGATTGTTTGGTGACGGTAGCGCCGTGTGCAGTGTCTAATTTAATTTAAAAGGATCAAACTCATTGCAGACTGACTAGTAAATTGCATCCGTTATCAGTTTCTTTTAAGTATGTCGGCATGCAGAGGGCCTAAGTGTCTAAAAAGTGAATTTCACCCGCTCTTTCTCCAAGGATTGAATTGGATTTGACAGGCTTTCCTCCATTTGCCAGAATTTGATCTTGCAGGGCCTTGTTATCTTGAATAGAAAATAAATTACATATATAAAACTTAAATGATTCTACGGTAAGCAACAAATTAAAAATAACACGTAGAAAATGAATTTGAAATCGAACAGTAACATTTAAAAAAATATATACGTTGTGAAATACCTAACACTGAATAATAAAACTCGTGGAGAAATCGTTGCACTTCACACATTTTTCAATATGTGATATTTAGAAATAGTTAAAAAAACTTTTATAATAAAAATAAATCAACAATGTTCCAGATTTCCATGATTTCCATTGAAAAATTTCTAATTAATGAATTTGGAAATAAAACTTTGGTATTTGCTATTTAAGTAAATTTTTCTCAATTTCGAGCATTTAAAAATATTTTTAATCATCTGTCAAATCTGTTGAATAACTTATCTAATCATGCATAGCGTACCCGAAAAGAGTATTTTCAAAATTATTTGAATTAAAATTTTGATACTTTCTTTCTACTATTTAAAAAAAATAATTGTTTTAACCAAAATAAAACATTTTTTTACTTAATCTCCTAATTCCTTATTTAAACAAAAAGTTGTTATCTAAGACCGCATGCTTTGCCGTACATGACACGTGACATAGTCATAGAAATAAATAAAAGACGTCATATTCATATAAATCTTACGAAAAATGTAGCGCCACTAATGTTGCACCACTAAATGTTTCACCCGCGTATGAAAAGGATAGCCATTCAAAGGATATGTGTGTGCGGAAGAGATAGCTATATGAAGCGTGTTTCGAAGGTATGTCTCGTTGACTTGGTTTAGTGCAACCAGGCGGGTTGTCTCAATAACGTATCTACATTATTTAATTCATATAAGGACATAGTATGCGTTTTATTATCCAGTCATAATGTTAAACAAACAATTTTGTGATCTATTGTAAAGAATAAGGAGAATAAAAGCACTGGCAAAGAAATACGGGGTACTCGTTGTAGTATTTTTGTTAATTAAAAATAAATCTTACACGTGGGGCGGATTGAATTAGTTTTAAAACAAATTGCGAAAGCAATATAAAAATAAAAATAACTTACGGGCTTCATTTAATGGGGTGAGGCTTCGGATGTTTGTTGGATATTGCATATTTGTTAGCAGTTATCCGTTACACAAGGAATTATGCAAAGTATTGTGGCGCGGATAGATTCAGTGTTTCACCACGTGGTCGAATGCTAACCCATCGACCACGTGGGCCAGCCCACCCCACCACTCTGCATTAATCTGTAACAATCAAAACGAGCACGTGTTAGGTTAATTTAATTACACAAGAATAACATGTTTTCGTGAAATTTTCCTGCAGGAATACTTACAAAATAGGCATATCGGTAATATATATATATATTTTTTTAAATATAAACTGAAAATCTTATGCTAGTACCTACTGAAATCGTTTAGTAAAAACATTGAATTCCAGCCAAAAAAAACTAAAAATATATTTAAGAAATGTTGATTGTCAAAGATATTTTATACAACCTATGGGTCACTGAATTTCTAATTGAAATAACACAAAACCAATGAATACTAAGGTCAAATCTTGCTTGAATCTCGATAAATGCACTTTCGATTTCGTTTAAACATTTAAAAAAATCATTAGAAACTTGCGAACAAAAACTTGCTATCCTTTTTTATTATGTTGTATGGAAATCAGAAAAAAAACATATTCCCACTGCAACCTGTTTTACTTAAAATAACTAAATGTTTAAAAGTGAACATAACGATCTCTTTAGCATCTATATTTAATAATACACACAGATTAAAAAAAACTTATATACCCACATATATTTATGTTACAATAACTTCATTAGTTAATTTGAAAAAAAACATGCAATTGTTACCCGCTATCAAACACAAAAATTGTTTCATGTAAGATAGCAAATAAAAATATTGAAAAAGGATGAACTTTATGTTTTGTTTCAAGGAATATAATATATAATTATATAAGGAATATTAAAAGTGGACTTACTAGCAGAGCGATCGAGCAGTCAGTGGGACGACATTACCGACGGTAGGATTTATAAAGGCTTTCGGATTTGTTCGCTTTCTACTTTGTCGTAGACCTCTATCGGTGTTTGATATAATATATCAAAATGAATAAATCAAATTTTAAAAGTGCCTACTCAGATTTGAGAACAAAAATAACAAAGCTGCATTTTCAAGGGTGCATTATATTCATGGTTATAATATGAAATCCGACGGGCAGCGAATATATTTTTATTTTTTATTTAATTATTATTAAAATAAATGAAAAAAACAACTTTGTAGAAGACCACGGGTATTATTTTAATTTTTATGTTCGACCGGTTTCGCATAGCCTAATAGCATCATCTGGGTACAAAATTAAACAACACAAAAAATGCATAGTGTGCGATAGTATATATATATATATGTATATAAATATCAATTCAGAGGGAGAACAAAATATAAAATAAAATAACAAAACAGCGAGATAACAATAGAATAACATTTAAATTATAACGAAGAAACAGAGAGAAAGAGATGTGATCAAAGAATAATGATAAATTATATGAGTTTGCGAAAAAAATATACATTAAATAATATTTTAAATATGTCAAACCACAAATTAATTGCTTTCAACAAAAAAAAGTTTGTATAAAGCAATTAATTTGTGTATATAGTATGTATCCGCGTTATTTTGTATATAGTTTTAGTTTTAAGTGAGCCATTTAAAAATATCTCTCATGTTACATCATTATGCAACGAATACATTTTATATTTTTTTGGTGTTTTGACTGGTTAATTTATTTATTAAACTCAAAATAACAGTAAAAAATAAGCCTCTCACCTCACTAGGGTAATCGCATGTTCAAAATAGCGGCTTTTCATTCAACGTAAAAACATTAATGTACAGAAGAAAAAAAAAACAAAAATGAACATAGTAGATTATTACAATAAACATAACACCTGCATTTAACAGTTGGCTATAGTAGATTTACAGTTGACAATATCAATATTGCATTCTGTATAATATCCTATGTTCTGTTTTATAATACGCTGGTATTCTTAAAACCTTGAATATATATAGTTAATTTGCTGGAACAATTTGTGAATATGGCGGTGTTTATATTTATTTTACTTTAACAAAAAAGCAATTGAAACATACGTTCTTATGGCCGTTTTACAATTTTTTATTCAAGGGATTTTGCGTCCTGGCGGTCTTTGGTAATTTTAGAAACACGGCTTCTAGTTATAGATTCGATTCAATTATTTATTATTTAAAAAAAACAAAAAAAAATTATAATTTTAGAGCGTTTTTAAAGATGTTCAAAAAATGTGTATAGTACAAAAAAAAATTACATTTACAGGCAAGAGAGAGAAACATAAATAATACAAAATATAGACATAAATCTCAAATTGTATGAATAAACGTGATGGATAAATAATATACAGTAAATAAGCAAACAGTTACCAAGCTTGTGGTTTAAAGATGATATCAGAAGCGATTCGATTCAACAGCAAGAGTGCCCCCCCCACCGGCATGACCATTGGCAAGTTGTTCCTGCAGGTCGGGAGATAAAACAATCTATGCTGTTGATGACGGCGATAACCATCGAGAATATACAAATTAAAGCTCTCCATGATAGCTAAGTTTTCAATTTGAAGAATGATATACAGGTACACATCCCTTCTGGCCCGTAGATGGTTAGATGAGTACAAAGACAGACAATTCCCTTTGTATGAACAGAAAACCAAATAGATTTGAACATTATACCAACCAATCAGTTATAATGTAATGCAATTGAAATTAAAAACGCCGATTCAGCTACTTTGCTTAGTTCGCTGGGTATATATTTGTTTTGGGAGATGAGCCTTCCCCTGACTTCACGCATTGTTCCACACGACCCCTTTTCCCACTGCATTGTTGTGTACAGTGCACAGTGTTGGTACAGACTACAGTGTGGAGAGTGCATCCTCCTTAACCTATTCCATTCTCATTGACTGTTAACAAACACTGGAGCACGCTCTCGTGCAAATAAAAAAGCGTGAAAAAGAGACTGAATTTTATAATTGTATTTTTATGTTTTATCCCCAGTTGTTCTAGAATTTACGAAATGCCTAAAAGTAATTCAGGAACTGGCGATACTTTGCAAGATCTATCAGTTATTGAAGACATTACATAAAAAAATATTTATGATTTTTGCTTAGGCAAGAAATAAACTATATTCGTAAGCTTTTAGCGAAATTCATAATGAAGTTTCTTCAAGCACTTCACAAGTAGTCATCAACTTCCATGTCTCACACTACCCTTGCCATATGACAACATTTATCACTATGCTCGATGAGAACTAAAAAAAGGTAATACATGAATATTGATTTCAGTTAACTTTAACTGTAACTATACAGTTAATAGCCCAACACTCAACAAAAAATATGATCTGTTGAGTTTTAGGAGCTCTCCTTTGTTTTTCTGTCGCGAGCTCATAAAATAATTGGGATGGTTTGAACAAAAAAAACTAAGTTATATTAGGTGAGGATAAGTTTTTATTAATATTGTCGAACATACCAGAGCAAGGTAATTAGCTCGCATGACGTTTATAGTCTTTTGATAGATTTTTATGAGTTGTGACAACAGTATCACAGCTGATGATAAAACGTGCAAGTATTTAAACAAATTCTGTAGGTAGCTAGTAAACCTAATTATTAATAATAATATAATATATCAATCGGTTTCATACAAAAAACCAACACTATCGGGCAGGTGAAAAATCATTTAAATATGTATATGATTGATTGAGATGTTATAAAAAGCATCGTATAAACACAGTGAAAGACCTCTCAAAAGAAAGGACTTGTTTGATTTGTCTTTTTTTATCGAAGATTAATGATGGGAAAGGCCATTGACACCCGGTACATTAGGCCGCTTCCTGCAAGGGATGCTGGAAGATGGGTGGTGAGGTGAGTGCACGAGACGGGGGTGGAAAGGGGGAGGGATGAAGCACAGAGACGCAGGAACGCATGCAGGCCTCATTTGCAATGCAGATTTCAAGTACAGCACGAAGCATCAAACGACCGAAAATTATTGTGTTCGGCCCATGATGCAGGAGGCATTGCGCATGCGCCATCGTCTGCTATTCAGGCGAATTTCTCGAGTAACAGGGCTGGCGATTTGCAACTCTGCCTGTAATAAATAATAAATATACTCGTACACTAAGAAAATAAACAGCTTTCAAACATCATACATCATTTGGGGAGAGCGTGCCTTAGGCCGTATTCACACGGAGATACTCAAAAGAAACTGAACTGATTTGTGATTGAAATTACTAGCCGGTTACCAACTTTTAAGTGACGTAGATACGCACACGCGGGCTACTCAGAAGTTTATCTAAATCGGTAGTTTTCTGTGTGGTAAACTTGGAATAAGAATATATATGGAGAGGTATCTTTGCGATACAGTGTAGTCAGTATTGTTGACTTTAAACTGACTCGGATAGAAAGATACAGATACATGTTTAAAGAAGTAGGATAGCCTATTAGTTGCCACCTACATTCCATTCGGACATTTTTAATAAAGCCAAACAATATCAATACACCATTATTTATAATGTTAAAATATTACATAAAAACTAATAACAGAAGGTTTGCCTAAATAATGATGGAATCTATTTGTTGATTTTAGGTTTTTGTATTATTAAAAATTCTAAAGTTTGGTCAAAAATATTGAAAAGTGTTGAAATACTTCTGAGAAGTAATGTTTTATAATCTTTTTTTGGTCTTATTTGAACATTCACGCCAAGCACGTATCACCATCGTGCTTGATTTATTTATAAAACCACTGCAAGTTTTTCAATAAACACAAACATAGGAAAAACCCTCAAAATCCTTTGACGTAATTTATGCGACTTGATGATGTGAAGTTAGCACGGACGGAGAACATTCTTACATATTTGGAATATTATGGGACGACTTTTCTTGTCTCTTTCTCTCTCATGGTAAAAACCCAGAGAATGTGATTTATCGCAAATTTGTAAAAGATGGGTTGAAGATATGTAGCTATACCTCATTATATCGTTACACCTAGGTGGTGAAGTTTTATAAAACGGGATATTTTTCTACTTCCCCAATAATTTTTTATTCACTTGTTGACCGATCATTTTCGTGAATAAAAATTAAATTATTTAAAAACAAAATGAAATAAAAATTATATATTATACATTTAATAAATATATACGATAATATTATAGAATAAAATGAGGTGACAAGTTCGTGATCAGTTTCTTTTGAGTATCTCGTGTGCAGAGGGCCTAAGACCAAGTCACATACTTAGGACTCGTTTTAGATTCAAAACTCGATTGAGTAACTAACTGACTACCTAACCATCACGCCGTTTCTCCGCAGGGGTAGGCAGATAGAACGGACTGCCATATAACTCTGTCTTGGCACACACGCCTTGCTTCATTCACATTAAACATCGTCTCATACATTCTGTTATTCTGACTCTTCACATGACCCGATTGAAGTATTTGATTTACTTGGTCGTGCCATGTCTTCCTCAGGCGTCCTCGACTTCTTCTTCCATCCACTTTCGCATCATATATTCTTCTCAATGGGGTTGTTTACTGAAATACTAAATGATGTATTTGGGTTCATGAAAACGGTTCACGAAATAAATTTTAATATCCTATCGGTGTGTAAAGCCGTCTTGACAAAATCTGAAGTGAGCTTGGGAAATTTTAAAATCTAAAAGTGAACAAAGAATTTCTAAAACACTGAAAATAAAAAAATAAAAAAATCCGATCAAACTACCAAACAACCAAACATTTCTCGAAGTTCCACAAAATATCATGTGTCCGGGCATCAAAAAATCACGTTCTTGCAATAATTTCTGTCAACCCTATCGCGTGTACATTGTGTAGATTTATTAATGCTTTATGGTTGTGCGGGCAGCTATCTCTGATTGAATTGGATGGCAAGATCGGCCGCCTAGAGCCTAGAACTATCACACTGGCTTCTTGTGTCAATAATATAGGATTGTTGTAATCGCTAGAACAAAGGATTATATATTTTACTCAAAGCATTTCATAATCACCTAAGGATAAACACACATAGTGGCAATACAAACTAGATTAAAATATTGAATTTATTAGAAATAACAACAACGATTTTGTCGGTCTAATATTTAAATTTGTTTGCTTTAATATCGTGTGCAGGTAGTTGAAACAGTACAGATCGACATGCTTACATTTGCAGTCGGTGACGTTGCCACTGTAGGTATTTTTGAAATGAAAAAATATTCCTTTAATAATAATTAATGCGTTCAAATACAAGACACGTCATATTCATACAAATCTTACGAAAAATGTAGCACCACTAATGTTGCACCACTAAATGTTTCACCCGCGTATGAAAAGGATAGCCATTCAAAGAATATGTCTGCGCGGAAGAGATAGCTATATGAAGCGTGTTTCGTAGGTATGTCTCGTTGACTTGGTTTAGTGCAACCAGGCGGGTTGTCTCAGAAACGTATCTACATTATATAATTCATCTAAGTTCTTTTGACAGATTGAAAAATTGACAAACTGTAAAGTGGTTTATATCACGTGAGCCAGAGTGGTAGATACTCTTAGTATCGATCTGGTGTAAAACCACAATTCAGAATCGAAACGTTGCTTGAAATAACTTTCCTTGTCCCCAACTCCTTCCTCTCCCCACTACCTTTCAGCCTCACAACATACCCCGTTTGGGGGTTTCATAGTCCTACTGGTTTCAGACAGTTGGGACTCTTGCGCAGTATTTACTATGGTAAAATTATTATAACAATCTCTGATAACCTCGGCAAGATGAAGGTAAGACGTTTGGCTCTTATTCCTAAAGAACGGGTTTAAAAGACAATCTGCCTTTGTTAAAAGACAATGTTTGACAATTTACGGTTTAATTTGATGTGACTTTAGCTTTGTTTAGTAACCACATGTGTATCGTGAGGTATTTCACAAAATTCGTCCGCCTTAAAATTGCCTATTGTAGGTATCGTTTATGCTTTGAGGATAGACCTATATTATCGAATCACTCTAATTATATTATAAAAAGTTTTCAGACGAAGAAAACGCTTTGTGGTATGACATTATGACTTAAAAATAAAACAATGACTTTCTATTACACCATTTTTATTGATACTAATGCCGACAAAATTTCACTACCGCCGTAGCTTCATCAGGGCAGTATAATACTAGCTTTGAATAGTGAGGATTACAATGGTTACATTATTATATAACAAAAAATATTAATAATAATTATAAAAATATGATAATACAAAATTGTCCAAAGAAGCGAAGCTAACAGTTCTTAATTGAGTGTTTATACCAACCCTGATGTATGGCAGTGAGACACGAAACTGGCAGAGGAAGGATGAAATTAGACTGAATGCTGTAGAAATGAGATCCCTGAGGCGTGTGTGCGTAAAACCATGTATGATCGTGTTAAAAATGTGGATGTCCGTAAAGAATGTAAGGCTGATGTAAGCGTAATAAATAGGATCAAGAAAGGGACGCTTAGATGATTTGGGCATGTAGAGCGAATGAACCAAGAAATAAAGAAGAAGTTGGGGACGTCCGAGGAAGACACAGTAGTTAATACATATTATTACATAATACTCGAGTCGGGCGTCAAGTGTCAGAATAACAGAAGAGTATGTATGAGATGATGTATGAATATGAATTTAGTAAGAAGTGTGTGCCAATAAAGAGTAGTATGGCGGTTTGTCTTTTCAGCCTCCCCTCCGGGGAAACGGCGTGATGGTTAGTTACTATTTTACTAAAAGTAATTTTTAAATTTAAACGATGTTTTTATTAAAAATATTAAAAAATCAATACACCAGTAAACAAACTATGATATTACGTCGCGATGCACGATATATTATTTATTAACTACGACAAAAGATCACCAGCAAATAAAAGTTTGAAAAAGTATCCCCAAAATAGTGAAAAAATCGACATAACATTTTTTTACGATCACTTACACACGTAACAATAATGATATTTCTCCACCGAATAGACCGATGTTTGGCAATAATCACCCCTATTCTAAGGTGTATAAGGCCCGATACATTTCCAGTAATCCCCCAAGAAAGATTTGGAGGGTGATCTCGAGGGTAGGCCAGGGAGAAGCTGTCAATACGCACATGACAAATGACACAGTAAAGATTGTATATATTTTCCATATCATTTCACAGCATCTCCCTCGAGTCGGGATAATAATATCTAAGCTATCTTCTAACATAAATCGAACGTGTGAGACTCGATCATATTTTTGTACCTACGCTAAAATCAAACGATATTTTTTTTAATATTTTCCGGGAAGGTACCTCTAACATATCGTCGCTGGAAAGCGACACTTTGGTAAAAAATGAGTTAAATATGTAGTTTTGATAAGTTCTTTTTTCTGCATCGAAGGCTTTGACTCCCGTTTGATTCTGAAGACTTTTGTGGGCCATCAGCTATCTTAAATAAACATTTGGAAGAAGGCTCAACTTAATCGACACAAGTTGGGCCTTTTTTAGCTTTTGTCGCTTAAGGTAACTCAGTGAGAGCATTGAGTTACCTGAGTCATTTTTTTTTTCAAAATCCAACCAGGTACCGAAGGCTTATGAATTTTACTGTAAACAAAAAAACTTTAAAGTGCTCCGGTGTAAACTTTCCAAAATGGCGCTTCAGCCCTTTTGCCTTTCCGCCGATGATATGTTAATTGATGATATAACGATTACAATTTCAATGCTTAGCGATTGCAATAATTATCATAATAATCGCCGATTATCAATACGAATATATTGTTTTACTTTTTGTATATGTTGAGGTTAGTCAAGATTTTATACAAAAAAAAGTTTTGCTAGTTATTAGTTTATTTTATACTGTAACAGCGTTGTTACAAAACTATTATCACACTGTGGACGGTTTAACATTGATAAATTTTAAATTTAAAAAAATTTAGAACATAAATTATAAACGTACGATTATATATAAAGTATTAAATGTTAATTAAAATTTCGATTGCTAAACTGTTTCGAAAGAAAGCATTTTATTAGATATAACTCGACTTTCCACGAAAAAATATTGATTGCTTTGCGAGGAAGGTAGATATTTGAAAAGTTTTTTTTTTTAAATTTGATAGTTTCAACTAACATCAATACTAAATATGAAAACTTCACACTCCTACGGTCGTACGAACTTAAAAATACCATTAATAACGGTTGATTATTAATAATGGTTAATTTGACCGGTTAGTAGCTGAGTGAACCAACGCGTCGAATTCCCACTCGAGCGTCGTGAGTTCAATTCTAAGCTGCTAGCTAAGTCCTCCATAATTGCATAAGTAACATCTTCCGCATATTGTGATGGCAGTAGGAGTTTTTAAAATACTGTCAGATTATTCGTAACCCAGGATTGTTTATCTTTAAAAAAATAATAGTCAAATAATGTGCTGTTTTCGGGGCAAATAAAACGCGCAAACAAGATATTTTAGTGTCACAAATTTGATGCATCACATAAAACTGTACGTGCACATACTTAGTATGATTAAACAGATAATTATTTTCCATGACTCATTTACAGATCAGGTTAACAAGTCATTTTTGTTTTTTTTTTAATCTTATTTATCTCATTTCTGTATTCCAAGAGAATAACTGTGATTGTAACCCTTCATTAAAACAATCGTTGCATCACCAATTTACACCCAAAAATATAAATACCGAAGGAAAGTATCTAAAATAGATTTTAATATGCCATTTAGGATCCTCGAAGCAAACAAATATTTGGAGTTTTTTTAGGTAGTAAATATCACATTTTAAAAGGGATCAACTTTAATAACCAGTTTTATTACATATTTTGGACATCTTGCAAAGTTTACTGCTTATTAAAATTATAAAACCATTTCAACCGCTTTGTTCTTTCAGTGAATACTACACAGAGGTCTTTCCACGAATGTACTGTAGGATGCAGGTAAAATCTATCCTAGTACCTATCTGTCTCCGTGTCACAGGAAGTACAGAAGGACAGAAGGACAGGAAGGAAGTAGAGCCTACACAGCTCCCTGTGACGGGCAGGAGATTATGATGGATCTTCCTTGGCCGGAAATATTTCGTCGCCACTCGAAGCCTGAACTATTCAAGCATCAATAACTTTGATGGAAAATGTTTTATTTTGGCTTTACAGCGCAAATTGACCGTGTATCTTTGAAAACGGATAACATATTGATACGATCGTATTATTGTAGTACCTACTTGCAGATGTATTCTTACAATAAATTTCGGTTAACCTTATTTTTGACAAATAAATTGTGCCTTTAGTTTTTTTTATAGTGCATACCGTACGAGAGTCCCAACAACTTCCAACCGTCTAGAGCCAGTGGGACTATGGCATCCCCAATCGGGGTATGTTGTGAGGGCGAAGGTAGTGGGGAGGAGTAGGAGATGGGGAAGAGGAAGGTTGGGAAGTACCTGGCTATTCAAAACTGGTCATCAAACACGGATGAAGCCATTTCAAGCAACGTTTCGATTCTGAACGGTGGTCTTTCACCAGGGCGATACATAGAGTATCTGCCACTCGGCACGTGCCACAAATAAACTTTATGTTATTTTATATGAATTTAATGTGAAATAACACGTATTAATCAAATACAATTTATTTGCGCGCGCTTGGATTTCAATCCACGACCCATGGCTTCGTAGTCGAGCGTCTTTACCACTCGCCCACGGAAGACGTCAAATTTATGTATATTTGTAATTCTTAACTTTAGAGGTAAGGTAATTTTAACACAGGGACAAAAATAATCGAAATTTTGAGTTAATGTAACGCAATTAAAAAAAACAAAGAATTAGCGATATTTGAAAAATCTATTATGTGCATTGGTTCAATATGAAATAAGGAGTGCTGATGATAGTATAAAAAACGTATTTGTTTGTAAAAAAATCTAATCTTGTCTAAGGAGGTTTCTCGATTTGTTTTGGCAAAACCATAAATATCAATGAAGGTGCTTATTTGTAAATCTATGAACATTTTAGAGAACTATTCAAATATTCCGCTTAGTCCACTTTGCGCCCGGCGGAGAGATAAGGGACAGGGAAAAGGGAGTAAGCGGCAAAGTACCCCTTTCAAATATTGAGTGAATCACCCTATAAAGATACTGCCGTATTCAAATAAGGATCAAACAAAACTTAACGCGGCTTTCTTGCACAATTTACATACCATTTCCTTCTTAAAAATCGAACGACTTAGGAATTCTTTTATAGGGTGAGCTCTGGGAATTTCTTATTTTTTTAGCACGCTGCAACATGTCTGCCTGTTTTAAAAGGGATAGAATATGTGTGCTTTCAAAAAGATTACATATTTTAATTATCTGAAAAAAAAAATGATTTGCAATGAAAAACATAATAAGACATTGAAATTTAATTTTTCTTTTTTTTTAAGATCTCTTTTTTTTATAATAATAATAACTATTTGAAATATTAAACAAACATATTTTCAATTAAAAAGTTCTGCCGTGAAATTATTTTTACGCGTGAGAGCTGTTTTACCTTCCGAAGGCATTGTCAAAATTTCATGACATTTTTACAGACTTTTTACAAAAATGTTAAAACAGGCTCTTTTCAAATTCTTCAATTCAAAATTAAAAATTGAAATTCTTTTTTTTTCCAGAGATATTTTTTGAAATTTTTTGAATAAAGTTAGATGCTTTCAGTCACAGCTTAATCTAATTTATTGGTTTTGAGTTCATTTTTCAGAACTCTACTTCTTTTAATAAAGATTAATTTTAAATTTTAAAAGTTTTTAACAAATTTAAAAAAAATCTAAAAAAATATTCCTGAAAAAAAAAGTTAACTAATTGAGACCCTTTTGTTTTGTCAAAAAACAGTTAGTAATCTAGCTAAACTAATTCTGATACGCTCTATCCAATGAATACACTGTCGGATCACGAAAATGACTCGAACATGGAAAATCAAAGAGTTGAACATGTTAAATACAAATTTTGTTATAACTGAAATATTTTCTAATGGCAAAACATGCTATCTACATTGTTGTATTGCAGAAATGCATTAAAATGCTAAATTACATATAAAATTTAGTATGCTAGCTATAACATTCATGAAAAATAATGTGTGAATTTTGATGGTACACACTTTAAAAAAAGGCAAAATACTAAATATCTCAAAATGACTCAACAGTTAGTTTACAGGTTTTTGCGGCGGGGTCTTCAATTGTGTTACCTTTTAGTAAGATTTAAATAAGGTCTTATATATCTCATTAGTTCGTACTTCTCATCAAACGCTGAATAAAATATCAGTGACAAATAACCCTTTGGCTTAAACAAGGTTTTATAAAGTTTAATAAAAAAGTAGTTATTATCTTGTACCCCAAGGATATGCTTATATGTTCACGGATTTTTTTTTATCGAGTTTCTATTTACTCGATAGTAGTACCGTGCTATAGATACAACAGTAATATCATGGATAATTAAATCTTTCTTGCAATCAAAAAAATGCTTGCGAATGTCTCTGAACAGGAAAAAAATCAAACACTTGGAAAATAAAGAAATTGTATTGCTAGTTTTTATCACCTCATTAAAAGGGTCTGAAAGAATTCTAACGTTAAAGCATAATCAAATGCGTAGTCGGCGCTTGCTCCAAGTGGTCATTTGCCCTTTGTGTTGCGATTTCCTCTGCTTTCTTCTCGCGTTGGCGGATAACTGAGTTATGTACCACAAACGGTTATCAAAACGAGAAGGGTGCATACGATTTCATGTTTTTATGCACAATATGCAAATCCTGGCGGGGACGGGGTGGAAAGCACCCCCCTCGGGGTGAATAGGGAACCCCCGGATGGGAAGCGCAGAGATGATGCACCTCGGCTTAACAAGTGCGCGATTCTCCACGCTATCAATAGACAAGTGATTTCACATCGGAATCGGTCTTCTTCGATTCACATAAATAATGTCATTAAAATATTTATTTATTTGGGCATATCGTCAAAAAAATAAAGTTTTGTGAAATGTATATGTGTGTATGATCAAGCAATTATATGGGTTTATTTTTTCCGGCTACTTGATTACCCTTTCCTTTATTAGTTAGACCCTTTTTTAATTTTCTTAAATACGCATGCACGGTTATTATTTATGACACGATTATGACATTTTTACTTTTTCTACAAATTTCGATATTTTTTTGTTGTTGTAAATTCCTACTATGGGTCTGTGCTTATTATTGTCTAACTTCTTTAATACTTTATCTGTTTGTTTATTGTTCCTTAATTTTAACTACTTAACCTTACTGTATTTATGTAAATTGCATGATTTCGATCTCTCTAAAATTATGTGAAATTGTGTTGATTATCACTCATGCAATGTAAATTTCTCGTCTCAAAATAACTCTTTATAGCTCATCGAAATTTCTTTGTAGCAAGATTTAAATAACAAAATTAAATATTCTTTCAAGGTAAAACATCTTCGGTGTGTAATAGAACTACTATTATTATAGAATTAGTCACCATTACTTTACATTTACTTCAATCATATTTCACGTGAAGGTTTCTTTCCATGAAATAAATGTTTTATCGATTTACTTAAATATGTATTTAAAAAATCAACACCTCAGTAATAAATTGTCGATACAACAGATTTACAAACACCCTGTAAAAAAAAGATGAAAACAAAGTTGAACCGTATTTCCAATTTTTCTACAATATACATGTATACATTACATTAAAAAAATAGTTGACTAATCAGTTCTTTCTTAGGAAAAATATTATTTTTAAAATGACAACATTAAGAATATATACAAATGTCTGGTTAAGATATAGTACTTGGATACACTTTGAGAACCAGCAACATAATCGTTAGGCAAAAAACACTTCACAATTTTGCTGTCCACAAATATATCTTTGTCTTCCGCAGGGGTTCGTGGCCAAAGCCAAAGAGGGAACATTGTTTATAGAAAGGGTGGTAGATCCTCCCTTTTCAAAATACATATTAACCGCTAGTGTTGTTACGTCCTCCATATTCTGTTTCTATTCATACAAATAGTTAAAGTAAAGTTACCTATTTGAATGATGTAATAAGTAAGATTTAGTCAACCTATTTTTATTTTCAATAACCCATTAAATACAAAAAACAACAAAATTTTACTGAAGAATATATTTTTACAACTAAACGTAATGAGTCAGGACTCAAAACTAATTCCCAACAATATGATAAACTCGTAAATGACTTTCTCACGTACCTAGTAACGAGTATCTGTGCGTTAAAATTAATTGATGAACTTATTATTCGTTGAATAGTATTATAATATATTATTTCAAACATCATGTTAATTAAGGATATTTCATCAGACTTAAATGAAAGATACTATTGGATCCGAAGCTGCGATGATTCACAGAATGAGTGGAAAGCTTCAGTTGAATTTGAAAAATAGTGGACTGTAAACGATAAACTATAATACTTGATGGAAATATCTATTATTTCTAAATCTAATTATGGATATCGAACGAATTATAAAATTAAGAAAAGAAAAATGGAAAACCATTTACTCACCAATAAATTGTGCTAACAAAACAAATCGCAAAAGCACCACACTTAATTAGTCTTCTAATTTAAGACAGATCACATTTATTTTATATTTTTAGAAGATCAAACATCAAACCAACGAAGTAGCGAAACGAACGAGCAACCAAATTTTTTCACACAAAAACTCCTCTGTTCGATTGGCAACTGTTTCGAACGGTCGCCGTTTTGTTCAAAACGGCAATTAAGTGAAATGGCTAGGTAGGTAAGGACTTAGAAGAAAAACATAAAAGTAAGAACCTAACAAATTATCACATTGAAATTTTGTGCATTGCGTAGATTTAAAACCAATTTTAATAAGAAAAAATATATATACATACATTATGTATTCGTTAAGACATACATTGTTAAACAGAAGTTGCTTACTTTTAGCAAGCAACTTTGGATCTTTTCCAAACGTGCATTTATTCGCGAAATGAATTCGTACTCTAAATTATTGCATAGGTGAAATTAAAGTGATTTATCACTGCACTGAGCCCATTTAAAATTCACTAAAATTGTACAACGAGTTCTAACTGTACTGTAGACCAAAAACTATTTTCGTCCTTCAATAGTTCACCTTACACGCAATGTGCAGGTCCTTAATCCGAACATTAAAATGAAGATATATTTTAAAACAAAAAGTGACAAAAAATCAAACTCCATCCACATTGTTTCGTGATAAAATTTAGTCCGCTGTGATCGAAATTAGCCCCTACTAAGGTTTTTTCAAAACCAAAAAGTCAGACAAATCAGTTTAGTCAAAATTTTAAAGTGAATTAGCATCTTACTACGGTGTAATGAATTTGTTTGAAAAATAAATGACTGAAAAACAAGCATTGAGCACACACTTTCCTTTTATAATAACATTGGCAATTAAAACAGAACATGCATACGTTTTTTTTAATTTTAATCAAATTATATGGTTCAGTATGAAAATGCCCGTAACTGTATGAATCAGATATAAAAATAAATATTTAGGGCTTTTTTCAAACCACTAAGAAAACAAATTCTTAATAATTTATTGTTTTGCACGTTTACTCATTTATTATTTGTATTTTTGAAGCTGTCAATTCGTGGTGGAATTTCATTTAAATGATTTCATAATACCACATTTTAACCGTTCTTCCACTATTTTTTTAAACAGACACTCAAAAATAAAGCTGACAAAAATAGATATTTTATAAATTCAATAAAAAACTCACAGATCAATCCAACCCATCACTATATAAAATATCTCTAAGAAGATAATAAAACTACCCGAAGGTGTATTGGAATGTGATTGTAAAGCCACTCCTATCGGCAATAAAATGACATGATATATACTCAATAAGCGTCCACTCCGGACATTCATAGAATATATACCATAGATTCACTTAAAATGTACCAGTCTGAAGATGCCCATTATAAAACAAAACCGGTACGGTCTTAATACAAAATAGTGTAACGCATTTCTTTCGCAGATAGTCCAGCTGCGTGTGAGGGATGATTTGTCATTAAATCTTAATTTTCCAGTACCGATTTCGGATCATAGAGATACATCTTCGTCACAATGGTGCTAGTGGCAACAGCGATGACGACGACACATGCAGGTGAGGGCTGACTTCGACGCCTCATAAATTATTCCGGATAGATCAAAGAACGGCGTCCACTGGCGCGGGCGTCGGGCGGCGGGCGTCGGGCGCGTTCACACTTCAGATTTGCATACAACTCATTTTTAGAGAGTTGTCACTAACACCCTCCGTTAGAGGCTGCGAGCTGCGAGGGTCGCGCAGGGGCACTTCCCCATCCGTTTTGATTTGGATACCACCAATTTTCGATCCGTTCCATTCTGTAAGTAGGAAAGATGGCCTACGTGAGTGATTCACTATTTGCCAAATATCCATGGGAATTTGTGTTATTTAAAAAATATGTTTGCATAGTTTTGAATTAGTTTGATTTTATGGTTTTCGGAGAAGCACGTTAAATTTAAATTAACATGAATTTATCATAAATAAATACGAAATTTTGAGAGTTGGTCTGTCTATCCATTTGAATTAATATAACAATTAAATCACCGTCAAGAAAATTAAATTTAAAATAAAACGAACGTATGTAAGTGTATTTTGAAAAAGGTAATGATTATTAATTGATTATTAAAAAAACAGATCTTAACAATCATAATAATCTACTGTTATAATATAACTGCAGAATTAAATGAATAGCAATAGTTAGTGTTTATGAAATTTTGTACTGTGATTTTTCTTCCGTACAAACAAGTTTTATTGCATTACTTTACACCAATAATACAAAATAATTGTGTGAGATTAATGCAGCTTTATCTTGTTTTTCAAAGATGATAAATAACGCATTGCGTAATAAAGGAATAATTCTGAAGAGCAGATCGTTGTAACTTGACTCGGTGGAAAAATTATGCAAAATTTTATTCGATTTCTTTGTTTAGTGAATAACTTCCCGTCTGTTCGTTTAGAGGGCGCTCTAGGAAATTGGAGGAGGGGGTGGGTGGGGAGTGGGAGTGGAGTAAATAAGAGGCTATTTGTGTTTTCATTTTTCTTTGATTACGGCCTTCTTCAATTAGAGTGGGGCCACTGCTTTCTCATTCTCTGAATACGTTATTGAATTCGTCGTTTGTCAGAATAAATTAAATTATTTTAATTATTCCAATATAAGCGGGAATACACACAAAAAATCAACAAAACATTCATTAATCGCTGAAGGATATTACTATGGAGCATAAATCTACTAAAACGTAATACTAAACATAATTCGTCTAGCAATGGCAGTCTTTCATAGGAAAATAACATTTGAACTTAGCGAATAATATTATTTTCTACGTTTTAAGTTTTGTTTTTCAGGCCAACTGAACACGGAAGTTGATAATCCATCATGAGACATCCTTGGTGTCTGCTCGGAAACCTTCAAAAGGCTTCACAAGATGAGTTTCCAAGGATGACTCAGGTGAGGTCGAGAGAAGAAGGGCGCCAGGAAGATAATGTTGAAAGCGAATGAATGAAAGAAAATATCAGTTACAAAAACTCTTTGCTTATTTACAGATAAATTTTGCACATACAACAATCCGCGATATTTGTACGAGTACCTTTTATGGTGGTAAAGGATAAACCGCTAAAAATGAAAAGATAAAAGATACGGATTATCTGAATTTGCACATAATAGAAGTGGAGTTATCCACAAGAAAGGACCAGCACGCAAATATAAAGGCTGAAGGATGTCGTAGACGATGAAAAGGATTTCAGATTGCCGGTCAGTCAACTTCAATCCGAAGAAAAACCTACCGGTAATACACATATATTATTATATTACGTAAATATCTTTTGTATTCAATATTTGATTGATTCATGCAATGTATTTGCTTTTGTATTTTATGAAAACCCGAATGATTTTAATTACAACAACACATTAGTTTAATGTATACATATATCTTCCGGGAATTGTGGGTAATGTTTTTTTTATTGAAAACCTTTTACAAGCAATTTCCTCCCAGTATTTGCTGAGAATTTTTATTGAATTATGCATGAAGATGGAGCATCTCTCCGCCCAAGTAAGAACGATCCATGTTCGAGCAAAGAAGTAAGGGTAGACAGAAGACGGTAAGTGCCTACCCACATCCAAAATCCCAACTTTATTATTAAATAAAACCAACGGCCAACATTACTTCTGCGGTAAACGAATACATTTGAATATTTAACGAAGATTGATTAAGAAAATTTTATAAGATTACGTTCTTCCAGTTGGCGCTGCGGGTTTGGTATTATCTCTGCTAAGCTAAGCTCCCTTTTAAGATAAAATCTCCGACATCATGGCCGAAAGGGAAAAGTCACAGCCGGAAAACAAATTGAATGATAACAATTGCCGGGGGGCAAAGTGAAACCAGGACTCTGGGAAGCTTCAGGGTTAAGAAAGGCTTAGCTTGAGATTTTTTCGTATTGATAGCACTAATATTACCAAGGGTTTGGTGACTTAATTAATCCCGTGAAATTACTAAAAACATATTTTTTTAATAATATTAAAAAAATTACCTGATTGTGTTTTATTTCTTACCAAGTATGTAAATCTTAAGAAAAAAAATATCTTCAATTATCAAACATTTTAGGAACTAAGCCCGCCACTTACCAAATAAAATCAAAATATATAAACTGGGCATATTATTTAAACTCTTTATTTAATAGGTAACCTTTAAGGTGGTTATGTTAGTTAGTTAGCACATAATATTATCTGAAGGTAACGTTAAAGCCAGATTTCAACAAAAAGTAGCAATTACTGTAGAGTTTTCATTAGAATGTGAAGTCTTCTGTCAATAAGGCTGCTTGGCCCCAGAGGAGGTTTGGGGAGGCGGGTGTAGGGAGGTGGCTACAGTAATGTAGGTAAGTCTGCTCCCTGCCCCCTAGAGAAGTATCGGCTAGGACTTGATTTAATGAACTTTCCTGCAGCTTTTTCTGGTGCGTCTTTCCATTTAGCGGGAACATTGCGAAATGTGTACAGTCGTGACAAATAATTCATTAAAAAACATCAATTGGAGGAAAAAATCTATTCAGCCATCAGTTATTGATAGCTAGCCACGTATTTTAATTATTATTGATTGAATGACTTCAATGTAACAAATGTGCTGTAAAACCATATATGACCGTGTAGAAATGTGGATATCCGAAAATAATGCAAGGCTGATGCAAGCGTAACGAATAGGATTAAAAAATATACGCTCGGACGGTTTGGCCATAAAGAGCAGATGAACGAAGAAAGGAGTGTGAAAATAACACATTACCCGAAAGTGAATGAAAAATGAGGTCTGGGACGCCCAAAAAAGACATGGCACGATCAAGTGAATCAAATACTTGAATCCGGGCCATGTCAAGAGTAAGAATAACAGAACAGTATGGGAATGAAGCAAGGAGTGTGTGCTAAGACAGAGTTGTATGGCGGTCCAGCCTCTTTGCTAACCCCTGAGGTGAAACGGTGTGATGGTTAGATAGTTACTTTAGTTTATATCAGTATAAATGTAATGTTTGTTAAAAAATATTTGTGGAAACAAAAATAAATATAAATATCAGTGTTTAGGTGTGCGGCACAAGAATCAGTAGAATGGGGCAAGTAATAAGAGGTGAGGATAGACCGTTATGCAAATCCAATGCAAATTTTTAGACATTAAAGCTTTCTAATATAAACTGCTCCACTCTCTCGTCTCTCGTCGCTCCAATCTCCTCTGCTGTCTCTAGCCTCCTGAAATTTCATTTGGACCTGCAGCCGACTATGGAGTCCTGCTTGTTTTTTGTTGTTTTTCTCTAACCTCAATTTTGTGCTGCGAGCAACTTTCACTTTAGATTGTACCCAATAGATTACACTGAAAAGGGTGCAGTTTCTAGGTTTATCAATATTGTAAATATTAAAAAAAAATATATATGTTTATGGGCTATTACATAATAATTTAACATAAGTAAGTGCATGAGTACAGAAAATAATACAGTTTAAAAAGGATAAACATGAAATAATACAGTAAAAAGTAAAATTTATTCATTTAAAAAAATGAATGGCAAAAATTAAAAAAATAAAAACAATAATAATCAATAATAGTTCCCATTTATTAGTGACAAATAAATATTTCATTTAAAAGTCTTTTAAATTTTGGCAAATTCATACAAAATATGTCAATATTTGAGGTGTATTCATTCCCAAGTGTGTGTAGGCGAGAAATGGGTGCATGTATGTGGTAGTTGGTATGGAAATTATTGTTGCAGAAAAGTATGTTTTGCCGATTTGCTCGCTGAAGTACTCTGAAGTTGATAAGGTGCGTATATTGTGGCTTTCAACACTTTTCCACAAAATACATTGCTTGTTTGTTGTCAGATATTTTCAATGTCACTGAGGCGAATCTGATATTAGTACAGATGAAAATAGAACGATTTAGATTGCTAACTAATTAACCATCAGGCCGTTTCCTCGCAGCGGTAGGCAGAGAGGACGGCCATAAAATTCTGTCATGGCACACAATCCTTGCTTTGTTCACATTCATACACCGTCTCATACATACTCTTCTGTTATTCTGACTATTCACATGACCCGATTCAAGTATTTGATTTACTTGATCGTGCCATGTCTTCCTTGGGCATCCTCGACTTCTTCTTCTATTCAATTTCGCATTATATATTCTTTTTAAACTCCTTTCTTCGTTCATTCGATCTACGAGTACATGCCTTAACCATCTAAGTGTCCCTTTTTTGATTCTATTCATTACGCTTACATAAGGTTTATATTTTTTCCGGATATTCACATTTTTAACACAGTCATACATGGTTTTACCGCACATTCGTCTCAGGGATTTCATTTCCACAGCATTCAGTCTACTTTCATCCTTCCTCTGCTAGTTCCATGCCTCACTGCCATACATCAAGTTTGGTATAGGCACTCTATTGTGGACTGCTAGCTTCACTTCTTTGGACAATTTCTTATTTGCGCCAACAGCGTTCAGTCCTTCATTAATGAGTTTCCTACATTCACCCTTCTTTCAATATTCTTATCAGCCTTTCCGTCGGTTTAGATTCTTAGATTTTCTTTCTTTAGATTGAAAGGAAGTTTAATCTTAGTATGAGCATTGTTCTGTGATATTTATTCATTTTGTTTGAAGGTGGTCTGTAATGATCCTTGTATTTCCGTGGTTTATCTCAGATTTAAACATAAAGTAAATAACGAAGGATTAAACAAAATATGCAAAACATGGTCGGTGGGCCTTGGCACCTAAGGAAATAATCCCCCTAAATTTGGCCGAAACTCCCATTCCGTCGGAGGAATTTTTTGCACCGATGATTTCGTAATCCCTACAAAGTTATAAAATATCTCTCTTCTTGAGGCTTCGCCGCTATATTGCATGTATATTTATGTAAATAAAGGAGACTTAGTCAAAGTTGGCGCACGCTGGAGGCTTCTTTTTAATTAACGTAGAAAAATCCATCTCAACAACCCACCTTGTTGCGAACTCTTCTTCCTCACTAACGCCACCTCCTACCCGCCCTCTCACCACTCCTACCCTAAACAACTTGTTAAAGCACTCGCACCATAAGATGGAGGTGTTAATATTCTTTTATAGGACAACACGTAATTCAGTTTTATGTATTAACTAGCGCAGACCTGTGAAACATAAAGGGATGTTATAATTGTAGGCTTTGAAAGCTGAATGTTTGCGCCTTTATTTTCAGATAGAATATTAAAAAAAAAGTAAAAGCTTGGAAGGCAACTATGATGACCGTTAAACCTATTCTATTTTTGAATTCATTATATTTACTGAAAATAAGGATTTCGTATTTTTGAATTTTAGAATGTTACGAACTCACATTACATCACATCCGCAATTACACTATTATGAATAATAACAGGATATTACACGATTTAAAAACATTTTATGGGATCTATTTGAATTTAAATTTTATAGTTTGGAATAGGATAAAGACAATAATTAGATATAACAAATTATTTCAGGCCTCGCAATCGCCTTTTAGATTGGTTTAGAGGACTTAAATATTTATTATATATTTTTCTTGTCGACTACCTAAATTCTGGGTTTCGGCTGTCATGAAATTAATTTAGGAACGATGGTCATTCAGGATTTGGTCATTCGGATTATCGGCTTTTAGGAAACCGTCTTTTACGCTTAAAGACAAAGCCATGGTTCTTGTTTCTTTATAGTACTAAAGACCATATGCACAAATCAAAACACTAGTAGATATTTAAATGCGTACACAAACAACAACAAAAACACAAATTCTCAACAGAGAAGGTGTCTCGGATTAAAAACATGACAATAAAAATATATTATAGAATTTCGTAATTTCTCTATTTTTCATCGCATTCAACAGAAAAATAAAGCCCGTTTTCTCGGAGGCAATACTTTATTCAAATCAGAGTATAAAAATTGAGGTTTTAAGAAACATCTGCGACCCGCCTCCTAACTCCCCCCCACTCTACCCTGCCCGCTCACCCCTCGCGCTCCGGTGGCGGCTTTGTGAATTAAAACAGCCCTTCAACTTAATTAAGAGTCCGTTATTAAAACGGCGGATTCTTCACCATCTTTCATTCCGATGGTAAATATGACCACACCGCCAAATTTTATTATTAAAGTATATATCTACCTCGCTTTCAGGCTGTAAGGGAAGGAAGCTGGAGAAAGCAACGCTGTAGCCGCAATGATTTTATAAAAGGTTTTGGAATAAAATCTGCCGTTCTTTCAGATATGCTTTGATTGTACACTAGTTGTTACGCGTAAAAAATTAAGGGATGTAACTTGACTTGCCAAGAAAAGACAGTTGCTTTATTTCACCATTTAAAATATTTAAAAAAGTTTTGAATTATAAAATCTGCTAAAATACATTAGGTAAGTCAGGATAAGAACAACAAAAAATTAAGTAGTAAAAGAAAGCCGGAAACGATATTTTTTTTTTACAAATAATACATTTTAAATAGCCTGTAAGAACCATTTAAAATACATTAGTAATATCAAGTAGTATATAAGTTATAATACTATTATCAAGTCAAAAAGAATATTAATTATTATTAGACACTTTGTAAAATTTGATGTACAAGTAACCACAATTATTTTTTTTATTTTTACAATAACTCCACATAGGAGGCCTTGAGGGAAATAATTTCCCTCGGGGCCTATGTCATCTTTTGGGATGCTGTGTTGAGGGTCTTTTTGAGGAAATGAAAGAGTGAACTTTGGTCTTGAAGAGGCCCATGTCGGAGGAGGGAGGAAACACAGAAGCAGGCAAATCGTTCCATAGTCGAGCTGTTGCACATAAGAATGAGTCGTAAAAGCAAATAAATAAATAAAATTATTCAAAATTTAACAATTTCAAGGGATATCATTTCAACAGCAATCAGTATAGATTCCGGAAGCGCATGTGGAGTAAAACCATGTATGACCGTGTTAAAAATGCGGATATCCCGAAAGAATGCAAGGCTGATGTAAGCGTAATGAATAGGATTCAGAAAGGGACGCTTAGATGATTTGTGCATGTTGAGCGGATGAACGAAAAAAGGAATTCATATAACGATAATATATGACGGGAAAGTGAATGGTTGAAGGAGACGCCTGAGGAAGACATGGCACAATCAAGTGAATCAAATACTTGAGTCGGGTCAGGTCAAGAGTTAGAGTAAAAGAAGAGTATTTATGAGATGATGTATGAATGTGAATGAAAGAAGGAGTGTTTGCTAAGACAGATTTGTGTGGCAGTCCATCCTCTTCTACTTTCCTGTGGGGAAACGTCGTGGTGGCTAGTTAGTTAAGTTAATAATTTCAATTAGTATCAGTTTCAAATTTGAAAAATTCACAATATATAAATGGGAAACTTTAATATTGTGTAATTTAAAAATTAAACAGTTGGCAAGTACGTACAAAATACAAATACAGTTGTAGTTTTTGGTTTATAAAATGTTCTTCTGATTTTATTTTACAAAAAATACGCTATTAAAATAGCACAGAGTGTGCTTTAAGAAGGCTCTGTGGTGTCGAAAACCAGCTGGCTTTAAGCTCAAAAAGTGTTTTGTGGTTTCAGGAATATTTTTGAGTGTTGAATATGCTTAGTGTATCTCTGGCGCGAGACCCCCGTTAGTAAATGAAACTTTGCTTAAAAGGTTTTTAGCTTTTTTTAGATACTGGATCTGAATACTCGGGTACTTTTTAAATATCTTTACCTGGTCGAGTTGTTAAGACCTTCGACTACTACTATAAAGTTGCGAGTTCAAATAACGGACGCAAATAAATTTGATGTATTTAACATGTGTTATTTCACAATTAATTCATATAAAATATTACATAGTAGTTTTGCGGCACGTTAGAGAGTAGTAGGTACTCTAATTATCGCCATGGTGAAAAACCACCATTCAGAATGGCAACGTCACCTGAAAAGGCTTAGCCGTGTTTTATGACCAGATCTGAATAGCCAGGTACCCAACCTCCTTCCCCTCCCTACTACTTTCAAACTCATAACATACCCCAATCGGGGATGCCATAGTCCCATTTTCCAGACGATTTGGAGTAGTTAGGACTCTTGTGCAGTATTCACTTTAAATTTGAAAAAATATATTTAAAGTGATTTTTTTAAAGTATTATTATATTTATTTATAAATTAATGAACTAAAGTCCAATTACAAAAAAGACATATAAAACACGAAATGGAAAAAAAAACAACAGAGAAGGAATGGCACATACATAATAATAATTGAAGCGATGACAATAATAGGACAAAATAAACACAAGAGAGAACATTCAAGCCGTAGTCTAGTCAAAGTTTTGGTAGAGTCGTAAAGAATGACAAAAATCATTTGGACTGCTACCAAAAATTTCAAGACCATGGCTTGAGTTAACAAGTCTTGACATTCTGGACATTGGAGAATTGTACCCATAATTAGTATTGTGATGATTGAGGAACAGTAATTCATTGTTTCTGAGTCCACGGCACGGAATGCGGAACTGGAAGTTACAACAGAGAAGGTGAGTCAATAAAACAATTAATAATTTTTTAAATGAAAATTAGATCAAAGTCTTTCCTGCACTTTTCTAATGAAGACATTTTCAATAATTGTTCAATTTCATCATGTGAATAATTGCTTCTTTCTCGCCCTAAGCTCCATGCAATACCGCGTAAGAAGCTATGTTGTACGGATTCAATATGATAAATATGAACGGTTTATAAAGGGTACCAAATTACACTAGCATATTCTTAATAAGGGCGAACTAATGAGTATATATTAAATTTTGTATTTATCATCAAATTCTTAAGGTATTGTAACAGCAATTAAAAAAATACTGAATTGATATTCGTTGAGCTGCAGCAGCGCTTATTTGAACAGAGCACAAACAAATAACGAAGGCTGTTGATGAACGATGAACGAAGCGGGAGATAAATACTAGTAGGCCAATAAGGAGCTTATCGAGAACTCGGCAGCGCGCAGCGCACACAATGGCGCCGGGCGAGAAAAAGTTTAAAATCGTCGTGTGAACCGGTCACGCGTTTTGGGCCCACCGATAAAAGAGGGATTAATAAAACATGTATTCCCATTATGTATCAGATAGCAAAATGACTAACAGGTGGTCGGAAAGTTTATTATTAGTTTTTAAATTTACTATCTTTCGCGTTTCGTTCTGGTTTCTTTAACAATTGACCTACAGTCGACGTACATAGTCTGTTCAAAAGAAAAGGTGAATTTTGAATTTTCGCGGGCTGTGTACATTCGATTATCAGTTTTTTTTTTGTTATGTTGGTACACATATGTTTATCATTTGTTAGCATTATCAGCCATTTTGCATTAGTGGTTTGTTTTTGACAACTGGAAAGGTTAGTCACGTTTTTGTGTGTTCTTCGATTTTTTACTTTTGAAAAAAAATGGATCAACGAGTAAAATCCATGATTTGTTTTTCCACAACTCCAGGACGCTCGTCGTCATTAACATCTTCTCGGCCTTCTGTAAAGCGCTTGTACCACTTATAAACACTTTTTTGAGACAAAGTAGACTCGCCGAATACCCCGGTCAACGTTTTAAGTGCGTTGGAGCACTTAATGCCATTTTTAACGCAAAATTTAATACAAATTCTTTGACCCATTTTTTTCAAAAGTAAAAAATCGAAGAACACACAAAAACGTGACTAACCTTTCCAGTTGTCAAAAACAAACTACTAATCCAAAATGGCTGACAATGCTAAAATATGATAAACATATGTGTACCAACATAACAAACAAAAAAAAATCGATTATCGAATGTACACAGCCCGCGAAAATTCAAAATTCACCTTTTCTTTTGAACAGGCCTCGTATATATATATCCCTAAAAAAACTGCTTGCACTTTGCTGGGACTTAAGGCCCACGAAAAAACAAGAGTTAAAAAACCAAAAAATGAAAAATATGTGAAATGATTTCAAACCACCCAGTAGCCACATACAGAGTTTGTCACGTCCGCGCACGCATGTGTCCGCATACAGTTGGCGGGATTAGGCTTACCGGAGTATCTACCAGCGGGGACTGGGGCACCCTGTACCGGGCTCTATACGCTCCGGGCCACCCGACCAACAACAGATCTCTATTATTCATAAAAACAACCATGGCAACTACAAAACACTCGCTGATATTGGCCATTGAAATATTATACTCGTACGGCCGCTGATCGTGTTGATTGCCACAGCTAAAATATTATGTGGTGAGGAAATCCGGCTTGTGAAATTATGTTTTTTGGGAAGGGTGGCGAGATAACGCATTGGACAAGTTATTAAGATTCGGCAGTTAACCATTTCTTCTTTTTGTAGAAAAAATCCTGACGTGGTGCTCTGGACTTGGATGTCAGTAGAGTGATTATTGTAGATGATTTCAATGGTATTGTGTTTGAAAGAGAGAGTATGCGAACAGCGTGCAATATAGTTGTGAATGGTGAATACTTGGAGCAAGTGGATGAGTTAATATATATGCAGGAAACTCCATTAATGAAGGACTGAACGCTGTTGGCGCAAATAAGAAATTGTCTAAAGAAGCAAAGCTAGCAGGCCACAATGGAGTGTTTATACCAACCCTGATGTATGGCAGTGAGACATGGAACTAGCAGAGGAAGGATGAAAGTAGACTGAATGCTGTGGAAATGAGATTCCTGAGACTTATGGGCGGTAAAACCATGTATGATCGCATTAAAAATGTGGATATCGGGAAAAAATGTAAGACTAAAGAAAGAGTATTGAAAAGTATCAAGAAAGGAGTGTGAAAAGAATATATGATGCGAAAGTGAATGGAAGAAGAAGTCGGGGCGCCCGAGGAAGACATGGCACGATTAAGTAAATCAAATACTTAAGTCGGGTCATGCGAAGAGTCAGAATAACAGAAGAGTATGTATGAGACGATGTATGAATGTGAATTTATCAAGAAGTGTGTCCTAAGATAAAGTTGTATGGCGGTCCGTTTTCTCTGCCTACACCTGCGGGGAAACGGCGTAATGGTTAGTTAGTTAGTTAGTATTCATAGGAAAGTGGTCTAGTTGGTCACCAAGGAAACAGTCTGGGAACACAGAATGAGAGGCTGTGCGAAGGGAGACCCGCAACCCTTTTTTGTAATGAACCGAGATCACTGAATTAGCGTAAGATCCCTGGAGGTACTTCGTGGAAGCAACGGGTTTCTGACCCAACTAAGAAAGGGGAATGCAAGTGAGGAAAATGGGAAGATTTGATATGCAATCTTAGTAAAGTCGAGGGCGAATATTTGAAAAGAATCCATTTTTTTGTTCAGTTAAAACTAAAAAAAACGGTTTTCGACGAAGGAAAGTGTCAGACTAATTTTAAGGCTCAAATTACAGCTAGTTCGATTCCTGCCTTAGCAGGTTAGTTAGACCTTACAGGCATGCCTCTATTACTGTTGCGTCACGTCATAAAGATCATTGTAAAATTTTGTACAAGAGTTCCAAGTGTCTGGAGCCAGTGAGACTATTGGATCCTCTATATGGGTATGTTGTGAGGCTGAAAGTAGTAAGGAAGGGAAGGAGATTGGGAAAAGGAAGGTTGGGAAGTATTTGGCTAGTCAGATCTGGTCATCAAAGACGACTAACGTCATTTAAAGCAACGTTTCGATTACGATTGGTAATCTTTTTGGTGATACTGAGAATATCTACCACTTGTATAAATATCTCTTAAGAAAGTAGAGTAGATTATCAACGCGCAGAAAATTCTATTTTCTGTTATGGCAAGATCTAAAATATTAATATTGAATTGCAAATACCGTCGCCGGAAAGGCAAAAGGGCTGAAGCGCCATTTGGGAAATTAACACCATAGCACTTTTTTATTTTACCACTAAATTCATAAGTGAAGTTGAATTTTGAAATAAAAGTTAACTCAGGTAACTCAATGCTCTCACTGAGTTACCTGAAGCGACAAAAAGCTAAAAAAGTCCCAAACTTGTGTCGCTTGAGTCAAACCTTCTCCCAAATGGTAAATATATTTTAGATGGCTGAAGGGCCACAAAAGTCTTCAGAATCAAACGAGAGTCAGAGCATTCAATACAGAAATAAAACAAAATGATCAAAACTACATGTTTAACTCATTTTTGACCAGAGTGTCGCTTAAGTCTTTTTGCCTTTCCAGCAACGATATATTTGTTTGAGAAAAATAATTCTAGTTGGCATCTATGTAGCTTCCAATTGAGTTTAAAAAAACAGCATATTATGATTTATTTGCGCAGAAGATCTCTTTATTTCTTGCCCAAAACATCAAAGTTATATTGGACCCGAACTAAAATGATTTCTTACTCAATTCGGAATTTTTCCTTTACATCTAACTAAACGCTTGATTTCTAAATGAAAACGAAATGCATTTAAACTTTCATCTATGTTTAAAATGGTTTAAAATAATGTTCGGTCATTCCATTTTATTAAACATATTTTCGATAAATTGAGAAAGTAAACTTAATATAACAAAATACAGAAAAACTCGTATTTATTAGCTTGCGCCATAAGACAACAGATAATATTATTATGTTCTTTGCAATGGCAACATTATTAATGATCGCTAAAAAGTTTTTTGTTCTTTATTGAAAAACTGTATGAAAATTTTAGTCATGCAATTAATTTGAATTATGAATAGAATAACTTGTTGGAACTGTTTCAGGTATTAGAAACCTTGGAGTAAGAATATATATGGAGAAAGAGCTAAATATTTTTACCCAACCTATACAAATTAACGATAAACCACTTTTTCTGGATTTTACGTCGTAAACCGTGAGAGAGAAAGAGATAAGATAAGTTGTCACATAATATCACACCACTTTTAGGAATGTAATCATGTTTTCCGTCTCCCGCATCTCCGACGACTCCGCCCACTACGTTTTGTTGTGCGAACTAACTCAACAGTTTTTGAGGTTATATCCTATATTTTTGTTGATAACAATACTGTGAAAGAGTAGTTATACGAATACACAAACCATTATGTCGACATATGCTATGAATAGATGTAAAAAGGGGTGTCAATGAAAACCCTTTCCACTTCCAAGTCAGGAAAAAATCAACAATCCTGTCTTCACTGTTTTGCAAAGCTCTCCTTCCTGGTATATTATTGCTCTGAGTTAGTAACCTAGTTTGTAATTCAAAATGTTTTTCGCACGGTCCAATTTACGCGTCAATCTCTTCTGACTTCGATATTCTTCGTCAAACCAGTTGACAGGTTTTCGAATTCTCCGGGTTTTTGTAGAAGTTGGAGCATATTTATTTAAAAAGTTGGAAGTACGTGTTGTAATTTTGCCCGTTTGGTTGGTGATTCTGTTTCCTAAACGCTCTGAGTGCATGGTGGAGAGACATTTAGTTCTAACGGGAATTTGTCAAAGTTAAAACCACGCCGTGCCCTGTGATAGTTCTGTAAGGAATTTCTGGTGAATATAATAATTTGGGGCATCAATTCGTTTACGGCATCCGAAGATATCTAATAAGACAGTAACTCGAATAGTAAATTGGTGATGCCAGGCGCTCCAGATGGATGTTCATGCCACCGGTTATAAGGCTAGTGTCAAATAGTCTAACTACCCGCCCTAGAAAACGACAATTGATTGAATTGGTCCTCTGTGATTCGGTTTAAACCAGGTTTAGATGAATTGAATGATGTAGATACGTTACTGAGACAACGCGCCTGGTTGCACCAAACCAAGTCAACGAGACATACTTTCAAACCACGCTTCATATAGCTATCTTCCGCACACACATATTCTTTGAATGGCTATTCTTTTCATACTCGGGTCAAACATTTAGTGGTGCAACATTAGTGGTGCTACATTTTTCGTAAGATTTGTATGAATATGACGTGTCTTGTATTTTATGTCTATGAAACCAGGCCGGTTATTAACAATTTAATATCTGCAGTATGGGAATCATTTTTAGGTTAACAAATTTTTTCTTTTGACAGTTTTCCTTCGCATTGAGTATAAAGTTTTAAAAATATTCCTGTGTCTTTAATAATGTCATGTCATAATAGTCTTGTTTATTTTTTCTATGGGCAGCTAAGTATATTTTTTGTTATTTGTTGTTTAATATGATCGTTTTTGTGAGAGATCTTTTTTATGTTATTGTTATGTTCGAAGTTAGAATATTTCGAAAATTGTGTCCGATAAAATAACTCCAAGAAACATATGTGTATATTGTAGAGTATTTTTAAAACTGTATTCCAGTAAGTTTCACAATTTGACAAGACAGTTTGACGTTTGACCATGTTGGGTTTTATGTATTTAATTTTGTACAAATATAATTAATATTGTGAAATAGTGATCGGTCACAGTTTATGTGTTATATATATATACTCGTATATCTATTTAATTACTAAATTCATTGAAAATATTGTCAATATGAGATAATGCAGTTATTAAATATTCAGATGGATTAATCAATCGGGTTTTCACATCAAAAGCTATTGTCTGTGGGTATCCATATCTTTTGAAGTGCCCATTTTTACCATATCAATAAATATATGTTTTCGATATTAAATATATTTTCAGTGATTCTGCGAAGGTTCAATTCATTGGAAAGTGATTATAAAAATTAGTTTGTTTTTTGAAAATGGCGATCGGTAAATTGCAAGTTTTGTTGTTTTTTTTCCAGTTGTAATTTTTAGACAATCTGCATTTTATTATACTGATTTCTTTGACATCTATTTTTATGTCGTCTTTAATGTAAGCAATTACAATTTGTTTAGTTTAATACAGTCGACAAAGGGACGTAATAATATGTGGGTGTGAGTATTTTTTGCTTGCCCAATATTCGGTGAAAGTAATTAAATCTATGTTCAGATTTAGATTCTTTATTAGAATTTGCAGTTCTGAATATTATCTCTGTACCTACACCATATAAATAAAAATATGGTATAAACTATATGTAGTTAGTAATGAGATGAAAGCTTTAAATTAACATTTGTACAGCGCCCTTCAGGTGATTTTTTACAAAAATGGATTTTTTGTATTTCTCCAAATATTTGTATTTTTTGTTTATATTCAATGGCGAATATTAATTTGGAGCACATACATAATATTTCACAGAGATGCTCGAATGTTTTTTGTACAAAAGTAATATTTTTTTAAATATCATCCGAGTGGAATGTATCAATATGATTTTTTTATGCATGTAATATTTCTTGCTTCTACCTTATTTGTGCTATTTAATTTGAGTGATTATTTTTTTGTCATTGGTTCCGGTACCCTCTTTCCTCTCGTATTAGACTTTACATTATTGTATTATAGACTCACCTTCTATGTTGCAACTCATCCAGTTCAACATTTCTTGCCGTAGACTCAGAAACAATGAATTGCTGTTCCTCAATCATCCCTCTACTAATTATGGGTGTCATTCTCCACTGTCCAGAATGTCGAGACTTGTTAACTCAAGCCGTGGTGTTGAAATTTTTGGTGCCAGTCTAAATGATTTTTGTCATTATTTACGACTCTACCAAAACCTTGACTAGACTTTGGATTTGACTTAAATGTTCTTTTTAGAGTAAATTTTAGTCCTGTTTTTGTCATTGCTTCATACACATATTATGTATGTGCTGTTCTTTCTCTGTTGCTATTATTTTCCATTTCGTGTTATGTATTGTTTTAAATTTGACAATAGTCCGTTAGTATATAAATAAATAAATAACCATTTTATTGGGTGGCCTTAGATCGAAATCAATTTGATATTTATTTTCAAACTCCCACCGAGAAATCACTCAGACAGACACAACTTCCGCAATAATTATTTTGGATATTTTTTCAATAAAGCCCTTAGCAAAGCAAAGTCATCCCTTATGATGTAGCGTAAAATATTGGTCATATCATAAATAACCGAACAAAAGGTCCCTGGACGTATTAGGCAGGGGAGTTCAATGTGCGCGTGGCGGCGCTCTGTCAACAGAGATTAGCCATTGTGTGCGCATGCGCCGGAAGCGGCACCGCGCGCAATCTCCAGCCCTTCCCCCAAACATCCCTGCGCAGTCACTTTTTGCGCGGGAAATCTCGGCGCAATTAAGAAAAAGGCGTAAACAAAAAGGGCGCACGTGACTTTTCTGCCCCGTAATGGAGGAATGGCGCTTTAATGTGTTCTCTGCTTGGCAACTCGAAAAAATGACGCTCTAATGTGCCCCGGGAACTCGAAAAATGACGTTTTCGTGTATCGTTTCCGTGCAATTAGTTTTTTGATATTTCCGACGATCCCCTGCAGATGGGTTCGGGAAGTGAATGCAGTTTTTTGTGCAGCGGATGCATCTTAATATATAGTTGTTGCAGGGTAATAAAACTGTCTTGTGGATGTTTTCATTGAGATGTCATCATTTGGGAGATGAACATTTTTGATTTGTGTCCTTTTTTTATTCTGAATCTATCATGTCGCCGCTGGAAAGGCAAAAGGGCTAAAGCGACACTTTGGTCAAAAACGAGTTAAATATGCAGTTTTGATAAGTTTTTTTTCTGCATCAAATGCTCTGACTCTCGTTTGATTCTGAAGACTTTGGTGGCCCTTCAGTCATCTGTTTGGCTTAAGCGACCCAAGCTTAAGACTTTTTTTAGCTTTTTTTCGATTCAGGTAACTCAGTGAGAGCATTGAATGACGATATTCTATCTTTTATCACAGATTTTTATAAGTTTCGCTTTGCTCCAATTTTGATAAATAATTAAACATTGTCCAAGGAAGCGAAGTTAGCAAGCCACAATGTGTGCATATTTCAAGTGCTTATACCAACTCTGATGTATGGCAGTGAGGCATGGTACTAGCAAAAATAAATGAAAATAAACTGAATATTGTAAAAATGAGATCACTGAGGCGTTTGTACGATAAAGTCATGAATCACCGTATTAAAAATATGAATATTTGGAAAAAATGCAAGGCTGATGCAACGAATTGGATTAAAAAAGGGATGGTTAGGTTTTTAAAAGAATTTCGGTCCAAACTGAAAACTTACCTTTTCAGACTCTTATATCCTTAAATTCATTAAAAGAATCTCAACATAATCTGTCTCTCGACAAATCACCTTTAGAAATACAAATTTTAACCAAATCCTGTACTGTACGACAAATTCAGAAATTCCATTTTTTAATTTCGCTCCCTTGTGTCATAAATCGGAAAAAAAATAAAAAAAATAATAAAAAAATAAATAAAAAAAGTTATTCTAATTTTCAGTTAATAAGTGTGTCTATCTGATGGGACCTGCCAGGTAAGTATGTTCCTGTATATTTTCATATTTAAACTAGGAATCAATATGTAATAATCGAAAATAAGATCTGTACAGCGTCCTTGAGGTGATTTTTCACAAAAACGGCGTTTTACAAATCATCCAAAAATTATTATTATTGTTAAATGGTTTGGGCACGTTGAGCGGATGAACGAAGAAAAGAGTGTGAGAAAAATATATGACGCAAAAGTGAATGGTTGGAAAATTCTGGGGACGCCCAAGAAAGACATGGCACGATCAAGTGAATCAAATAATCGGATGTCAAGAGTCAAAATAAGAGAAGAGTATGTATGAGTGTGTGCCAAGACAGAATTGTACGGCGGCTTATCTTTTCTGCATACTCGTTCGGAAAAACTTCATGATTGTTAGTTGTTTAGTTTACTCCAATATAACCTAAAAAAACATTTTTTAAATTAATCAAACTGGAATTTGCCAGGACGAACATATCTTATATTTATAGTTTTTGTTTTCAATTTGTAGAACTCCATTTTGTATAAATATAATTCATTTGAATTAACTTTAATATTATATAGTTCTGCTAGTTTTAGTTTTTTGTTTTGTTTTAGTGACAGCTGTTTCGGCGTTTAAGGCCATTATTAAATTGTGTTATTAGTTGAGAACCAAAAGTGAACGAATCATAATTATTTTTGTATACAACAAATTCAACACCACGCTCGTCAATATACGTTTTTTCAGTATCATCGGTGCTACACCCCTCGAAGACTCTTGACTAATAAGGAGCCTTCACCGCTGTTGTATGTTGATGGATTTCACACCGTATAACCAGCCAAACTTAGGTAACAGATAATATTAAATGAAAGAGGCAAAACGTCAACTGAAAATCTGATTAAATAATAAGGAGAAATTTGATGAGTTCACAAAATATTTTGTACCCTGATGATGCTTAGGCTAAGCAAATTCGACCGGTTATAAAAATTAAGATAAAATCTGTGGTCTTAAAGAAAGTTATTATGTCATTTTCATTAAATATGTCAAACCACAAAGTGATTGCTTTCCACGAAAATATAAAATTCACTAATTCGATTTTTGTTTATTTTTAATATTTGGTTTCTATTTGTGGATGTTATCAAATTACTATTGTTTTTCTTTTGCGTTTATTTAATTTAAATGTTGCTAATTTAAATTAATGTGAATTTTTAAGTACACCTTTATCTCATTTTTTATGATACCAAAAGTAACTAATCAATTAAAATCATCAATCAATTCTAATTTCTATTCATACCTATGGAATATATTTGGAATAACCCAAGATCTTAGTTTAAATTAAAGTTTTATACAAAAATCGCATTAAATCGCTTACATTCGTTTTATTGTGCCTAACTCATCACCGTTGCATGTGTTTTATTTTGGCCCTCCGGGTATTAACCTCTAGTGTGCTGGAGGGTGCCAATAGTCCTCAGTCATTTTAAGTATCGCCCTCTTGAAAGAACACCATTCAGAATCGAAACGTTGCTTGAAATGGCTTTAGCCGTGTTTGGTGACCAGATCTGAATAATTAGATACTTCACAACCTTACTCTTCCTCATCTCCTTCCCCTCCCCACTACCTTCAGCCTCACAAAATACCCCAATCGGGGATGCCATAGTTCCACTGGCTCTAGACGGTTAAGAGCAGATGGGACTCTTGTGCGGTATTCACTATAAAAATAGAAATAAACTCAATTTTACTTGAAGAAAAAATAACTAAACGCCGACCAAGCGAAACACTAACGAACGAAACACATTTTTTTACACAATTCTTCTGTTTTTGTTTCGATTGTCAATTGTTTTCAAACACAGTGTTATCGAATAAGGAAAGCGAATAGCGAAATGGCAGGGTAGGTAGGAACTGGATGAAAAACAAGAAGGTAAAAACTTGACAAATTATAAGTTTAAAATACAACAGCCCCTGTTTCCAGAAATATAATAATATTCAAAGATGTTGCGCTTAACTTAATTTTAAAATGTTTTAATGTGTCCTTAAAAGATCACAGCTTCCCATCAAGCTAGACATCATTGAACCCTAATGGCAATTAAAAGATTTGATTGTTTTATTGCACATTACGTTTTTTTCTGTAACGCAGCGTCCGCCTCCGCGGGCCGGGCGAGGGGGCTGCGTGCCGCACGCGCGCCCTTTGTCCCCCGCCATTGATATATTGGCGTGAGTTGTTTTGTCGACCGTTACAGTTTGTTATTTATTTTCTCTTTGTTAAGCGGCCCGGCTACTGTTTCGGATCCTTGCGAGGTCTTTTAGCTTTATTTGCTTTATCTGCAGAGTCATGGAAGGGAGCAGTGCACGCTTTCACCGACTCATTTCGCTACACGTATGTGGCCGTGAATGCGTTTTTGGTTTTAAGTATTTCTTATTTTTCATTTTTATTTTTTTAATAGTCTTTTTTACATACATTTATTGAAAAAAAAGATTAAAAATAAGAACATCAAGTAAAAACAAAAAAACATATTTTAAAGGATAAATAAAAGCAATAATAAAATTTAAAAAAAAACAATGTCGACAAAACAAAAAAACCTACATAGGCAAAACCAGTTTGTGGGTATACTTGTGATCAGTAGCGGCTCGTGAGTTTTTAGTATGCTAGAGTGCCGAAAATGTTTTTCAATATTTTTTTTTGTCTGAAGATTTTCAGGATTTTTCAGTTTTGGTAGTGCACCGCACGGATTTCTGAAAAATCTTCAAACAAAAAAAATTTTTTTGAAAAAAATGTTTTCGGCTACAACATCAATTATGACGTTTTTTTCAATCTTGCCACTCAGCTTGCTAAAAAGTCACGAGCCGCCACTGGTTGTGATCAGTCAAGTAGTGAAAAAACCACCTACCATGGAATGCACATAACTTATATCCATATATATATATAAAAGTCTGAAGATGTCCGTTATAAGATGAAACCGGTTTTAATAAAAATAGTGAAGTAGAGTTTAAATGTCGGTATTATTAAATCATTAGATAATGCATTTATTATTATTATTTTCAAAGTAAAAACCGCACAAGACTCCCAACTGCTCCCAACCGCCTGGAACCAGAATCCCCAATCGGGGTATATTGTGAAGCTGAAAAAAAAAACAAAAATTTAGCTAATCAACCAACCTTCCTATTATAACGTGTCAAAAGCAGTAATTACATATGCTCAAACGCCACCAACGTCAGAGCAGATTATATGTGCAGTAGGACTTGACTAGACTACACAAAATATGTATGCTGTGAGTTCTTGCGCATTTAAGTGACTCGTTCGTGTTGGTATCTTTGTTAGTGTCTAAGGCAGTGCTTTGACAGAAAAATCCAATAGCAATCAGTGAAATTTGTTGGTACCTATCTCTACTATGAACCAATCCGCCGTTTTTCCTTCTGCCTACTCTGATCAATAACTCTGTGCATGCCACTGCTTGTGTAGGTTAACTATCAAGATACTTATTTTTGGTTTATGTTTCGTTGTTTCCTCGAGCCATTAACACCCAAGAAGATATGGTTTAAGTTTAGAATAACATTCAAAGATTCAACACGTTATAATAGGAATTAACAAAAATATTCAATTAATCGCGTGGGAATATGTTTCTAACGTCACGCTTCTGCCCTCAGGTTTATCTACCTGAGTCGGGTGGCCAGGGCGGCCAACTCGGACAGGCTAAACGTTTGCGCTCGCCTTATACGCGTCGGGTCGTCACTTCTTTTCCGATCTCCATACTGTTCGGACGCTATCCATTTCGTCGCACCGCATCGGTTCTGCATTGCACAATATTTTGTTTCGTGTCGTCACTCTTTTTTTACGTTCGTGGTTACATAAACGGGATATCATACCATTTTACCTGGTTTCTGCGCGCCAGCTTGGTTTGCTTCTTCTAGTGAGGCTACCAGCTCGGCCGAGCTAGACGGGCACATATCGCCATACGTTTCTTGTTCGTGGCTACAAACTCAAGAAATTACTCTCGTAGCGACGAGAACGCGGTCAGTTTGGCCAACTGACCCGTGGACACCACGTCCTGAAAGTCGAGCAGACTTTGCTCACACATCTACGTTTTGGATTATTCCTTTCTTTCCATTTTTCGCCCTTATATTAATAATGGTCCTTTTTCCCAGACATTTTTTTTTTTTTTATTTTATTTTTTTTTAGTATCTTTATACACACGCACATACACACATCTACACACAACACATTTTTTTTTGGATTATTCCTCATTCTTTTCATTTTTCTTTGTCCTTATATTAATAAATTGGGTTTTTTATGCCGAAAGGCTTTTTCCCAGAATATAGTGTTTATATTTCCTAAACGCGATCTAGTAACATTATCTTAATATACCAGCAATAACATGTTCATTTTTTTGCTTCAGAATACACAAAATTGGGAGAGCGGCTTACCTCTGAGCCTTACTCTCTCGAGGATGGCATTTATGTACTCTGACTACAGACATAATACGTCGTCCACATCCTACTTAACAGTTTATAATATTATTATGGTGAAACAGCGTTGAATTTAGTCATTGATGACTGGAAGGAAGCTACTGATAAAAACTTGTATATTGTTGCGGTGTTTTTAGATTTTTGAAGAAAATTTGAAACAATAGATAGAAAAAGAGTTTGTCAAAAATTAAATAAATACGGGATAAAGGGGAAAGAACTGGAATGGTTTCAAAATTATTTTAACGAACAGAAAATAAACAACAAAGGTATATAATAATATTTTATCAAGCCCGGTTGAAAATACCCTAGGAGTACCGCAAGTGTCATTATTGGGCCCGATATTGTTTATACTATACATAAATGACATTATAAAAATAATTAAACATTTCAAAATACGTCTGTTTGTAGACGATGCACAGATTTATGTTGCAGAAGATAAATACGAAAAAGCAATCAACAAAAAAAATAATGATTTAGATATTGTTTTCAAATGGCTAAAACTAAATAAATTAAAACTAAACGTCAGACGCAAATATGAAAAAAGGAAAAAAAATCACAAACGAGGAACTGAAAGAATTATTGATGAAGAAACTATAAAAAGAGTAGACGACATTAAATATCTGGGTGTCATTATAAATTCAAAGTTAAACTTTACAAGTAATGCAGATTACATAATCAAAAAAAAAAAAATTAGAATAAGAAGCAAAATCACTAAAAGATTTTTACTTTTACTTTTATTTTTCCCTGCTTTATTATTTTAGCGTAAATTCCCTCACCAAACACAAGAACCTTGTTCTTTATGGGGAGCAACAGCTTATATGATTATTTTGAAATACACTGTGCAAAAATTGTAACAATTACTTTAAATATTATTGTAAAAAAACTATTATTAAATAAAAAATAAAAAAATTACATTGCTAAGAAGGAAAAAATCAAGCATAGAGAAATCTCTTATGTCTCGGGCGGTCCAACTTTATAATATAATTCCATCAGAAATCACTACAATAGACAATATTCGTCAATTTAAGAAATAATTAAGAAAATTTGTTTTCCATTACCATTGATGTTGGTATATTGTATGTTCATTTTGTTGTAACCCGATGTATATAAATGTATATTTTTTAAATTTTAAGTTTATAAAATGTCACCAGAAAAGCATGTTTGAAAAAAATCATGTCTGTATTTACATTAAATCTTTTATATTAGAACACACAATGATGTGATCTAACTTAAGATAAATAAATAAATAACACAGGCTTCTCGAATTTCTGTATTAGGTTTTTGAAAATTTCACCAAAAAATATTTTAATACCGAAAAAAACCTTGTAGGTAAGTCATCACATCAGGCATATGCTTATTGTTTGGGGTCCGTCTCATTATTCTAATATTAGAATATTATACTCGGAAGCCGCGGCTTTGGCCATATCCTATTGGCATCGGATGATGATTGATGAAGAGTGATCGCCTGTCCAAGTATGGCCAAATGTACCCCTGGACCATCTCGCCCCTTCGTCTCCCTGCTACCCGAATACCTACCCCCACCCGCCCGCCGAGCCTTGCTGGGGGAGGATCTTCTTAGGGTGAACTGTGCCAAATTACAGAGTCAAATTGAATTTTATTTTTAGAATCGATTTTTTCTAGTTGTAGAATAGAGGAAGGGTCTCATTAGTCAATTTCAATGGTTAAAAGACGCATTTACAACATTTTCAAGGGTACCAAATTCAAAAATAGCCACATTAATAACATATTTCAGCAATTAAACTATAAACTCAACATATTTAAAAATATCATTTTACGTCCATTATTCAATGATAATAATAAACACTTTTCTATGGACGTTATTATATATTTCATGTTTGAAACCATGAACCGTCCAATGTCTTTTAAAATTCATTTCATACTCTTTTAATATTTTACATCCATTTCACAACGTCTTTCAGGTGTAAATTCAAAAACTCTATTATAAATTATTGTTGTTTGTGTGTGTTTTTTTTTTAAATTCTATGTTTTAGAGATAAAGTAAATTCGATAGAAATATAGGTACCCAATTTGATTGTAGTAAATTTAGATTAAGCTTCACACAAACAATGAGAAATACCAAAGTTAGGAGGAAACCGCATTTATACTTCTGCTCAATATCTCGTGACATTGTGTCACAATTTCGGTGAAAAATTGTGGCACAAAAAAAAAATCGGTTTTGAAATCTGTCGTTCATTGATAAAATATTTTTTCAACAAATATAGGTGTTCCATCCATTGGCATGTAAAATTAAAAAAAAAAACAATTATATTACACTCGTTTAATCCATAAGGTGTATGCATATATATGTATCCTCAATTTAGAGCATAAGATACTTGTAAATGGGGCACCGGGTGCGAGCCTTGTGGGATTTTAGAAAAATCCAAGCATTACAAATAAAAATCTGTAGATTTCTAAATATACCACTATGTTAACTTTGCGTAAACTACCACATAGCTTAAATGCTTCTATAAATGTTCGGAACCTATTGAGTTCGGGTCTTATATTTTTAAACAATTAGATTCATCACTATTGTTAAACTCTTTGTATACTATGAAATAATATTTTTTTGCCAACTGTTCTATGTATGATTTTAACTATTAGTTTATATACCCAGAAAAAAAGTATTGCTGTTCCTCAATCATCACTCTACTAATTATGGGTATTATCCTCCACTGTTCAGAATGTCGAGACTTGTTAACTCAAGCCATGGTCTCGAAATTTTCGGTACCAGTCTAAATGATTTTTGTCATTCTTTACGACTCGCAAAAATTTGACTTGACCTTGGCTTTGACTTGAATGTTCTTTCTTATTTTCTTTTTTCTTTATTCTTATTTTGTCTTATTTTTGTCATTGTTTCATTATAATATTATGTATGTACTATTCTTTCTCTGTTGCTCTTTTTCACATTTCGTGTTAAGTATTTTTTTAAATTGGGCAATAATCCGTTAGTATATAAATAAATAAACATAACTCTTGAAAGTGCAATACTTACTAAAAATAAACTTTTTGTGAAATGAATCAAGGATCCTACCGTATTGTCATGGTTGCCATCAAAGCCAAGTTTCATTGAGTCCCTCCCTCGCCAATCTCAAAAATAAAATAATAATTACTCTAACACATAAAAACATCCCGAGTGACTTACATCATCTTTGGCAGAGATCAAAAGATCCAACTCAGAAGTGTGGGGGGAGAAGGGGTGGAGAGGGTGTGAATTAGATTGTAAATACAGGCAACCTGCTTGGGCGGGGTGTTTCCAGAACCAAAACTCATTACGTTTGTCGATTATTCATGAAAATAATTTATATTCAGGCCGGTAACTTAGAGATGAAACACGCACAGCCCGCCGTCGTAAACACATAGCGCAAACAACATTGCAAGTTGGCGGGCCTTGGAATGATCATGTGCGGATTTGTTTAGCGTCCACTGATGACAGATTACAGACGAACCTTCTCCGTTTCGATAGTTCACCCGTTGGATGCTGAAATTATAACAATGTTTCCCAGTCCGGATTTCATTTATATGCATATTTCCGGGCTCTCGGTGGACCTTTCTCTGGTCCGTGCTTTAATAAAATCTTGAATGTTCAATTAAGTCCTTGGTGATTAGGAAATGTGATACTTCGTATATTCACATTCATACAACGCTTTGATTGTTGGACCAATCTCATCAAAATAGTGTGTCGCCCCTAAAATCAACACATGTATATCTTAGGAATCTAAATATTATAGTTCATTTTAATTCTAGTTTAATATTAATTCTCGACTTTGTAAGAAGTCGAAGGATATCCGTAAAATATAAATAGATGGTTTATCCAAGACACCATCTAGGTATATAATATGTGCTCGGGTAGAGATTTGTATACCATACAAAGATGGCAACCAAATCGGAAGAAAAAATGATAAATTATATCAATCATTTTCAATGAAGAATGACAATGAAGCGTTACTCCCGGATAGAGTAGAGGTTCCGAGTTCGAGTCTCGCTCGCGACCGTTATTTTTACTGTTTCATATTTACGTTGAAGATTATTGATGTTTTTTCGATAATTAAAATAAATATCATTAATTAGTGAAGGAATACTAAAAATCTTCAAGGAACATTAAAACCAAATATTTTGACCAAGACTTGAACCCAGAACCTACACACTATCCGGGTGAGGCGCGTCTTCCACTTCCCTCACCTGAACCAATTCACTAAGCGTTATTTTTAACAATCACAAATCCTTTCTGAAATGTGTTAATATTTTTGATTTTTGTAATTTTAAATATTTTTGGCAACCGTCTTTACAATCGTGAGCAATGTTCTATTCTAACACAATTGCAAAAATAGATGGTATCATGGACAGAATTATCTATTTTTATTTTTACAGAAGTCTTTGACTTTTTGCAAGTCAAGAAATATAAAAAAAAATAAGGTGACATTTTAATTTACATTAATTAACAAATCATACGCATTGCAAAACTAATGAAACGGTAATAAAGTGTATTGCTACGACCAGTATTTGAACTTGAGAACCTTCAGCTAACTGGGTAGGGTCGAGGTTACCTTACTTGCCGTGATTAGTCAATACCTTTATCCAGAAACAAACATAATACAAGGACGGGCAAATAAATCAGACTACCAAAAAATTGAAAATCCAATACGCAAAACAGTTTATTTTATAAAGGGACGAAATATTATAGTGCGCTGCCCGAAACAATCAAAATTACACAATTAATTTTAAACAGTTGGTAAGAACCATATAAAATCTATTAGTACGAGTATGTTATATCAAGTAGTATATAAGTTATAATAATTTGTTCTATTTAATATTGTCAAAAAGCATATAAGTTATATTTAGTTATTTTGTAAGCATTGATGTACAAATCACTTGAATAAAACTCAGTATATTTTTAGCAAAACAGTTTCAAGAATTCACCTTTCTACCGCCTCTAAGAATAGGCATGAATTCGTAAAGAAAAAAATAATATTCAGCACTTTTGCTTAAATAAGCATGTTGGCTTTTTACAAACAGAAATTTATGTGAATTTAGGTATTTCAGTTTTAAAATTCTGCTATTTATTTTGAAATTAACTAACTTATCTTGTTACATTCAAAACCTTTCCCGTCGATGCATAAAATACATATTGAGTAAGACTCTCGCAAGAACACAATGACACAATCTGAAATAGTAAAACAAAGATTTTACTTACAAGCGACAACAGATTGTTCATCGCCCACAGAGCACTTTATCTCTCGGTTCACACCTTGCTTTTTTCCTCCCACTCTGTTATTTTAATGCTTAATTAAATTCCTTCTTTTTCTTTGCGGGGAAAAAAGGCGCCGCTAATTCTGCTTAAAACTTTGCCCAAACTTAAGCAAAGATGGTAAAGTTTTCTTTGCTAAGTATTATTAAGGGACGGAACGAGCTGAAGTTGCGCTGAATACACTCACCTACCTGTACAGCCAGGCAAAATTTCTTCATCTCGGCTTCGTCTTAATACGTACCTTATGTACACAGATGTTATAAAACTGTATGTACACTGTACACAGGTTTGCGCATATGTAATGGAGGCTGAATGCTAATCTGGATGTTGTAATTAGTTTATTATGATAATATTTATTTTAAAGTTCGGCTATAAACCACTTTTACTATTTTTTTAAGTCTTTGCGAAGGCACTACTGCTTTTTTTCTGTTGGATGCGTACATGTATGAACTTATAAAAATGTAATGAAAATGAAATAATAACTTTATATCAGACCACAGATTTTATTTTAATCTCTATGACCGACCGGTTTCGTTTAGCCTAAGCATCATCAGAGTACAAAATTTAAAATAAATATGCATAGGTCGGTCATAAAAATCAAAACGAAATTTGTGGTCTTATACACAGTAATTATTTAATTTTCATTAAATATGTCAAACCACAAAGTGATTGCTTTCTGCAAAAAAATAATAATGTTTTCACAGGAATCTAATCGACAACCTTCCGACTCAAAGCAAATGTTTAAATTGTAATATTACATAATAAATAAGTACCCAAAATACCCGAGTAAAAACTCAATTTTCCTAAATCCTTTTTTTATGATTTGAAAAATGTGGAGCAAAAATTATGGAATTTTGAATGGAAAATAGTTACATTAATATATAATTATCAAATAAATATACACAGATTTGCTAATACCATGACACCAGAACTCACCGTTCAAGAGTTTTTGCGAAAAAAATTCAACAGATTTTTTATTTTTCAATTAAACATATACTCGTATATCGTCGCTGGAAAGGCAAACGGGCTGAAGTGCCATTTTGGGAAGTTTAAACCAGAGCACTTAATTTTTTGTTTGTTTAACAATAAAATTCAAAGTCTTCCGTACCTGGTTGGATTTTGATAAAAAAAGTTAACTCAATGCTCTCACTGAGTTATCTGAAGCGACAAAAAGCGAAAAAAGTCTCAGACTTGTGTCGCTTGAGTCAAGCCTTCTCTAAAATGTTAAATATATTTTAAATGGGTGAAGCGCCACAAAAGCATTTAGAAACAAATGAGAGTCAGAGCATTCGATGCAGAAAAAAACTGATCGAAACTGCATTTTCAACTCATTTTTTAAAACAAATTGTCACTTAAGCCTTTTGATTTATGATGAAAAAAATAAGTTTTCACATGAAAAAATACCCTTTTCTTAAATGAAAAATTCATTCATTAACAAAGCCTCATTTTTTTACTGCGGTGTGTGGTAGTGGGATTTTCCCAGGACGCTTAGAAGGCTTTTAAATGAAGCCATCAGCGTGATGGAGCACCCCACCTGTAGCCAGCAACAGCCCCCGTGCTACCAGCCCCAGCCCCACAGCCTCCTCGCCCCCCACTCGGCCACTATACCAGCCAGCTGCCAGGAGAGACCACGATAAAAAACTTTATCAAGAAAAATAAATTATGTATGAATATTAATACAATGTAATATCAAGACCAGAGCACACGGCCATATTTTATGGTAAATATTCTTTAAAGCGTTATTAAAGCACGGCGAAGATATTAAAATCGCTTTAAGGAGGATGTTTGCCTACACAAAGTGGGTGGAGATTGTTTCGCGGAACTTGGAAAAATCTCCAATTTATTGCTTGACTAGGGTTTATCTCCCTTTGCGCGATTGATTGATCGCACAACGACTGCTCAAAGCTGATTTATTTTTTGCATTTACAAATAATACCTTAGCAAAGATTGATTGATTGATTGTAAAGAAGTTAACGTTTTGGAAAAATTTCAAGATATTTATTATTTTTGTGCAAATTTACAGACCTTTTTGTTAACATCCCCGTGCTGCAAATAACCCGACAATATTTTGAAACACTTCAACTTTTTTTAAATATTTTTTTTATACGAATATCGCATAAGAGTCTCAACTGCTCTCAATAATAATAATAATATTTGGACGATTTGTATTGCGCCGTTTTTGTGAAAAATCACCTCAAGGGCGCTGTGCCGTCTAGAGCCAGTGAGACTATTGCATCCCCAAGTAGGGTATGTTGTGAGGCTGATAGTAGTGGGGAAGGGAAGGAGATTGAGAAGAGGAAGGTTTAGAAGTACCTGGCTATTCAGATCTGGTTACCAAATTCGGCTAAAGCCATTTCAAGCAACGTTTCGATTCTGAATGGTGGTCTTTCACCAGGATGATACTTAGAGTATCTACCACTCTGGAACGTGCCGCAAATATACCTTTTATCATTTTTATATGAATTAAATGTGTTATGACACATATTAATTAAATAATAGTTGTTGGCGCACGGCGGGTTTGAACCTGCGACCTTTGGATTCGTAGTCGAGCGTCTTACCACTCGACCATGGAGGCCGTCAACTACCATAAGTATACATTATAAGACGCTTGACTACGAATCCAGAGGTCGCGGGTTCAAACCTAGCGTGAGCAAATAAAATGTATTTAATTTACATGTGTCATAACACATTTAATGTAGCGTTGGGAAAAACTTAAAAGCTGTGTGAATGCTTCACGAACTGCTAGTTCCTTAAAATGAACCCTTCGCAGTAAACACTTCGATTGAAGTCAAACTCGCCAAAAAATAGTACTAGTCGGTAGAGATTTGATATCGAAAAGTACTAGCAAATCGATGAAAATTCCTCTCCAAAAAAAGCACTAGTCGACAAAAATTCCAACACTCGGAGAAGAACCAGTTCTTCGCCAAATCTTTGTAGTCGACCTTCAATTGAAGTGTGCACTACCGCAAAATGGAGTAGTTCTCTGTAGTCTTTGTAGTCGACCTTCAATTGAAGTGTGCGCTACCGCAAAATGGAGTAGTTCTCTGTAGTCTTTGAAGTCGAACTTTAATTGAAGTACTCAAGGATGGAGTACTTCTTTGTTGGCTTTGAAGTTCAACTTCGCAACTGAACTGCCACAAAATAAAGTAATTATTTGTAGCTAAATTAAAGTATTTGTTCAGTGAAAAATGAATGAAGTTTGAACTGCCCCAAATGAAGTAGTTCGCACGGAGCGGTCACAACGCTAATTTAATGCATTTAAATAATATAAAAGATATTTTCAGCACGTTCTAGAGTGATATGCTTAAATATCGCCCTGGCGAAATACCACCATTCAGAATTGAAACGATGCTTGAAACGGCTTTAGCCGTGTTTTGTGATCAGATTTGAATAGCCAGGTACCTCCTAACTTTCCTCTTCCCCATCTCCTTCCCTTCCCCACTACCTTCTGCCTCACAACATACCCCGATTGGGGATGCCATAGTTTCACTGTCTCTAGACGGTTGGAAGCAATTGGAATTCTTGTGCGGTATTCACTATAAAAATGAAAAGTGAAAAATGTTGCTTGTGCAATGATGGAATAGTTGGCCAGCAGAGGAATTAAACCCACGACGCCTGGGTGGGCACCCGATACATTTAATCACTCAGCTACGAACCGGTTAACTATTTTTTCTTCAATTATTAAAACAATGCAAAAATATGAAAAACAAAAGAAGGCACAAGGCAAAAAAATAGGTTGCGACCGAGACTTGAACTCAAAACCTCAACTTTATCCGCAATAACGTTTCTGCCAATTGAGCTACCGAAACCTTTTGATATATTGTGATTTTAAAATATTTTTGTTGTTAAAATTTAAAAAAATAGGTTTGTAGTATTTGGTTTTTAATATTATGTGGTAATGATCAGTGACTCGCATAGCAAAACAAAGTTTTTCCTGTCTTTTTCTAAGTAACAATATTTTAATAATTTATTAGCACTAAAACAGAAGCAGCAATAGAGCGTGTCTTCTTCACACTTACCAAAACCAAAAGTTTCATATGATGTTTATTGATTACGTCTAGTACGATTCCTAATATAAGAATGACTTTGATTTAATGAAAATTAAATTTTAATTTTCATTTACAAAATTATTAATTGTTTTATTGACTCACCTTCTCTGTTGCAACTTATCCAGTTCAACATTCCTTGCCGTAGACTCAGAAACAATGAATTGCTGTTCCTCAATCATAACAAAACTAATTATGGGTATAATTCTCCAATGTTCAGAATGTCAAGACTTATTAACTCAAGCCTTGGTCTTGAAATTTTTGGTAGCAGTCCAAATGATTTTTATCATTCTTTACGACTCTACAAAACTTTAACTAGACCATGGCTTGAATGTTCTCTCTTATGTTTATTCTGTCCTATTTTTGTCATCGCTTCATTTATTTATATGCATGTGCTATTCCTTCTCTGTTGATCTTTGGTACCATTTCGTGTTTTATATGTATTTTTTTGTAATTGGACTTTAGTTCGTCAATTTATAAATAAATAAATATTTCCTTCCGAGAAATCAGTGTTGGTATATATTTTATACGATCGTTTTTAGGACGATGGAACAGTTAAAGGAGAACCAATAATAAAAGCAATACGTTATGTTTTTTGAACACGCATTATGTCACTTAAATTCAGTCACGTCATTAGTTTATACATTTCGCTTTAATAAAACCGGAATGTTTTATATTTATTGTGGACATTAGTCGAGGATGACATACCGCGTTCTGAACTCAGTGACGTAGGTAGTTATTGAATAAAGCTTGATTCGTTTTGCATCCCGGGACCACTGCGTCAATATAATAATAATAATAAATGGATAACTTTTGTAGCGCCGTTGTGGTGGGAAAAGCAGGGCGATTTTCAAATTAATTTATCTAACCTATAACTTATCACTTTAACATATAAATAATTCCTTTCAGTTAAGATTTATTAATAACGGCTTACAACCTTGGAGTAAAAATATATGGAGAGAGAGCTAATTCTTTTTACCCAACCTATACGAATTTGGAATAAATCACTTTTTCCGGGTTTTTACGCCGTACACCATGAGAAAGAAAGAGACAGCAAAATTTCCCAAATTATCACACCGCTTTAAAGTAAGGATTTTGTTCGTGTCCTGCGTCTCCGTTGACTCCGCCCACACGTTTTTTAGTTTATATTTTGTTTATAATACTGTGAAAAAGTGGTTTTACGAATAAACAAAAACGTCATGTCGACATGTGCTATGAATGGATGTATAAATACCATAGTCCTAGTCCTAGCCACGCCCAAGTCTAGCCGAGTTTGGCAAAACTCATCAAAACTGTCTATAGCAGCGCTCTCTCTTGTATATAATTGCACTGAGTTTACAACTAATATTTTCAATTAGCGATTTACAATTAGTATTTATAGCTTGTAACTTACTATTAAGTATAAATTATAACTAACATTTCGTTATTATTATTTCATTATTGCTCCACATTTTTGTTACTGTTCAACGATTTTTTTCTTGTGTAACGACAGATAATAAAATAAGTTTAAAAATATAATAGGTAAGCACCTTTCAGGTGATATTTCACACAGATGGCACTATATAAATTAGCCAAGTATTACAAAAATAACTCTCGTTTGAATGTAAGTATTTGAAAAATATATTAATCACAGATTTTCATATTTGTATTGTTTAAGTGCCACTGCAAATAAAATAATAAAAGTACATTAAATGTAGTCGGTAATAAATAATCGAAAAAACAGTACGTACTTCGATAATAATTGTCAATATTTTTCACAAAAATAATTTGTTTTTTTTTTTTTTTCAATACCAACAATAATTTCTGCGAAAGGAAGAACGGAATGAGTAAAAAATTTTTGAGTTAAGTATGCAGAATTCTTCCCTAGATACTTATATAGCCAGGAAAAATAAGATGTGTCAGATAATAAAATAAAGAGCGATTCTTTTTTGAAAAGGACTTATGACATGATTGTGTGAAAAAAACAAAATTCCTAAATATATTTTTTGGCTCTCCTGAAAACCCGCGTTTTTTACTTATTCTGTTCTTCCTTTCGCAAAAAGATTTAGACAATATCATGTCCTCTAAGTGCAAACTGTATCTTTCTCGAAACTAGAAATACATGAAATGATTGTGTTTTTCTGAAGTTATCTGCCAAGTAAATATGCTTATGTATATTATCTCTGTCAATAATAAAACATAATAATAATATGTCATAGATTATTAATGCAGTTAATAATAGGATGGAGTTACGATTTAAACAGCGCTTTTGACGTGCTTTTTCACAAAAAACGGTGCCATACATAATTATCCAAATATTACTTTTATTGTTATTAACAATTCCTCAGCGCCGTACTGTAACCTTTTTTTCAGAAATATTACTGATTTTGAGACCTGCTTTTGATTTGTGTTTTTGCTCATTGAAATAAATGTATTTTTAGTACCACAGTCTAAATTCATGAACATGTTACAACAGTTTTTAAATAAAAGAATATTCAAATTTCTTCGAAAATCGAACTTAAAAACATTTTTATAAATGTAAAATCACGAGTTATTCTTACGATTTTATCTTTTTTTCGTGGTTTTCCATACCAAAATTTAAAAAAAAAAAACTTGGAGACTTTTCAGAATTCGTAAAAAAGAATTGTCTGCATTATTTATAAGGTAAGTACATTAAAGACAAAACGATATCCTGAAAATGGGAAAAAATATGCCGCTCTCCCATAGTACTCAAGTTTCCGGTTGTCAAAGGAGATATTATTAAATCTAAGAAAAAGAAGAAGAATCTATTTGAAATTGGGTAAAATATGTTATGATTTTCGTTAAAATTTTCGGTGAAAGCGGGAAGCTCTATTGAGCTCGGAGGACTGAACGCTGTTGGCGCAAATAAAAAAAATTGACCAACGAAGCGAACCCAGCAGTTCACAATGGGGTACTTATACCAACCCTGGTGTATGGCAGTGAGACATGAAACTGGCAGAGGAAGGATGAAAGCATACTGGATGCTATAGAAGTGAGATCCCTGAGGCGTTAGTGCGGTAAAACCGTGTGTAAAAGTGTTAAAAATGTGGATATCCGGAAAGAATGCAAGGCAAATGTAAGTAAAATATAGCGAATGAACGAAGAAAAAAGTGTGATAAAAATATATGACGCGAAAGTAAATGGTAGAAAAGTTCGGATACGCCCTAGGAAGACTGACACGATTGAGTTGGGTCATGTCAAGAGTTAGAATAATAGAATAGTATGGATGAGACAATGTATGAATGTGAATAAAGCAAGGAGTGTGTGCCAATACAGAGTGTTATGGCGGTCCACCTTTTCTGCCTACGCCTCCGAAGAAATTGCATGACGGTTAGTTAGTTATGATTTATTCTAAAATACCAGGAGCACAAGCGAGTGAAAGGGTGACTATTTCTTAAGATGTTAGTTTCATGAATTTTCATTCATTTTGTCGTCAATTTCGGGCATTTCTCAGCGTTTTTGGTATACGGAGCGCAGAAATTGACAATAGTAAATGTATCAGGTACGTGAAGTTAAATTCCTCACTAAATACATTGCTAAATGTTATGAAATAATCAATCGCCGACTTCTGCGTTCTGCGCTCCGGATACCTAGACATATTAAATGTAAATGGAGTATTAATACCAACCCCGATGTATGGCATTGAGGCATAGAACTGGCAGAGGAAGGATGAAAGTAGACTGAATGCTGGAAAAATGAGATCCCTGAGGCGTATGTGCGTAAAACCATGTATGACCATGTTAATAATGTGGATATCCGGAAAGAATGCAAGGCTGAGGTAAGCGTAACGAATAAGATTAAGAAATACACGCTGTTAAGATTACGATAAAAATACTAACTGGACAGGGTTTGAGGCATTTATTACAATAATACTGTATTATACTTGAGAAAATATCGTGAGCCCTAAGGATTCACTTACCTTTTTAAATGCCCTCCCAGTTAGCTTCAGTCGGTAGAACGGATTTTTTCGTGTTTCAAATTCGTTTATTTTGATTTAGAGAGGATCTTCTTCTTCTTTGTTAAAAATGGGGGTTACAAAAGGGACCCATACTTGCAGGGTTTAAGTAATTTTAACAATAACATCTAAAATCTCTCTCATATTATATTTGAGAATATTGATTCAACGCCCAGGAAAAGCTTGATCAACTTGGTGGATAACGTTAAAATTGGGTACTCGTAGAGACTATTGTACTAAATTGTTCAATTATCACCCATAATGGAAAATGCGTGGATCCTGCGCGCTCGGAATCCTTCCGTCCATTCTGATAGTCGAGAAATCCCGTTAATTCGCTCCTCGATGGCGGCTGCCGGGGATCGTAGCGACTCGGATTATCCATCGCGATATTTAATTCAATTTGCTATTTCACCATAGGCGGTAAATACTGTATTGACTCTTAAAACGTTAACTGCACTATTCGGCGTCTACTGTGAAAACTATAATATTCACTCTGTTTCGCGGTCGCACGTTGATTAATCTTCCCGGCCGTTTCAGCCCGGGCTTGTTGGTCGTTTTGCCCCCACTTTTTGGCTTTTCAGGGGGGCAAATAGACAAAATATTACACCATATTAAATAGATTTTTAACTAGCGTGAAAATTCAAAATCGCACTGGATCGAATTTATCGTGCTTCATAACAACGCTTATATGGTTTGGGCAGTAAATAAACGAAAATTAGAGTGTGAGAAAAATAATAACACGGAAGTGATTGGAAAAATAAGTCGGGGACGCCCAAGGAAATCATGGAACGATTGAGTGAATTAAATACATGAGTCGGGATATGTCAAGATTAAGACTAACAGTTCATTGTAAATTTGCTCTCATGCTCTAAAATCGTAAAAAAAAGTTAACAATTGTGTCCATCTGAAAAAACCTGTCAGGTAAGTATGTTCCTGTTTATTTTCTCTTTATATATAAATATTAATATCAACTGGAAAAAAAAGTCTGTACAGCGTTCTTGAGATGATTTTTTACAAAAACGGCGCCATACAAATCATCCAAATATTATTATTATTAAGATTATGCATGATAAGATGTACGAATGTGAATGAAGCAAGGAGTGTGTGCCAAGACAAAGTTGAATGATAGTCCGTTCTTTCCGCCGGCGGGAAAACGGTGTGACAGCGTAGAAAATTATAAATGCCCATATTCATACTACCCATGTTATATTCTACCTAATTTACATGTAAGCTGCTGGTCTCCAAATAAAATAAAATAAAGTCGGCGCAGTATCCCCAGCGTCCCTCACTTCAACAAATAAAACTATTACAGCAGAAACAAATGACTTAGAACAAATCTCCCCCCATTTGACTCTCGGAGTTACATTCACTAAATAAATACAGATCCGTACAGTGGTCCGACCGCATTGTAAAGCTGGCCAAATTAGTTAATTTGATCACAAGACGAGGAAGTCTGTGGCGATACGGTAATGGATGAATGGGAGGACCCGCGACCACATGTTCACATTTGTAGCTTCTACCCCCCGCCTGCCTGGCTGGTCCATTGTTGGGATGCAGCGAGTTTCGTATTTATTGCGGTAGGCACCGTGTAGCACCTTGTCACTATTAAGGTTGAAGTCCCCCAAAAAGTGTTTTATATTTATTTTCTGCGTATTTTAGTTTTATCCAATAAAATCTAAAAGGTTTACATTCGAAAACAATGACGTTTAAACACATATTTTTTTATGATTATTATTAAAATTTATTAACTGTAGAATGGGCATAATAAGGGAATGTATCAATTATGATTATCTTCTTTGTCACCTTAAATTATTTAAAATTATCTGAACGTAGAATAATAACCGACTTCACTTGCTTATATAAAATTATAAATTAAATGTTTGACAGCCTTGAACTATTATACTTGATTGCATTCCATGTTCCTGGAAGGACAGTTGCAAGTACTAAGAGTATAAATACTCTAAGTATACCTTAATAATAATAATTGGCTGATTTATATAGCGCCGTTTTCGTGACAGAAATATCACCTCAAGAGCGCTTTACAGCATAATTAACATAATATTGATATTAAGACTTAATATTTACTTATAACTAGTGACTTACAACTAACAAATTTACATTTTAACAAATATATATACTGGTTGTTGCCCGTGCTGTTAGACCTAAGGTAGAAAAAAATTGACTAAGCAATAGTAAACAGTATAGCACTCGGACTGAGTGATCAAAATTCTAGTGAAGCATATTGTCGTTATTGTGGGTATGATAATTTAAAAAGGTGAGTCTTTAGTTTTGCTCTGAACTCAGTTGAGCTGTCGATCTTTCACAAATTGACAGTACTTACCATATTATTGTGACAATTCTACTTGAACCTAACAATATTACACTTTTATGCGACGAATGCAACATCTGGGAAACAAATACTCCGATGTTGTTGATATATTTAGTACTTCAATATCACAATATTGAAGTTACCGTTTTTTTTCATCCGATAGAGCTTAATTAATTGTAGAAACTATTTAGTTCTGAATGTACCTATTATTCAATACATTTTTTTTCATTCTTGTGCAGTATTTTTTCGCACTGATAATGAGTATATTGTTTAAAAAAATGGTAATATTTTTGTAAAAAGTCTTTAACAGGCGTAAATAAATAACTACGTGCATTGTGTAGTTTTTTTTAAAGTACCTACATATTACAGGAATGGTTGTACCTACTAACTTATTTTTATATTTATTATGCTTGGTATTATACACGCATTATATTATTTTGTGAAATTTAATGTGGAAATATAACTGATTAAAATAATGTAATTGAAAAACCTACGCTGTAATTAACTAGTAACTTATATTCCTTCTAACTTGTTAAAAAATCTTTCAATTATGTTATAAGCTATTAATTTATTTCATTACTTTGTACAACTTAAAATGTATCTACATGTAAAAGCTTTCAAGGCGTCAACAAATAAATAAAACTGCACAAATTGTTGGCGACTCGTCAAGAAAATTTAAATATAATCAGAGAAATGAAAAAATAACTTCGTATAAGACCACAGATATTATATTGATTTTTATGACCGCTTAGCATAAGCACCATCGGGGTATAGTTTTAGTTTGATTTTGTATCCTGATGATGCTTAGGCAAGCGAAACCGGTCCGTCATAAAAAATAAAATAATATCCGTGGTTTTATACAAAGTTATTTTTTCATTTCTTTAATATGTCAAACCACAAAGTGATTAAACATAATTAATTGAATACGTATATTGTATCGACTCTTATTACATGGACCATTGTATACCTATTAAAAATCCTGATTGTCTAAGAGAGCAATTTCAAGTTTCTTTTGATCACTGTAATGTGAAGTAATTCAATCCAAATTTTAAGCAATTCTTTTCATTTTATGTATTATTTAATATTTGAAAATATTTGCTATGAATTTCGATTAATTACGCAACAATAGGAATTTTGAAGATAAAACTTTTGTTTGTGTGTGTTTTTAATTGTCTATGATTTTTTACATGCCTTAAACGTGGAAAAATGGACATACGGATAGACGACCGAAATAACAAAATTGTTTGTCAGCAGTGAAAATTTGAAAGTTTATTTATTATTTGAGAGTAACTGTTAACGATTCCAGATCTCCCCCTTCCAGAAAATATACTGCTGGACAAATTGTGTTAATCTGATTGCTTTCTCTATTTGATTACTAGCGATTCATTTTGTGGCTGTTAGGGAAGGATGTCAAGCAGTTGGATGCGTTTAAGTTGGTATTAACTAAATGCGTGTAACTTTTACCGATGAGAGATTTGTTCGCACATGGCCACACACTTACAAAATATGATGCAACACATTTGTGTAAGATAAGTAAGTAGGTACAATTTGTAATTAAAATAAGAATTCGGACATTAAAAAAGGTAGGAGAGGGAGGTCTTAAGAATATCTAATAATATTTTATTCAATTCAACGTGTCTATGTTACGATATATTTTAAAGGTGTGATTCATTTTCAAATTTCTTTATATTTATTTACAGTAACGTATAGGTGTAAATCAATTTGAGTTATGTAATTCTTACAATACATCGCGTATACAGAATACAAAGCATTACCTAATGAATTAAAACTCCCAGTTGCAAACAAAAAAATATTGGCAAAAGCAATTAATGGATATTTTCTCAACAACTTTATAATTCAGTGATAACATATTTTTTCTGTAAAACCTTTATTTGTGTGAATATCTTTATCAAGGGTCAGCACTAAAAACTGACACTAAACGTTATTTTCTAGCATTCTATTAAATGAAATCCTACAAATGATGTATCTGAAAATTTTTGGTTGAAAAATGTATGAGGTTTGAAGTGAATACAATTTTACAAATATAATCCTTAAAATTCTATGAAAAACTTAATAAAATATCAATAAAAGGCGCAGTTTTGAAACCAGAAAAGGCATTTTTTAACGTTTTACCTAAAATTCAAGTTTGCTTTTCATAAAGAATTTAAAAGATTACTATTTAGTAATTGTAGTCACTGGAAACTTCAGATATTTTTCTAGCTACCCATATAGAATTAACAGATGAATCATTACAGTATTGCTTTTACTAGAAAGCAAAAAAGTGTATATATTTGGGTGCTGACCCTTATTGTATAATTCACATTAACTCTTATGAGTCTATTTTTAATGTATTAACTATTCTTTTCCCCTTTCTTTTGTACTCTTATTTTAAAATTAGTATGTTGTTGTAAAAATATTATTCCTTTTTGTTTAATAATTTTGTACTTCTTTTATAATTAAATCATTAGGAATAAAATATCAAAAATGTGTGTTTTAGTATCACATTATCATTTTAATAAATAAATCATGGCGTTTTCCAAATTCAATAAATACACATTTTCAGCAGCAAATTTTTGCAAGGCCAAATATCTTCTGTAGATTTCTGATTAGAATGCGATTTGTTTTTCATATTTCGAATTTTTCTTGACCTTATGTAGGTTCCCTGGAAAATCTTTTGTTGCTTTAAACATGTAATAAGTACATGATTGAAGTACATTTCTAAACGAGAACGGCCTGATTATTTATTACAAAACAGGGAAGGTCAGCTAGATATTGTTCACTCATAAATATAACAAAAAGTACTCAAACTTAACTAACTTACCATGACACCGTTTCTCGCAGTGGTAAGCGGAGGATGGATCGCAATACAACTCTGTCGTGGCATACATTACTTGCTTTATACACATTCACACATCGTCTCAAACATAACCTTCTGTTGTTCCGACTCTCGACATGGCCCTATTCAAGTATTTAACTCACTTGATCGTGCCATGTCTTCCTCAGACGCCCCCAACTTCTTCTCACACTCTTTTTCTTCGTTCATCCGCTCCACATTCTCAAATCACCTAAGCGTCTCTTTCTGAATCCTATTCATTACGCTTACACCAGCCTTACACTCTTTCCGGATATCCACATTTTTAACACGGTCATACATGGCTTTACCGCACATACGCTTTAGGGATCTCATTTCTAGAGAATTCAGTCTACTTTCATTCTTCCTCTGTCAATTCCATGCCTCACTGCCGTACATCGATGTTGGTAGGTAAAAGCACATTTTAAACTGTAAGTTCGCTTCTTTGGTCAATTTTTTGTTTGCCCCAACAGCTATCAGTTGATGGAGTTTCCTGCGTTCACCCTTTTTTCAATATTCTCAAAGCTTGTACATTGAAAATAAGTTTTAATTGCGTTTACCGTTTTTTTAGATTTAGGAAATTTTGCAACCGAAAATTTCCTAAATCTTAACGTTGATTTTTTCTTCACATAATATTTCAATTTGATTCCTTAGCAACCACGAGTTGACATAATTTTCCTAAGATCTCCTCCCCTACACTAGACCCGTCTCAAAGCTCCAGATGAAAGCTAAAATGGCCGACTATCTCTGATTTAGATAAAAGGACACTAGACAGTATAAACGAGTCGAAGCACTCACCGGATTAGTCGACAAAATAATGTAATGACATAAAGAAGTGAAGTGTCCCGCGGAGCCAAGTGTATCTCCCCGTCTCTCAGTCGCCGTCCCCCTCTAACATGGTAATGTATTTTTATTTGATTTAAGTCTCTCTCGTTAGCAAAATGAAATTTCATTTTGATATTTTTACGATTTTCCTTGATGGAAATTTTCCAGAAGTAAAATGTATTTTGTCTAAAATGTTTCTTGCTTGCGAAGACGGAATTAACTTCATTAAGATCAATTCTTCTTAAATAAGTACAATTTTTAGTTTAATTTTCCAGGGACAATGAGGCAATAGAGCTCCTATACCGAAGGTAAACTCTTTAACATAATACATATAAAGCCTTCTTAACCGGTGAACATTTGTACACAGCTGAAATAAGCACCACGTAAGAACGGGTCGTTTTTACGACTAATTTAAGTGCTCAAAAACTTCAACAGTGGTTCAGACGCTCGGCTACAAATTCAGAAGTCAAGGGATATACTCGCAATGTGCACAAATACATTTAAATTATTATGCGTTAGTTCACAACACAAAATGGGAAAAAGAGCAACAGAGAAAGAACATCACATACATAATATTAAATGAAGCAATGACAAAAATAGGACAAAATATACATAGGGCAGAACATTCAAATCAAAGCCACCGTCAAGTCAAAGTTTTGGTAGAGTCGTAAAGATTGTCAAAAATCATTTAGACTGCTACCAAAAATTTCAAGAACATGGCTTGAGTTAACAAGTCTCGATATTCTGGATAGTGCAGAATGATACCCATAATTAATAGAGTGATGATTGAGGAACAGCAATTCATTGTTTCTTAGTCTACGGCAAGGTGTGTTGAACTGGATGAGTTGCGATTAAGAAGGTGAGTCAATAATACAAAAATTTAATGTCTAATACGAGAGGAAAGAGGGTACCGGAATCAACAACAACAAAAAAACACTCGAATTGAATAGAAAACCGTAGAATCGCTGAGAAGTATTCCTTTTATAAATTTGTCCCAAATAGGGTAGAAGCAAGGCATATTACATGCAACACAAAAAAATCAAATAGATATATTCGACACTCGGATGAAGTTCAAAAAAGTTCCACCATTCTGGACAGTGGAGAATGATACCCATAATTAGTAGAGTGATGATTGAGGAACAGTAATTCATTGTTTCTGAGTCTACAAACTTCAATTTGCTGCACGTTCCAGAGTGGTACATATTCCCAGTATCGCCTTGGCGTAAGACCACCATTCAGAATCGAAACGTCGCTTAAAATGGCTTCAGCCGTGTTCGGGGGCCAGATCTTGATAGCCAGGTACTTCCAAGCCTTCCTCTTACCCGTCTCATTCCCCTTTTCACTACCTTCAGCTTCACAACATACCTAATGCGGGTGCAATAGTCCAACTGACTCCAGACCAACCCAACCCAAATACATGTAAATGTACTATATAGACCCTTATTTTCATAGAAACACTTTATCATTAAGAAAGCAGAAGAATCCTTTTCACAAACCTAACCAAACTTTTGCGATTATATACGGGTTTAAACTGGTTTTATTACAACAGTTTAAGCTCAGTCGAAGCCTGCGGCTGTTCGTCTTTTTTTCCTATTCATCGTGTACATACAGTTCCCTGGTCACTCGAGATTAATGTGTTGACCTGATCCCGCAGTAACATTTTATTAGGAGAGGATTCTTCCAGGACGTTGAATCCATTGTGCTGCGGTCCGTTTATTAGTTCACTCTCCACCTTCTATCCCAGGCACTCTATCCGATGAAAAGACCTTATGTTAAACGACAAATTAAAGCCAATGCTACCTATCCACTTAAAATAAGACAAGTGTTAACTTATCCACCATTGATTGATATTATTGTTAAGTTACACGTACAGTTACAGTTACTTACAGTTACAGTTAGGCACGTTCCAGAGTGGTAGATACTCTAAGTATCGCCCTGGTGAAAGACCACCATTCAGAATGGAAACGTTGCTTGAAATGGCTTAAGCCGTGTTTGGTGACCAGATCTGAATAGCCAGGTGCTTCCCAACCTTCCTCTTCCCTATCTCCTTCCCTTCCCCACTACCTTCAGCCTCACAAAATACCCAATTTGGGGATGCCATAGTCTCACTGGCTCTAGACGGGAGCAGTTGAGACTCTTGTGCGGTATTCATGTAAAAAGAAAAAAAAAGTTAAACAATGTGTTAAATTATATTGCTAATTTATTTAATTTATTTTTTTATAGTGAATACCGCACAAGAGTCCCAACTGCTCCCAGCCGTCTAGAGCCAGTGAGACTATGGCATACCCAATTGGGGAATGTTGTGAGGCTAAAGGTAGTGGGAAGGAAAAGGAGATGGAGAAGAGGAAGGTTGGGAAGTACCTGGCTATTCAGATCTGGTCACCAAACACGGCTAAATCCATTTCAAGAAACGTTTTGATTCTGAATGGTGGTCTTTTACCAGGGCGATACTTAGAGCATCTACCACTCTGGTACGTGGCGCGAATATACTTTATATTATTTTATATGAATTAAATGTGTTATAACGCATATTAATAAAATAAAAGTTAAATGCGCACGCCGGTTTAAACCTGCGAACCTTTAAATTCGTAGTCGAGCGTCTTAATACTCGTCCATGGAGGCTGTCGAAAGATGAAATGAGTGTTTAAACAATAATAATAAATGGATTACTTCTATAGCGCGGCTTTCGTGGGAAAATCCCCTCAAGGGCGCTTTACAACTTAATTCATCTAACCTATAACTTATTACTTATAATTAACGTATAAATTACAGCTTATATTTAATACCAATGGCTTACAAGAAAGATTTTCCACTAGCGATTACAATTATTAAGACTAATAGCTGGTAACTAACAAAATCGCCCCACTGTACATCACCGAACCATGCGTTCCAGAAAACATTCTTCTAAGGCAGTCGACTCTTAGATCAGCAACGTCGTCGGTTATCGGAAGGCTGATTGAACCCAAACGCAATCCAAATACTAAGTGTGGAGATCGCGCTTTCGGAGTATCGGGACCGAAGGCTTGCAATAAACTCCCTCCGGAACTAAGATGTCTAACGAGCCCAACAGAATTTCGGTCCAAACTGAAAACATACCTTTTCAGACTCTCATATCCTTAAATTCATTAAAAGAATCTCAACATAATCTGTCTCTCGACGAATCACCTTTAGATATACAATTTTTAACCAAACCCTGTACTGTAAGACAAATTCAGAAAGTCAATTTTTTTTTATTTCGCTCCCATGCCCTTAATCGGAAAAAAATAATAAAAAATAACAATCATAATTACAATTTAAAGTTAATAAGTGTGTCTATCTGATGGGACCTGCCAGGTAAGTGTGTTCGTGTATATTTTCTTATTTAAACTGGGAATTAATATCTAAGAAAGAAAATAAGATCTGTACAGGGCCCTTGAGGTGATTTTTCACAAAAACGGCGCAATACAAATAATCCAAATATTATTATTATTACTGAGACTTACTTCTAAGACCTATAGCTAGTGACTTAAAACTAATGACGTAATTCAATTAAAAATAATTGATTAGTACAAGTGGAATGACAAATTTATGGAAATGAGTGCCTGAAAAATAGAGTTAAAGTTTAATATGAAAACAAGTTCCGATTGCACAAGTGCATGTACTGCTTCGCGCTCCGTCTCGTGAATCATTATTCGATATCATTGCAAAACGGTTATAATGGGAACGAGAATATATATTCGCGTGTAAGTTCGGCCGACAGACCTGTGGGCGGTTAGCACAAAGGCCTGGCCATTACGGCGGGTTATTCCGCAATTCAAACGCATGACATTTGTCCTGGCAATAAAAGTTTTTATCACTTCGCCTCAATCATGAATGCGACAAATTGGTATTAATACGAGGGTTTAATACTGCATGAGCTTCGGCAAGGAAAGCATTTCTGCGCCGTTTAAACATATCTTTATTTGTTGCACGGCCGTAACAGAATTTATGTCCATACGTATCCGTTGTCTTGATTCTCTGGATCCGTTCAGCTGATGCCACTGAATATCTTTACTTGCAATAATCTTTCAGTACCTCATTCTTCCTGATTTGTCACTAATCCTTCAGATGCTTTAAGGTAAGACTCAACTATTGGCACTTTTCGTAGGATTTGCGGTGAATATGTTAAAAAAAACCTATGATTCTTACGATTTCAATTTATATCTGCTGTATAGTAACCTTATATGCTTTGTTCTAGTATTGTGAAATGTATAAATGTTTTTTTTTACCAGATGTGTGAATAAAATATTAACATACATCTAAATAAAAATACCCAAACACACTTTGCAACAGTATTAAATTAGGGATACGTCTGTACCTCAGAGCAATAATTTACAAGAGATAGCGCTGTAGAGAGAGCTGTAGTCAGTTTATACGAGGTTTGCCGGATTCGGCTAGACTTGGGCATGGCTAGGACAAGGGTTAGGGTATTTATACATCCATCATATCATTTGTCGACATAATGTTTTTGTTTATTCGTTTACCCATATTCACAGAATTGTAAAAAAATAAAATAGCATGTAACCTAATAAACCGTTGAGTTATCTCAATTTATTTCGCGTATCATCACGTGTGGGTGGAGTCAACGGAAACGGGACATGAAGAACATTCTAACAATACTTTAAAGCGGTGTGATAATTTGGGAAAATTTGTTGTCTCTTTCTTTCTCATGGTGTATGACGTAAAAACCCAGCGAAAGTGATTTATCCCAAATTTGTATAGGTTTGGTAAAAAGAATTAGCTCTCTCTCTCCATATATTGTTACTTCAAGGTCTCTACCCTATAATTTGAAATGAGAGAATAACCTGTTGTGGTGTCAAGACGTGGTATTTAAAGGAATACATTCTTAGAAAGCTGACATGTTTCAAAGGGGTCATTCTCACCCGAGAACAATAAGTTACATCTTTACAGTTTACAAATAATTACACCAAAAAGATAACAATAAAAATTGTAGTGGGAAGGGGAAAGAGATGGGTAAGAAGAAGGCTCGAAACTACCTGGTTATTCAAATCTCGTCATCAAACACGGCTAAAGCCGTTTAAGCAACGTTTCGATTTCGAACGGTGGTCTTTCACCAGGACGATACTCAGAGTGTCTACCACTATGAAGCGTGCCGAAAATATACTATATAATATTTGATATTAATTAACTTTATATTATTAATTGTTCCTGGCAGTACAGTTAAAAGACAGTACCCACCATATTATTGTGACAATTCTACTTTAACCTCACAATATTACACTCCTATGCGGCGAATTCAACAGCTAGGAAACAAATACTCCGATGCTGTTGATATATTTAGTACGTCAATATCACAATAAAAGTATGCCTTAGTACAGTTTTTTTTTCATTTATTTAATTGATCGTAGAAACTATTTAACTCTAGCTGTACCTGTTATTTTGATGCTATTTTTTCTTTCTTGTGTAATATTTTTTGTACTGTTTATGAGTATATTGTTTTTAAAAAAAGTTAATGTTTTTGTATTAAGCCTTTAACTGGCGTGACCCTGTACAAATCGCAAGTACGCCCCACTGTTGAATTTGGCAGCCACCTCTTTTCTGGAGCCCCTAAATACCTGAAAAAAAACCCTTGACTCTGTGCAGAAACGGGCGATCCGTTTGATAGATTCTCCTATCTTAACAAACGGATTGCAAACTTTGGAGCACAGACGTCGGGTGGGAATGCTGTCCTTGTTCTAATGTCCTTTGGCACCGGTGCATAGTCGGTAAACTCGCCAAACGCGCATTCAATATTTGTACACGGTTGACATTCAATACATGAGAACGGGTCGCTTTTACGATTCGTTCTTATGTTCAACAGCTCGGCTATGGAATGATTTGCCGGCCTCTGTGTTTCCTCCCTCCTTCAACATTGGTCTCTTCAAGACCCAAGTTCACTCCTTCCTTTCCTCAAAAAGACCCTCCACACAGCATCCAAAAAAAAAAAAAAAAAATTTCTGCACGCCGGGATTTAAACTCTCGACCTCTGGATTCGTAGACGAGATTCTTAACCACTCGACCACAGATGCCGTCGATGTGCGTAATCGAATTGCCAGACTGTTGAATATTTACTAGTTGCCATTAAAAATTGATCATTATTTGAGACCGCTTCATAAATCCGATCAAAAAGTTAACTATCAACAGCTTTCGAAAATTCCGCTGTCCAATTGTGTAAAAAAGAATCCACTTTCCGCTTTGTCGCTACCCGCTCTTTCCACATTTGTTGCTGCGAATATTTCTTTTGTCGCATAAAAATAACTGTCCTCTGTGTATTTAGCATGGCATATGCACCGTCATTTGTCATCGGGGCATTTAACAAACGACGGTTAAACTGGGAACTGCGACTGCGATGATTTATGGCCAGCCAGTTCTCAGTTCGCTTATTCATTATTATATTTGTATTTTGCTGACGGTGTGAGGCTCACTGGGGCTGTGGACAGGCCTGCTGAAAAAAAAAACGATTAACAATGCACCCGCGACAATTCGTCTGAGCTTTAAATGGTCTTTAAAACAACTGTCATTATTTGTATTGATGGAACGATCGCACAAGTTTTGGATTTTATTTTGACATGATCTTTTGATGGGGCGAGTTTTACATGTATAATTTAAGGAACTGATTTACTGAATCTTATTGCCTTTCATTAATCAACGAGAACTACTCAATATAAAATTCTATTTAGTCGTAAGAATAATATCAAGACTTATATTTTCAGATACTTGTACCTAGATTGCATGTAGTTGGTAATACATTCGCAAAAGTGACTGCTGTATTTAAATGCGCGAAATATAGATACAAGAAGGCTATAATATCATATACCTTCAATTAATATTAATTTAATGTAATCAAACAAATACACTACCTAACTAACCATCACTCCGTTTCTCCGCAAGGGTAGGCAGAGAGAACGGACCGCCATACAACTCTGTATTGGCACACACTCCTAGCTTCGTTAACATTCATACATTGTCTCATACATACTCTTCTGTTATTCTGACTCTTTATGTGGCCCAATTTAAGTATTTGATGCACTTGATCGTGTCATGTCTTCCTCGGGCGTCCCCGACTTCTTTCATTCACTTTCGCATTATATATTCTTTTCACACTCCTTTTTCTTCGTTAATTCGCTCTTCATGCCCAAACCATCTAAGATTCCCTTTCTTGATCCTTTTTATTACGCTTACATCAGCCTTGCATTCCTTCTAAATATCCATATTTTTAACACGGTCAGAATACTTACGTTTGCTACTTCTTAAAATTTTCATACAATCAAATAATTTTCACTTTCATCAATGTTAGATGTATCTTTATATGTAAAATTTGGTAATACCGGTCAGTAGCTGAGTGGACAAACGCGTCGGATTCCCACTCGGGCGTCGTGCATTCAATTCCTCTGCTGGCTAAGTCCTCTACCATTGCACAAGCAATCCGCTTCTTATGATGGCAGTAGGAGTTTTTCAAATATCGTCAGAACATTCGTAACTCGGGAATGTTTGTCTTTCTTTAAAACAAAAGAAAATAGCCTACATGGGCGTACGTAATAAAATAAATAAAGAAAGTAAATCACGTGTTCATCAAGCAATCACGTAAGACGGCATTATTAAAAAGTCCGACTTTCGTTGTTGCGTAACAATGGCTTGTTTTCTTTATTTGATCCGATTTAAATCTGCATACAGCCGCGTTGAAAAACTTAATTAAAAATTAAATACGTCCCGACACTCTATCAGTAATCTGACTTGACTAGCGCTCATCCCTCTGCACCCCCTGACGGGGAGCAGGACGCGACCCCCGCGACCAAACAATGCATTGCACACAACAATATAGCCACCAAAAACTCCTAGTATTTAAGGGTTAGTTAGGGAGAACCTCTGTGGGCATTTAGCACCCCTATTTGGGGGTATTTTAGAAAAGTATACTACGGTCGCAAAGGGGTTACAGGACGAATTCGTTTCGGGCGAATGTGGAATCTGCGGCGGTGGCAAATAGAGATCGTTTTGGCTCGTCGATGGTATATCGCTATCTTGCCAATTGTGGGGTACACACCTCGGCTCAATCACACATGGTTGCACGCTGCCAGATACGGCCGTGGAGGGTTGGGGCGATGAGGTATTTGGGTAGGGGGTTCCCGTGTTGAGCTTAATTATGAACGGATAGTTGATTCTGTAAAGGGGTTAAATTGAACACACTTGCTTTGTTATACACACAAGTATTGCTGACGAGATCTTGCTCAGAGAGAGATTTGAGTGGATAGTTAGGACTCGGGTACTTGTTGTTCCTTTAAACTCCCGACTAAGCAAAGCCTTTTACAAATTTCTTTAAATCGATATCGAAAGAAAAATACTAAATTTACTTTTCGTTGATTGATTCTCCCAGAATTTAATAATACCACCTTATTTGTAACCTTATTCCACTTTTTTTAAACTATCGGACCGGTTTCGCCTTAAAACAGGCATCTTCAGACTGGTACAATTTGAAGTGAATCTAAAGTTTCTGATATATACTATTTGCCTTCGGAATGGACGCTTATCGGCTCTTTATCAGAGTGGTACCAAAGGGGTAGGTACTCTTATCACCCTGGTGAAAGAGCATCATTCAGGATCGAAACGTTGCTTCAAATGGCTTTAGCTTTGTTTGATGATCAGATCCGAATAGCAAGGTACTCCTAACCTTCCTCTTGCCCATCTCTTACCTCTCCCTACTATCCTCAGACCCACGAAATTCTCAGATTGGAGATGCCATAGTTTCACGGACTCTAGACGGTTGGCAGCAGTTGGGACTCTGGTGCGGTATTCACTATAAAATTAAAACAAACAAAAACTATCACTTAATCTACAAAAGTAACCGGTAAGCAAGGATAAAATAATAATCTAATTAACATAAAAACGAATAAATAGGTTTGGAGCAGCATTTTAATAAATTATTAATTAATGTGTGTTCAAAAAATAAAATTTATTTGTGCACGCCGGGCCTTTGGATTCGCAGTCGAGCGTCTTACCACTCGACCACGCAGGTCGTCAAATACACGAAAAACATAGAAAAAAATGTATCAAGCTAATGATTCTTATACTTGCACATACTTCTTCTTTGCAACTGATAATCAACAAAATAATTTTCAGTGTTATCTTTTACTTTATATTACATTTTATATTACGGCTTTGTTGTATTATGCGAACTGTACTGATCCAGGTTTAATTAAGGCGTTAATAAATGAATTAATAGTTTTTTTGAATTTTTATACATTATTTAGAATGGTTAATTATTTCGAAATAAAATCCTTTTCTGTACATAGGCCTTATTTTTTAAGCATGTTTGTTTGTAAAATTGAAATAGTAAATATGTAAGCGTGAACCGCAGCAAATAACCTATTATTTGTAACTGCTGCAACACCTGCTCCAAACTATGCCATTCTACCCTTTGTGTGCCTTAAATATCTATTCCTCCCCACAGTACACCCCACCCCACGCCCCTGACCAAATGTTCAATCAATTGTTGGCAATGGGATATTTAAACTTTATTACGGCTGCTGAACGTACGAATTAAATACAGATTTTTTTAATATTGTAAATATTTGATTTTTAGCGTGACTTTGGATTTTTTACTTAAAATTAAAAAAAAAATACTGTAAAACATTTTATAAAAGAAACAAAGAAAGAAAATCAAATAGAATTTTTATCATTTTTTTAAATTTGTGTGTAAAATTTAAATAATACATAGTATATAACAAAATCAATACAAAAATAGTTTTTGTTGTAAATAAGCATAAAATGTTAAATAATCGAAAAAACCACGGCACACCACTGGAAGAACTCAATGATTAGTAATAGAAAGTCGAAAATTAATTATTAAAATCAGTTTTTCATCTTAGACATGTTGAATCGGAGTGAGTAATATTGGTGATTTTTTTTTATGCAAATGCCTAAATCAGTTGTGATATTAATTTTATCAAACAGATAAATATGCAATTACAGTGACTTATTTACTAACTAGCTAAAGAAGGCTTCACATTTTCAGTGTCCGAGGCTCTATTTAATTAATTTATTATTTTTTATTAATTTTGATATAAGAGTGATAGTGCTATGCCTGTCTCGCAAGGAAATCTTGCGTTGAGAGTAGGCACATTTTACAGTTAACATCATAATTTTAAAATAAAAAGATTTTTTTTAAATAGTCATAATAGTACTAACATTTTACTATAATAACATAATTCACAATTTACAACAAAGTGTTACTATTTTTGTACCATTAAAATTGTGTATATTATAACATAATGCACTGTTTACAACAAAGTATTAATTCCAATGTTTTTTGCTCCTGTTATTTTATGTGAAATTCTAGTAATTTGTTAAGAGTCATAATAGTAATTGAAGTAGTTTTTGATAATTCTTCTGTTCTTCAGCGGCTAAAGAGGACCAAAATGAGAACCTAACCATCACGCTACAAAAAATATACTTCACTAAGCATTTTATGCAAACATTAAAAAAAAGATCCGACACAGTTGCCCCATTTGACTTTGCTTATTGATGTTTTCATGACATAATCTTAGGTTATTAGTTTTTGGTAATAATTACAGATGAATATATTCATAAAACATGTATTTCAGTAATCTTTATCTAAGATATCGCACAAAACTCTCGTTCGAGATGGTATCAGAACCCCCCTTTCAAAACGGGAATATTAACTAAAAGACTGCAAGAAACATGGACTTTAGTCCAGACCTTTTTACGTATTTCTTTCTCTCTAGCACTTTTTTCTGAGTGGTTGCAAATGATTATAAATACAAAAAGGAAAACTTATTTCATGAAACTAAGTGAGTACTCTCTCTCTCTCTCTCATCATAGAATTAGATAAATTTAATAGTTTTAAGGTTTCCTCCATCAAAGTTAGATATAGTAATGGTTGGGTTGTAGACTTTGTGAAATATCTTCAATTATTAATTTGATTAAGCCCACCTACAAACTCCACGCGAGTGTGTGTGCCAACACGAGAAGCCAAGGTATGTACGCCCAGTTTACACAGCCAACTAAACCACGAATCTAAATGGAATCTGAGATTTTCGACAGCCATAAATCCGTGAGTTGTTTATTTGATTAAATCTTGTCAATCGCCGCCTCAGCTAAATCCGAGGTAAGCTACCTGGCACCTAGAGCCTACCCGGAGCGGTACCCAGCCGACACACCTTTATCAACAAGCATAGATGGCGGTGACGCATATTCACGCAAATTGTGTTCGGATAATGTAATATACAAACACGGGAGGCGCTGGCATGTCAATGGGAGTTAATTTTTCGGTTAGCGACCACGAATAGTAGAGAGCTAATCATGATTGAGGCAGCTCTCCCACTGCGGGGCGCGAACAGGGGTGCCGGGAGGGGCGCCGAGGTGGGCATTGTGCGGCCGGGGTGCCGCGGTACCCCGGCGTGAATCCGGGAGATATTTGCACAAGTGGTAACACCCTGCCGTGGATTCCGAGGGTTAATTGGATATGAGTTCCATGTCGCAATTGAATCTCGGTACGCCGGGTTGTCGTGTATTGCGTTGGCAGTATTTCATAGAGCGCCCTGATTAAAACGGATTAGCTGTATAATATCTGGAAAGATTTACAGCTAAATAATAATAGCACGGATGGAAATAATAATAATAATATTTGGATGATTTGTACAGCGCCGTGTTTGTGAAAAATCACCGCAAGGGCGCTGTACAGATCTTTTTTTCTAGTTGATGTTAATATTTATTTAAAGAAACATACTTACCTGTCAGGTCCCATCAGATAGACCCACCTATTAACTGAAAATCATAGTTATGTTTTTGTTTTAATTATTAATAAAAATAATAGATCGCGACCGAGACTTAAACTCAGAACCTCTATTCTATTCTGTTTCATATTTCGTTGAAAATTGTGAATATTGTTTAAAAAAATAATCTTAAAATAAAAAAGCACAAAGCATTAAAGTTAATTCTATAATTTGAAAGAAGCCAAAATAATAATAAAAATAATAAAATTTTATTCCAGAAGGTATGCAGGAGTAGTGCAATGCAAAACCTTCCATAATTGATAATAATAAATAGTTACAATAATAATAAAATACAAGTTATGATACACACAAAAATAATAATAAAAATATATAAAAAAAACATAAATTCGTAAGAAAAAAAAATAAATAGTTAATATCGTTTTAATCGAGCGTGCTTCATCTGCATCCACCGCTCGTTGAGAGGAGAGCTGAACCATTCAGATGCAGCTACGACTCTATCTTAGCACACACTCATTGCTTCATTCACATTCATACATACTCTTTTGTTATTCTGAGTCTTCACATGGCCCGACTCAAGTATTTGATTTGCTTGATTGTTCTATGTCTTCCTCAGGCGTGCTCGACTTCTTCTTCCTTTCACTTTCGCGTCATATATTCTTTCATAAATCTACAAATTTCGTAAAAAATCTTCCGTTAATAAAAATGGATGGTTTATCCAAGACACCATCTAGATACATAACTGTGCTCGGGTAGAGCTTTGCATACCAAAACAAAGATACTACCTATATCAGAAGAAATTAGGCAAAAAAAATTAAAGGAAGTATGGAGATTAATAAAAAATTCGGTTTCTAAAAATGTTTCGGTTGCTCAATTGGCAGAGACGTTACTTTCCTATAGAGAAGAGGTTCTGATTATTATTTTCTGTGTCTTTTTCTGTTTCATATTTCGTTGAAGGTTATTGATATATCTCAAAAACTTAAAAGCATAAAGTTGATTCTAATGATAATATAATAACTGACTGCCACATAATGGTTTAAATGACACGGAAATTTTCTGACATCTCAATCGAGCATAATCTCAGCAAAATAAAATGACAAGCCCGCCTAATGTGATTGATGCGTCGTATTGAATTATCTGAATTTGTACGGAACGAATAATGATCGTTAAACGTATTTGTACAACAAAAATACACTTCTTACTCTCCTTTTTTCCGATAGAAACGAAAAACGGTTAAATGTACATCATTCATTTAATATCGTGAGAACGGAGGAACCGAACGCGTTTTTTTCTTTGCAAGTTTCTAAGATACTAACGTTGGTCTACCTATCGGAATTTCACAATATAGAGTTGGTTGAACAATGGTGAATCGATGTCAGATTCAAATCAGCTTAGTCTCAGACCAACGTATTCGATCAATTTGATCGGTTAGTTGCTCGAGCGGTCCTAAGCGTTGGGTTCCCACCCAGGCGTCGCGGGTTGAAATCTCTCCCAGCTAAGTCTTTCATCATCGCAGAAGCAACACTTTCCGCTTATTTTTACAGTAGTAGGAGGAATCCGAGTTTTGTTAGGTTATTTGTAATCTGGGAATGTTTGTCTTTCTTTAAAATAAAAGGTGGAACATTGATTGACTTCCGGTTGAGTAATATATTAGTTTGTGTCCAGCTTACTCCACATTCAATCTTTGGGGATGCTGCGCGAGGACACTTTTGAAGGAGACAAAGTGAACTCGGGGTTTGAAGAGACGTATCACACGGATTATCTATTTGTGCAAAAAAATTAGTTCATAAATAATATTTAGTATATTTGCGGCACGTTCCAGAGTGGTAGATTCTCTAAGTATCACCCTGGTGAAAAACCACCATTCAGAATCGAAACGTTGCTTGATTGAAATGGCTTTAGCCGTTTGTGACCAGATCTGAATAGCCAGGTACTTCTCAACCTTCCTCTTCCCCATCTCTTTCCCCTACATAATACCTTAAGCCTCACAACATACCCCAGTTGGAGATGCCATAATCTCACTGGGTCTAGACGGTTGGGAGCAGTTGGGGCTTTTGTGCGGTATTCACTATAAACATAAAAATAAATGAGAGTTTTCTCCAGTATAATAATTGGCTAATTTCTATTGCACCGTTTTTATGAAAGAATACCACCTCAAAGACGGTAACTAGTGACTCTTGAAAAGAACAAAAGTTATAAACAGTTCCGTTCCAAATGGAGGTTCTATTTTCACCCCGAACAAGAGTGTAGTGCAATATTTTAGACAAAGAAATACTGAAATATTAAGAATATACTTTTCTTTAAGTATTTCCAAAAACGAATTCCCTAAAATTATTTACGAAAACGCTTTAATGAGCAAGATCAAGTGGAGCAACTACGTCACCCTCTTCGGATTGCACCTATCAAATTGGCAGTGCACGATTTACAAAATGATAAGGAATGAAGTCAGATGGAAAGCTCAGTAAACTTTATTACAATAAGTCCAGACGAAGTGCAGTAACTGTGCAGCGTATTTACAATGGAAGATAATTTTATGGTATTGATAGAACCACAATAGATCTGAGACGCTCCTCGGTAATCTCATTTGCATCTAATCACAAGTCCATTGTTGTAACTTGTGACCAATTTGAGATAACTGCCTCTGATTGCATCTCAACAATTTCACGGAGCCATTGTGCCCGGCTTGTATAAATATTGACTTATACCAATCGTAATTATTGTGGTTTGGGGAAAAGCAAAACGTTCTCACATGGCTGTATTTGTTTGTAACCCAAATGAAAGATTCTCACACTTAGATGATAGCTGATAACGAAAGTTAATAGTGATTGATTAGGTATTTAATAAAGGAATGATCTTTATCGCTATCGTCTACTTATCTTCACGAGAAAAAATCAACGTTTTTAATTTAGCTTTTTATATTATAAATTCAATCAAAAGTTAAGATTAGCATAATAAAACAATATAATTTCGGTTGTGATGTGAGCACGTAACATTCTAAAATGTATGCCGCCGTTCTCACAATAGTTGGTGGCGAAATGGTCAGCATAGTTGACCTCCATGCAGTTGATAAAATTGTTAAACTGTAATCTTTTGAATACATTTTGGAATTTCGGGTAAAACGTTCGAAAACGTCTAGCACGTTTTCAAACTGCACCTATTACATACGTTTTAGTTTGTTTTTTATAGAATTTAAAATAATAGAGTTTTTTAAAATATTCACTGGAAACCGTAGACATTTTTTTAACTACGGATATAGAATTAACAGATGAATTATTTGCAGTATTGCTTGTATTAGTATTCTACGAAGTGACGTTTAGCACTTTGTTTAATGTTGAGGTTTAAGGCAGTTGTTTGAACTAATACAAACAAAACTTGCATAGGCAGAGGCGTACACTCTATATGGTTACATAATCACTGCCTACCTTGCCGTACTCGCATACAAATATGAATTATATTTGATTAGTAAATAGAATGAAATTATCGTAAAAAAAAATCTACACCTTTAAAAATACGTGCGAAGTTTAGGTAATCGCACCGCCATAACGCCCCACCGACCGTCCTTTTATAACGTGTCTAAAGCAGTAACTACATATGCCCAAACACCCCCAACGTCAGAGTAGATTATTCTATGTTCACTTGACCACACAAAATATGTGTGAATGTATGTTGTGAGCTGTGCTCGTTTGTGTTAATATCTATGTTAGTGTATAGGCAGTGTATTTATAAAACCAATGCAATAACAATCGGTGACATCTGTTAACTAACTAACTAACTATCATCCCGTTTCCCCGCAGGGGTAGGCAGAGATGACGGACCGCCATACAACTCTGTCTTGGCACACACTCCTTGCTTCATTCACATCCATACATCATTACCATACTATACTCTTCTGTTACTCTGACTTGGCCGGATTCAAGTATTTGATTTACTTGATCGTACCATGTCTTCCTCGGGCGTCTTCGACTTCTTCCTTCGTTCAATTTCGCATTATATATTATTTTCACACTCCTTTCTTCGTTCATTCGCTCTACATGCTAAAACCATCTAAGCGTCCCTTTATTGATCCTATACATTACGCTTACATCAGCCTTACATTCTTTCCGGATATCTACATTTTTAATACGGTCATAAATGGTTTTACGCACACACTTCTCAGGGATCTAATTTCCACAGCATTATTACCCATCTTTATTATAAATTAATCCGCTGTTTACTTACTACTGCCTACTGTCTATCTGATCCAAAACAGCACGCCGCTGTGCGTAGGTATACTGACCCCGATGACTCGTATTTAAATATGTACAAAATATTGACATTGGGGTATACCGGCTACCGACGGTAAAAAATCTTTAAAATACACCTCGAACAATGGTATCTGTTGGGAGTTTGGGCGAACAATAGCCGGGGCGCAGAAGCCGCAGGACATACGCGGTAACTGTTCCCGTGTTCCCGGGGCGCGGGCGGTCGTGGCCGCGGCCGAGGCAAAGGGTATTGTCGAAAGTGTAGTATTGTATGGGCCTAGTTGCTGTATGGATCCAGTTGCTGTGTGAAGCTGGTTGTCGTATGCATTTGGTTGTTCATGGGCCTGGATTGCGGTTGTATGGGTCGGCGCGGGCTTTGGGCGATGGAAAGATCGCCAAAGAAAGCGACGCAGTGATATGCATACAATGGATCACGGAAGGGGATTCGAACTCGTAGAATCTGTCGGGCTATTTTACTGTCAATTTTTGTTGGTTTGTTGATTCAAGAAATATCGGACTCAGAATATAAGATCTACAGTTTCTCGTGTCTAGGATGAACCGAGTATTTATGCAGAATGAGTTGATAACGAATGTAAGTATGTCCAAAGTAGGGATAATTGATATCGAAAATTGGGTGTACCTGCGATTCCAGTTACCAGTGTCTGGCGAGAAACCGGTTATTTATCCAGTTATTTTTGGAACCGGTTCCTGGTGCCAGAAAAGTTCCAAGAAAAAGATTTTTATATTAAGAAGTCTTATTTATATTATTCAGAAAGGATTTCTGTGATGTTAAGGGTTCCTCGTTTCTCGCCAAATACTGGTTTTCTGAGAATTTCTCGCCAAAAGAACCGCATATTAAAAAATAAGTAGTATCTACTATGTGCACTAAAGATATTGTTGTACTATATTATGTTGCACAGTACATAGTATGGTGTAATAGTCTATCAGTTTCTTAAGATGTGTAAATTTTAATAGTATGTATATTTTTGAATAATATAATTATCTGTATTTCCATTATATTATATTTGATTTTGTATTTCTAATGTATTAAAAATCCTGTCGCCAAACTACTTAATTGTAGTGTAACGGGATAGAACGGAAAGAACAATAAAATAAAAATAAAATAATTTTTATGTTATAAACTCAAACAGTGACCTACACACGCAGAGTGGTAAGATTGTTGTGTTTTAACCCGATTATAAATGTTTAAAACCTCTCTCTGAATTACTCAATGCCCATTTACTTCCAATATTCTCTCTCCCCTCCTGTTTATTTCCACTCCACAACATTTCATCGGGGTGGCTAAAGTCCTTCTAATTGCAGTCACTGAGACGAATGTCTGGTATTCGAATAAAAAAGACTCATTTTCAGAAGATTTTCAGTTAGCGATCTGAATAAAAAACATACATCAACGCACTCGTTGTACAGATATTTATGTATTTCTTTAGAAAATCACAGAATTCATCACAGCGCTTTCATATAAGCGTCGGTATTTTTTTAATAAGCCTTCTATCTTTATATATAAATATGTATTAAAGAAAGACAAACATTCCCGGGTTACGAATAACCTGACAATATTTGAAAAACTCATACTACCATTATAATAAGTGGAAAATTTTGGTCGTGTAATGATGAAGGATTTAGCTTGCGGAGGAATCGAACTCACGACGCCCGACGCGTTTGTCCACTCAGCTACTACCCAGTCTGATTAGTAGCTGGGTGAATGGAATTTAATAAAAAAAAGAATGGAATCAACTTAAAGATCTACCGTAATAAAAAAAAATGGATTGATTATCCAAGACACCATCTAGGTATACAATATGTGCTTGATAGAGCTTTGCATAAAAGTACAAAGATGGCAGCTTATATCGGTAGAAATTTAAAAAAATAATATTTACTATTTTCAAGGAAGTATGAGATCAATTCGGATGCCGGTTTCTAATAAGGTATCGTAAGTTCAATTGGTAAAGAAGTTACTCCCGGATTGAATAGAGGTTTCGAGTTCGAATCTTAAGAGTAGGGGTTAAGTTTTAATACCATTACAAATATAACTGCCTATATCTGAATTGATTGTAAAAAAAAATAGTTTTAATAATTTTCATTAACCTAATTCTAATTCCCATTATTTTCTGTGTTTTTTCTGTTTCATATTTTGTTGAAAATTATTTCAAAAGTTGGTGTTCAATTTATTCTTCAGATCGCATTTACATAAAATTGATGCTTCAATACGCAGATACCCATTATCATAAAAAAATCTTTATTCTGATATAATGTTTACTTAACTTTGAATCATTTTATATTCTTTGTAAATGGGTGGCGTCGACCCAAGTGGTTCGCCCTCGATAGATAGTCGTAGCTTTGCGAAGCTCATAATTCATATTCGAGTCACACAGCTCTAGAGATGGATAAAAAATAAAGCTCCATTATTGTTGTTATTAAACCGAACGCGATTGTATTCGAAAGATGGGAGAAATGTCGTCAGATTGTCGAGAATATAGGCTTTGCCCGGAACACACCCTTATAATATCATCACAATGTTATCATGATACTTATATTAACTATGTGGGAACCTTTCAAAATTGGAACCGTTGAATGCGTTCAGAAAAGCATCAACTTAAAAAAATAATCGCACAAAATCTCTACCTACCTCAAATGTATTTTGGCAGACATTATTCTATTTCTGAAATGGGTGTTAATTAATATTTTTCCTTTGCAAGTCAAGTTACATCCCGTGATTTTTTGCGGATAACAACTAGTATTATTGCAAAGTAATGCATTTTACTGTAGAAAATCGTAGAAAGATGAAAATAATTCCGTTAATAATTCGATTTTGTAAAACTTAGGATTTGTCCATGCTGTTATAAAATAAATGTTTTTTCTAGCACGTTTAAATATAGTAATAAGGCAATCACTTGTGAAAAAAATAAACTTGCTTATATAAAATATTAATACATTTAATGATTGATAGCTTATTATATTTAATTGCGTTTCATGCTCCTAACAGGACAGTTACAAGAAAGTACCTACCATATTATTGTGACAATTCTACTTCAACCTCATAATATTATACTCCCATGCGATGAATTCAACATCTGGGAAACAAATACTCGGACGTTGTTGATATATTTAGTACGTCAATATCACAATATAAGTAATACCTTAGTATTTTTTTTATCTAGTAGAGCTAAATTAACTGTATAAACTATTTTACTCTGGATGTATCTGTTATTAAATACTATTTTTTCTTTTCTTTTACAATATTTTTTGTGTATTTTTATTTGAGAAAAAAATACATGTCACTTAATTTAACGTTTATAAAAAAAATGTGTGCCTTAAATTCTTATATACCCTTGTCTTCTAACCATGGGGAAGGCTACCACAGCGATGGTGACAGTCGGGAGGAAAAACAAATACATTTGATTATTTTATATAAAGTAAGATGACACACATTTTTACACTTGCCAATTCAACGATTATCTCACATACAATGTGTATAAGAATGAATCTCTCTTATATCCTATCTTTTTGTTTTTGATTGCTCACATTATTTGCGTTATTATATCATATGTAATGCGTCACACTACTTCAGTTTGTACTTATATAACTCCTTTGGATATATAATACCTTTTCTTTATGTGTGGTGTAAAAAAGTGATTAGTTTATTTTATTACACTATGCATGTATCTACAATATATTTTTATATCGTTCATCTCTTAATATATTTGGTGAACAACTGTTTTTATGAAATCTTTGTTAAATAAATAAATAAACGAATACATTAGTCGCTTTTGACAAATGGGTAGGATGTGAGGTATTATTTTGACTGAATGAAATCTTGAATTAATACCAAAATCATAATACTTGAGTATTGAGGGACAATCAGTGGTCTTACCGAGAATTTACGGAAACCCATAAAAGGAATGATCAACTCAGCCACCAGACGATAAATAATTCATACAAAGTATATGCTTATATATAATCATTATAATTAAATGTCAAGAGAGATGTTAAATACATTGCATGAGAAAAATGGTATTCATGGCAGGAGTTCTACAAAGACATCAAGCTAGCAAAGTGATTATGTATGCGGCGCGCACGCAGCTAGTCTTGGCCATCATGAGGTCGTGATCTGCTCCCGTCTTTAGAACCTGCCTTCTATCTCCTACCTCTGTCTACTTCAGTATACTCTGCCTACGCCATTCTGCCACTCTGTCTGTTCCGTAAGGGTCACCTGCAGTGCGGGCTACAGGCGTGCCATCAAACTCCACACTCGGACGGAATAACAATGTTGGAGATAATGCTTTTTGCTAACTTTTTATTTTACTCGGTACAATGAAGTGGAAGTCAGTCAGTTTAAATTATTAGCCAAAACGGTCCTGGGTTGACGAGTATTCATAAAACTAGTCATTGATGATTGATATATGAATATCGTGTTCAAAATATTGGATTTGATCTTGAATAATAATATTAGACTCCAGGAAAGCATTTAATTGACACAATCGTGAGAATTCCGTTTCTTAGATACAGAAAAAAAACAGTAAAGAATACAACATTTTATACAATCAAAAATAAAATTAATTTAAATAAATACGTTTAAAAATAGAATTAACTATAAAGCTTTATGCTTTTATTTTGATATTAATTATTGAAATAATATCAATAATCTTCATTCTCGACTTGGTAAGAAGTCAAAAGATCTTCCATAAATAAAAATGGCTGGTTTATCCAAGACACCATCTAGGTATACGATATGTGCTCGGGGAGAGCTTTGCATACCATCACAAAGATGGCAGCCTATATCGCTGAAATTGAAAAAAATAAGTAAATTAATAATTTTAATAAAAATGCCGATTTCTAATAAGGTATCGGTAGTTTAATTGGCACAGTCGTTACTTCTGGATATAGTAGAGGTTCTAAATTCGATTATCGGTCGCGACCGCTATTTTTTTTAAAGTTATGGCTTTTTCTGTTTCATATAAGATTATTGATATAATTTCAGTAATTAAATGAATACTAAATATAATTTTGGCAACATTATGTCCTCTAAGTGGGAAACTGAATTTTGCTGCAAACTAGAAAAATTTTTTTTTTTTTTTTTCAATTTCAATTTCTTTATTCATTTTAATAACATTACAAAATAAAATTTTAAGGCGTTATTAAAGATATGTACAAAAATATATATATGGAGTAAACAAAAAAACAGAGTACACTGCATATAATATACAATATAAAACAAGATTTAATAATTAAACAGAATAGATAAATGGTAAATACAAGTTAAGCAAGCAGCAATAAAACTTGCTGTTTAAATACAGTTTCGCTGATGCAAAAAATATCGATATCCGAAGCGATTCGATTCAACAGCAAGAGTGCCCTCCCCACCGGCATGACCATTGGCAAGTTAGTCCTGCAGGCCGGGAGATAAAACAATCTATGCTGTCGATGACGGCGATAACCATCGGGAACATAAAAGTTAATGCTCTCCATGATAGCCAAGTTTTCGAAACATCCACGTATCAATTTGAAGAAATGGGTGACGATGTACACATCCCTTCTGACCCGTAGATGGTTTGTTCCCAGCATACCCAAGAGAAACTTAGTCGGATAGAGCCACGGGTAGTAACCGTACTCCCTCAAGTAGAGAAATCTCAGAAATTTCTTCTGAACCCTCTCCAACATGAGGGAGTACTTCTCCTCGTGCGGACTCCAAATCACTGATCCACTCTCCAGCCTGCTTCTTACCAAGGAATTAAATAATATTGTGAGAACCCGGTTGTCTCTAAAGTTTTTCGCAGTACGTATAACGAAAAATATAAAATGGTTGTTATTATCTAAAGTTACCTGCCAGGTAAGTATGGTTCTATATATTATATCTACATAAATAAGTATTAATTTGCTATAGCTTATATGTAGTTAGAATCTAATAAAATTGAGCCTAGGAATTAACATTTGTACAGCGCTCTTGAGGTAATTTTTTACAAAAACCACGCTGTACAAGTTATCCAAGAATTATTGTTATTTTCAAAAGCGAATTAATAGAAAGTTAAACTACCTTTTTAAAACATAAATGTGCTCTTTTAAAAATGCTTTCGTTAGATATTTATGTTTCGAAAAGGAGACATTCAAAAATTTATTTCAAAAGGTAAGATCCACAGAAAAAATTGACAGCCATTCATCAAAGTTCATGCATTCCGCCTCGCATTTATCTCGGACAGAACCGCCAGCGGATGACAATGGGGACCGGACAACGACATCTTCGTGAGGAAATTTTTGTCATTCAACTATCTCGCTACCACAGCCTGGAATAAGAAAAACCTTTCGTTCGGTATGGAAGCCACTTATAGGAGGATTCATACAAATTCCGCGGAACTAATCGGCTAACGGAAGAGATTCGTCACACCGCACACCGTTTCGAGGCACCACATGTCAAGTGTATTCTCTTCACACTGATGCAAGCCTTTTTAAGGCTCGCCACCAATACGACACGGAAACGCGCCTGAAAAGCTAGTTTGACCGCGTTAGACTGATTAGCTTCTGCCATAGAGTTGGTAGAGTAGTATCTATCCAAGGCAGTCAAGTCAGTTTTTGACGATTTTAAACTGACTCGGCGCACCTGGGCGTAGCTAAGACTAAGGCTACGGTATTTATGCATCCATTCATATCACACATCGACATAATGTTTTTGTTTATTCGTGTAGCCACTTTTTCACAGTATTTTTATCAACAAACATATAGCATATAACCTAAAAAACCGTTGAGTTGTGACAAGCTTAGTGGCATCATAAAAAATGTGGGCGGAGTCCCGCCGTGAACCAGGACCTTAAGAGCATCCTTACAGTATATAGAAGCGGTCTATGAAATTTGTTGTTTCTTTCTCTCTCATGGTGTACGACGTAAAAACCCGGAGAAAGTGATTTATCGCAAGTTTGTGTAGGTTGGGTAAAAAAAATTATCTCTCTCTCCATATATTGTTACTTCAAGGCTTCTGCCGTACAATGCGATGGATGTGAATGTTCGTTTCCCAATATCTACAAGCCATCGGAACTTAAACTAAACTAACTAACTAACTAACCATCACGCCGTTTCCCCGCAGGGATAGGCAGAGAGGACGGACTGCCATATAACTCTGTCTTGGCACACACTCCTTGCTTCGTTCACATTCATACATCGTCTCATACATACTCTTCTGTTATTCTGACTCTTAACATGATACGATTCAAGTGTTTGATTAACTTGATTGTTTTTAGTTTTATTTATTTTATATTAGTTACTTTGTACATTTAAGTTAACAAGTAGCTAATTATTTAATTTTCTTTTTAACTTTATAATATTTTAACTTATACACTACTTATTATTTTGATTTATGTCCATTTTAAATAATTTTTACAGGCTATTTTGAAATTATTGATAGGCATAATTTTGATGGTTTCCGGCAATACATTATAAGATTTCATCCCTTTATATAGTAAGCTATTTTGTGTAGTGCCATGTCTACCTCGGGCGTCCTCTACTTCTTCTTCCATTCACTCACATCATTCACATCATATATTCTTGTCACACTCCTTTCTTCTTTCATCTGCTCTACATGCCCAAACCACCTAAGTGTCCCTTTCTTAATCTTATTCATTACGCTTACATCAGCCATGCATTCTTTCAGGATATCAACATTTTTAATACGGTCATACATGGTTTTACCGCACATTCGTCATTTATAAAATTTTATGTAAAAGTAAGGTATTTTAAAATGTTTTCGTCTTTTTCACTAACTAATACTTTATCGAACGAATGGGTAAACAAGTAAATAAACATTTGTGTACCCTTTTCACCAGTAAATATATTTCATTTGTATTTTATCAATATATTCGGAACTTATGAAAAGTCATACGAAAATAAATAATTGAGAGCAAATTACCCACAGGCAATAAAGAAAATTATACAAACTGTTCAGTTAATACGAAAAACTTTATAAATATTTTAACTTAAGCGTTATCTTTTACGATGTCGGAGTAATGAAAAAAAGAAAATACGACTCCGTAGATACGTTATTATAATCCCTAAGAAGGACGATCCCATTCAGAGATACATAGTGTAGGTCCTCGAGGAGAATGGCTCCTCCAGGGTTTATCTTCTCCCGTCCCACTCCACTTTCGTGGCAAAAGCAAACTCTGCGAAGGCGTATAATAAAACGAATAAGTGTTCCAGAAGACGTGCTTTTTTCCTTTTATTTATTTTCCGTTTTCTCCCGGCGGGTGGGGGTAGAGGGAGTAGGGGGTAGCGAGGCCCCGCCCGCCCCCTGCCACCCAGCCACCCGCCCCCTCCCACACTTGGCACACAGAAAGCTCCTCCGTATAACGGATGATCCCTCTCAGAAAGAGGCTGTATCTCTGGAGATTTTCGTCCAATAGCGAACAAGAGGAAAAATATATAGAGAAAATTCTGAAGTGACTTTCCAGCACGCCTGTGTATGAGTATCGGGAGAAGACTTCGCCTTATGTAATATTTTCTTTCCATGTACTCCCACACTGCTACCTTCTCAGAAAGCTTTTATGTTTGTAGGGATAAAGAACGCTGAGAACTTTCGAAATAAATTCAGACATTTAATTCTTCAAAAAGTACAAACAACATAAATCTTTCAGACTTTCTAGTATGAACTAATTTAGGTGTGTCTTAACAAAACTTTCACATCGCGACGAATAGCGTTTGTCTCCGAATGTGTAAAGCGCCAACGACTGGCTAACAATATCTGGCGGTTCGGAGCGAGAGATATACGATTGCGTAGGCCTCTCTTAAAGTATTCCTTCACGAGTCAGACTATTGAAATTCAAATGAGATATTGAATTAGAGCAGAAGCTAGATGTGTTTACACCAACATCTGAATACTTAAGTATCTCAGCGGAAAGCAGGTAACCGAAGCACCACGTCGGCGTGTCAATATTGTCAATCAAAGGTTTCATGTATTCGAACTCGTGGGTATAAATATATATATTATCTAGTTTTCAGAAAACTCATGTCATATTACATATTTTGTGGCTTGTCATATTCTAGTTCATGGCTAATTATCTCTCTGGACTTAAGAATAAGTTATCGTGAGTCAAAAATCTATCTTGGTTAGATTTGTTTTAATTAAATTTCATTAATCACGTATGCAGAATGAGTTAATGATGAATGTAAGTAAGTCCAAAGTCATGATGTTTGAAAGGGAGAGTACGAGAACAGCGTGCAGTATAGTTGTGAATGATGAATACTTGGAGTAAGTGAATGGGTTTGTGGATTTAGGAAGTATGTTTTAGAGAAGCCAAAAGGTTGATAAAGATATTGAAAGAAAGGTGAATCCAGAAAACTGGACTGAACGCTGTTGGCTCAAATAAAAAAAATGCCCGAAGAAGCAAAGCTAGCAGTTCACAATAGAGTGCTTACACCAACCCTAATGTATGGCAGTGATGCATGCTAGAGAAAGGAAGAAAGTAGACTGAATGCTGTAGAAATGAGATCCCTGATGTGTGTGTGCGGTAAAACTATGTATGACCGTGTTAAAAATGTGGATATCTGGAAAGAATACAAGGCTGATATAAACATAATGAATATAATTAAACAAAGGGACACTTGATGTTTTGGGCATTTAGAACGAATGAATGGAGATAAGAGTGTGAAAAGAATATATGACGCGAAAGCGAATGCAAAAAGAAGCCCGAAGAAGACGAAACGATCACGCGAATCAAATAATTGAATCGGGCCATGGCAAGAGTCAGAATAACATAATGATATGTATGAGACGATGTACGAATAAAGCAAGAAGTGTGTGCCAAGGCAGAGTTGTATGGCCGTCCGTCCTCTCTGCCCACCCTGCGGAGAAACGGTGCGATGGTTAGTTAGTTGATTGTATTACATTTTTACAAAAAGCAAACACATGGATTGGCATGATGAATTAAATGAAAATCCACTTTGTTTGAATCCACTTTTATTTCGGTATAAATACGTCGACTAGTTTCGATTCGACTGAATCATCTTCAGGACTTGAAATATACAGTATTTTTTAAGTCCTGAACTATACAGTATTTTTGAAGTCCTGAAATATACAGTATTTCTTAAGTCCTGAAACATACAGTATATTTTAAGCTCTGAACATGATTCAGAAGAATTGAAACTAGTAGACGTAATTATACCAAAATAAAAATGTATTTAAACAAAGTGTATTTTCATTTCATTAAATGTAAAGCGTTCAATTGTGTATAATTACAATTTTTAATAATTCTTCGACGAATTAATGAACTCAATGCCCTCATCTACGAGTATATACTATAATCTCAATGCCTTCATCCTTATAATATAATATGTAAATTTAAAATTAAATATTTTGTTGTAAGATTACTTAACCCACTTTCGGTTAAACTATTTTCCAAGACAGTTCTAGTAGTTTTAGTTATTTACATATATTGAAGAAATACCAAAAACACATTGTTTTTTTTTCTTTTTCGGATGATGATTTAGATTTTTTTTTATTATTGGAAGTTAGTCGGTTTTAAAAAATCTGATCACAGATGGTGCCTACCTACGGAAAACATCAGAAGCTAAATCAAATTAACTCCTGCGAATTTTTGTTTTATTTTTAATTAATGCTCTCGCTTTTAAATTTAAAAATAATATTTTTAACCCTCTGTCGCTAAAGATAGTGCCAAAAATATTTTCTTTGAATTCAGTAATTATTTGAAATCTTGATAAATGATATAGACTTTAATTCAAACTAAGCATTGGAATATCACCTACCATAATACATTAATAATAAATTGACACACTGTAACATTTTGTAGGTATATATAAATATATATATATATAGATATAACTCAACAAAATTATTTCCCTCGGGGTATTTGTCGTCTTCGGGGATTCTGTGTGGAGTGTCTTTTAGAGAAAGGAAGGAGTGAACCTGGATCTTTCCACAGTTGTTGCTGTTGAATACAAGGACGAGTCGTAGAAACGACCCGTTCTCGTGTGACGATGTCGACCGTGTACAAATGTTGGACGTGCGTTTTACATGTTTCCGAGATATGTATCGCTTATGTCAATAATCGTATCCCCTCCATTTGTCAAATGTGACTTTTTAGTGTATTCTGGTACAAAATTAAAAAAAAATGGATAATATGGTCAAATTTCGTGAAGTAAATATATTTTTTAAAGTTTTTTTTCATTTAAAGTAATTCCCTGTAAACCTGATAATCAGTGATTCCTCCCGATAATCACACTTTCCGTGTTGGCCTTCCCCATGATTAGATGTTCAGATAAGGCAACATTACAATTTGAGATGCACGTTTTTATAACTGTTAAATCTGTGTGCGCAAGGAAGAACAGAATGAGTCAATAAGCGCAGATGTTCAGGAAAGCCAAAACAAAATTTAGAAATTTTGTTTTTTGTATGTAATCATGTCACATGTCCATGACCTTTAAAAAAAAATAAAGCACATTATTTTCAATTTCCGTACACATCTCGTTTTTCTTTGATAGATATATACCTAAGAAAAAATTCTGCATACGTAACTCCAAATCTGTTTTACTTTTACTCATTCCGTTCTTCCTTGCGCACATAGAAATTATGTGACATGTTATTTTTTTGTTTGATAAAAAATCAGATTTGTAGACAGTTTCTTGTGTCCCTGTAAAATTTGTAGCTTGTGGGATACAAGGTAATAATTTGTCATGAGAGTTGTTGTTTTTGTTTATCTAAGTAGAATTTTTGTGAAAATAATTTGATTCATACGGGATACAAGGTATTGTTTTGTCTTGAGCGATTTCTCTGTCAATTCAAGTTTACCCTTTTATTTCTCTAAGTAGAATTTTCGTGAAAATAATTTGATTCATAATTATGTGTAATACTGTGTGTGAATTTTCTCGCCTTGTTGCATCGGAATTGTAATGAACATTCTAGCTTTTCATCAGCGAGCCGATTCGTGAAAACGGAATATCTGGTGCCACGGCGTGACCGCGTTGACCAGCGTAGCCACCACGCACGTACGGCAGCCGCAGTCACGGCATCGGTGACTTAAGCGACCATTTGTTTTTACGACCACCGCGGACCAAAGAATGCGAATTCCTACACACCTGCCGCTGGAGAAGTCGCCTAGAACAGCGCTAATACACCTGGACGGGTACCGCTCGGTGGAACATCGTAAAAACAAGAGGGGGGCGTGGTCTGCAAGAGAGTGGGCGTTCCACTGCGGATCGCCGCCGCCGAGACGCGAGCGCGCTCTCGCTCCGTCTCCGTTCCTTTCTTCGGCGGGGTGGGGTGGTGTTGTCTCGCTTTGCCGCATTTTCTCCGGCGTCGCCTCGAGAACAGGGTATTGCTGAACACTCGAAGGAAGTTTTTGTATCTTTTGTTTTATTCGTGCTGAGTAATACCCGCTTTTTGTTTGGCGAGCTCTGCCGGTGACAGGCCAGTGCGGGCGCGTGTCGACGTAAAACATTGCGTCCTTACAAAAAGTTATATTTATTCAAATCAATTAAATGTTCACTAAGAAATAAATGTTTTGTGGCAATTCCGCCACCGTAAACTAGCCTGAATCAATGAAAAGTTCGATTGATTGAACATTTTTTTTTATGAACATGAATGTATTTTTCGTAATTAAACTATTTATTTATTTAACCCTTTTAATAGAGAAATAAAAAAAAAATAACAGCGTGACATCTTCAGGGTACTTTGGTTTAATTTTTAAAGTGCCCTGAAGATGTCAAGTTGTTGAAAAAACGAGTTTATTTTATATTTTTACTCATAACAAGTTAGTAAACAAGGTGTTTTAATTATAATACTAAAAGGTCAGCACCAAAAAATACACACTCTGTGGCTTTATAATAAAAGCAATACTACAAATGTTTTATCTGTTAACTCTACATGGGCAGTTAGGAAAATGTCTAAGGTTTTTAGTGAATAAAGATCTTTTAATGTAATCTTTTAAATTGTCTATAAAATGTATACTCGAATTTTAGGTAACAAGTTCGAAAATGCCTTCGCTGATTTTCAAACGGTGCCTGATACAGACACGTTTGTATGTTTTTCAAAGACCATCCCCCTTACTCATAAACGAGGTGTAAATGTTGGTATAAAGTTGAAATAGCGAAAAACTTGCCCAACAACCACGGCTTATGCGTCTAATTTAATGGCCTACGTCCGGTGTAACTAAACCAACGCTGAACCGGCGCGTAAAAATCTAATAAGTAAGACGGCATAGCTGAACATTTGTATCCACTGGAAGCTTTAGACGTTTTTCTAACTACTTGTATTATAATGTTACATAGTGATCTTTAGCGCCATTTTTGAGAGGATTTTGCTGAGGCTTAGTATCAATCATTTAAAATATGGAGATAATTTCAATAGTAAATAGTAACGTTTGATTGATACACTAGTTAAAAGTATATTAAACAAAGCAATATTAAGTGTGGGGAAAAAATCATGTTTTAAATAATTGCGAACGCTATTTATTCACTCTAAATCTTATGAGACACATCAATAATAATATTCGACAATACGTACAAACCTAGGTACCTTTCACGGACATCGATGCAGAAATACAAATAGAGAAAAAAATTCACTTTTTAGATAATGAGATATACAACAAGTTAAAATAGAATTAGGGTAATTATTTGAAAATTTTAAATTAACTTCTTGCAAAAAAAGAGTAGTCAGTTTCGTTGTAAGAAGTTTCTCCGTTTTTTAAACATATTTAATCAATTAACACGGTTGGTAGTGTTGGCAGTATTTTTATCAATTTCTTGGTGTGGATATATTTATGTTAATCATTATTATTCACACATGCATATATTATACTCAGTCCGTTCGGATGACTAACTAATGGCGGTACTTTAAAATTACAACTTACTCGGTAGACAAATCTTTCAAATGATATATGAAACAGTAGAAGTAGGTCATGTCGCTTCGTCTTACCTACTGTCTAAAATTATATAATCTATTGGAAATAATAGAAATATCTCATTCTGTAACATTATACAGAATAATGTTATTATATTTTTTGTAATGATTGATTGACCTTTTAAATGAATGATCGATATACCTTTAAATTAATGATTGGTTGATCATTCGCTTATTTTAAATGTAATATTGTATTGATCTTCAAATAAATCAATATTATCAAACTTATAATTAATATTACCAATAATTCTTTTCATCTGTACAGTTTCCTTTTCTTACCTTTCCGTACCTGAAAGTCAAAAACAATCGTTCGACCCGAAATATAGTGACATATTCATAGGTAATTTGTTTTTAGTTATATATAAAGAAAAGTTAATTCATTATATTTCAGTAATCTTTGTCTAATGCATCACATAAAACTCTCGTTCGGTTGACATTAGAACCCCCATTCGTAAGAATCGTCATAATTAATTTGAAAAACTTATATAGTATCTCAAAATTCAATAAACGGTTTATTATATATTAGAGATATTAGATGTTTTCCTAAATAAATTTAAAAAAATCAAAACAATTTAGCCGCGTGCAGCCACTGGAATTTCGCGACACCCAGTCCCCACTGCCCAGTGGTGGGGAGGAAATAGTCCGCTGTAAAAACACGAGGAGTTTAGTTCCAAGACTTTACGATAGGTGTCACTGGCTGCATTGTTCTTACTGCCTGCACTTTAATGCAGTTCCGAGCCAACTGCAAATAAAAACCAAAAGAGCTGAGAAAAGCTCTTCAACGACACAAAGGAAGCTTGCTTTTGGCAAACGTTTAAAGTTACAACTAACCATTTAATTTATTTAGGTGCTTGCGTTCAGAAACAACGTTTTAATTTAGTTGTTAAAATTCGCTTCAGGTAAAACAAATGAATAAGTCTTTTCCATATTCATGAACGATGCAGCTTTAAATTTCATAATATCTAACAACTTAATAACAATATAAAACCAGGATGCGAATATTGTCGTATGAAATATATAAAACGTGTGAATTATTCAACATTTTACGCGATTGGTTTACACCTATTATATTCATCATCTGCCTTCTATGTAGCAAACTGTTTGAATATATTGTTGTAATCATACTAGCTGTGTTACCCGTGGAAAGTCACGGGATGGAATTTGACTTGCCAAAAAAAAAAATTAGTTTCCGTTTCAATCACAGAATAATGTCTGCAATAAAAAAAAACACAACAAAATTTCGTCAATTTTATGTATCAATAATATATCCTATCTGTAAAACCTCTGTATGTGTGAATACCTTTTTTATTGTATTTATGATGTTTATCTTATTGATCTTTACTCCTATATGTCTATTGTTTTGTTTGTTCCCTATTCGTTTGTACCTCTTTTTCAAAATTTGTATGGCTTTGTAAAAATAATATTCCTTTTTATTTTATAATGTTGCCCTTTCCGGAATGAGTTTTTTTTAAACTTCTTGGGAATAATATACATAGAAATGTATTTTTTTGTACCATATTAACATTTTAATAAAAAAATAAATACATTATGGATAGGAACTCTAATAGGTATGTAGGGATTTGAGAAGATTATATAATATTTTAATTTGATAATTTTGTGGACACATCTCTCAGATCGTACAAGAAAAAAATTAAAGTCATGTCCAGCATTTGCGGCAAAGACATAAATGAAGGTATACGTACTAAACGGGCACCCTTGCTGCGACCGTAATATCTGCCGAGTGAGACGATTTTCGAAATATCTTTTCTAGCGGAATAAATTCCAGATAAATTCGCGTCACGCACTGTTGGGCGATTTCTGTTATGATGTGACGAGAACAACGGCTTTCTAATAATAAAAATAATAATTGTCGTGAAACGATTTGGCGTAAGACACACTCGTTAGTATACCTTTGTTGAACATAACTCATGAATTGTGCAACAGATTTTACTGGCCAAACTAAGCTTGAGACAAAATAACAAACAAGTTACTAAGAGATAATGCCATACTCGAAAATGCAGTACAGAGAGATAACGTTTCTGAAAAAAAAAAAGAAAATTTTTGCACTTTTCCGATTATTATCAATTGAAGGATTTTCGAAATTGTTTTTCAGATTAAGAACTGCAATACCAAAAAAATAGAAAAATTATCTGGATAAGTCTTTACGTCGTAAAAGTTCGACGGAATCGGAATCATGGAGCCAGATAAAATAACAAATCTAACAGTTAAACTAACTAATCATCACGCCGTTTCCCCTAGGGGTAAGCAGATAAGATACATTTATCCCTTGGCACACACTTCTTGCTTCATTCACATTCACACATTGTCTCATACATATTATTATTTTATTTTGACTCTTGACATGACCTAACTCAATCGTGCCATGCCTTCCTCGGGCGTCCACAACTTCTTCTACCATTCGATTTCACGACATATATTCTTCTCACACTCCTTTCTTCGTTCATTCACTCTACATGGCCGAACCATTTAATGATCCTTTTTTAAACCTATTCCTTTCGTTACCCTTACATCAACCTTGCATTTTTTTCCAGATATCCACATTTTTAACACGGTCATAATGGTTTTACAGCACATACGCCTCAAGGGTCTCATTTCTACAAAATTCAGTTTACTTCCATCCTTTTTCTGCAGATTCAACACCTCACTGCCATACACCAGGGTTGGTTTAAGCACTCCATTGTGGACTGCTAGTTTCACTTCTTTGGACAGCGTTTTACTAGCGCCAACAGCGTTCAGTCCTTCATTAAAGGAGTTTTATGCATTCATACTTCTTTCAATATGATAATGAGCCTTACCATTTATTGTAAACATACTTCATAAATACACAAACTCATCCACTTACCCCGAATATTCATTATTGACAACTATATTGCACGTTGTTTTCGTATTCTCTCTTTCAAATACCATGACTTTGGACTCACTTACATCGATGATGAATGTAAGCAAGTCGAAATACTGAATATAAGTCTGGAAATCCTACGTTCGATATTCATACTCGAGAAAGAAAGTCGCTCTTTTGTAACACTAAGATCATCACAGCTTGGATAGCAGAACTTAATTTTTATAGTTCCTCTACATGAGAGAGTTTGGTTTTTACCCATAACTGTTTCCAACAGCATTTATCTCGGGAATGCTGGGTATCTGCAGCCTTAGTTCGTGAAGGGACACAGCATTACTGCTTTTTACTCATAAACTCCTGAAAGGTGTATTATTAATACTTGACATCCTGGCGGAAATTGGATTTACGTCCTTGATAATTTCACGCGAAGCCGCCAACACAGGTTTCTGTTTCTTCCCAGGTGTAGAAATAACTTACCAATGGTGATTCCCCTGGGAAGACTAACTAGATTAATTAACTTCCTCGCAGGAAATTTGGATATTTTTCACATGAGCTATAACAAGTTTAAGCAAAAACTAACAAAATTTTAAATAAAAGTAAATTAGTTTTGACGCCACTTTATTAGATACATATACCAACCGGTTTCGGCTCTAGCTGAACCTTCTTCAGGGTTGAACAAACATGTATTATAAATAATTAATTATGTCTTACCACAAAGTGAGTGCTTCATATAAAAGTTCAAAAACTAACTATTCAGTTTTATCTTTGTCATGTATTTTTATAATTGTAAAATTATGATTACAATTTTTGTGTTTTTTTTTAATCGTTTTTGCAATGTAATTGGTTTAATTTTGTTCAAAACAAATTAATAAATAAATTCATTTGAAAGACTTGAAACCAGTTATTTCTTCCGATTGTCACAATTTATTTCTGTAATTTTCTACCATTTTTGTGTTTTTTTATTATTGTTTTTGCATGGTATAACACTATTTTTGCAAAATAAAATAAATAAATAAAATTTTGCTTTTGAATATTAAAAAAGGTTATTTTTTATTAAATCTTATCAAAATCGTGTTTGACGAAGGTAGATATTCGGATTCCAATACCCCTATCCAGTACAAAATAGCTTGCCAAAAATGAGTTGAACACAAAAAGTTTGAATATTACCATAATTATCCCGAACCTGCTTCGTGAATCCAGGGTACAGAGCACCCACTACCCAGCCGGGAGCGGATTGGAGATACCTCTCGGGGGCAGAGATAAAGCAGATACAGGAAGAGATGTCTCCCACCGCCCCCCACCGGGTTGAGGGTTGACGTGTGATTTTCCGCGCGGCTGGGCGCTGCCAACCCCATCAGGGCCTATTGTGTGGCCGTATTGAATTAGACGCATGTTTGCCAACTCGGATCTGCAAGGAGTGTGTACCGGGTACTCCATCATCAAGTTTCCAGGGCATTGTGCACAGCGCGGCGAGCACAAGTAGAATACCCCACACCCACTCCCACGCCCAAGCTTGATGGAATATTATGTACGTGGAATACGGATATTACGTATATAATGCCACCATTCAAGAATTTTTTAACGATAACATTGAAAGCCTTTGTAGAAAAGTGTGATTTAAATATTATACATAACTTAATCACAAACTAAGACAAAATTTTAAAATGATTTAGCACAGGGAGTAATTTTTAAAATCATACCTTCATTATTTATTTTTAGTTTGGAAAAATATACGGTTTTGGGCTCAGATGACATTATATTGGCAAAATTATAGTTGGTATTTATTTAAATTATTCATCTTTTTATTGATCGATTTCAAAGCGTGAGAGCGAATTTCATAATCGGTTTTCTAAATGTATAGCACAGTACAGGGGTTTGATTGAAATTAAAGCTCTTAAATGTCTTCGAAAATGAACTTTCGCTTGACAAAAATATGTTTTTGACTTATTTGTAAATAAATATTTTAATTTTTTTGCATAAACATGATATCTTTGGGGATGCTGTGTGGAGAGTCTTTTTGAGGAAAGGAAAGAGTGAATTTAGATCTTGAAAAAGCCCATGTTATAGAAGGGAGGAATTACCAAGGCCGGTAACTCATTCCACAACCGAGTTCATGATGTGTCGTGTACCGTGTACAAATGTTCAAATGAAGGAATTCGGGTCTTTGAAGGTTCACTTGTTGTATTACTTCCGAAACGAGTTATGTTAACGGCACACCACTGATAGTTACGTTCTAATCTTCCTCTGCCTCTTTCTCATAAATCACGCACGAAACATAAACATAAATTAAATTAAAGAGCTTTCAGTGGCAGAAGCAGAATAGTTATTACTATATAGTAATAGTGTCCATATATGTGCACCCATCGAGCTTTTACATGACAATTAAGTGTATAATAGATCAACTGATGATAAGAGTCAACTGTCTTAGACAAGTATTTCCTAGAACGGATTGTTCAGTTTGGCCATTTACAACACAACTTGTACTGGATTCTTTCAGTTCACTTGAGCCAGTGAGGTTTGCTAAAATAATATCTTTTCTTTCATTGTAAGTGTACACACAAAAAAACAACCCCGAAGGAGCATTTTTTTCTTTGTTCTTCCCGGTATTTGAATTTGCAAGTTTTGAGCCCGATTTAGAGAAATTAAACGGTTTACCACGAAGGTTGTAGATGTATATGTATACAAAACAAATAACCCGTTTAAAGCTACAGCTCCCACTCATGCTATTCTAACATTATTTATTAAGAAATATAATATCAAAACGGTTAGAAAGAAAATAATGACCTACCTAATTCAGTACAAATAAAAGCTTCTGGTTTATTATTATATAGCAAGTATTGGTTTGGTTTCCGTGAACCCTTCGTACGGCGTACAGCGCACAGCTTACAGCAGTTCTGCACGCCACGAGGCGTTCGTCACGGCTAGCTCTAAAGGTGATTGATGGTCCTTGAGCTGCCGTCATTTTTCTACGCCACGCCAAAGAATCAACTGTAAAGTATGGCCAGGCGTGTAATAACATGGCCGCTAAACAACCACACAGCGAGAGATTCTTCAAATGTAGAGAGTGCATATTTGGGAATAATATTGTGGGGTCACTGTCGAAAGCTGGTGATTGCCAAAAGCTTGGTTTTGAGTAAACTTAATTTAAAGTTTGACCTTCATTCTAAAATCAAGGTTACGGACAATATTCGCATATTTACGATTTTAGTATACTTTGTTACACAAACATTGCAATTAACTAATTTATCTACAGAATCATACAAGATTTTGATTTGAAGTCAAAGATTACACATTAAGCTTTGGGCTGTTGATGTTTTACTTGTTTGGTATCAACTAATCTAAAATTAGATGATAATTGGCTGAAACGATGGATGGAGTTTGGTTTGTTAATTTAACTTTATGAACTTTGAAAGTACACGAACAGTCATAATAATAATAATACTGTAAAATTTTAAACACGCGGTGCTTGATAGAGCAAGAGAATAATGGTAAGTGATGTCATAAGATTTTGGGTGTAATAAAACGTTGAGTTTGACTTGTGCATTGAATATCTTACTTTTGGTAAGTACTCTTACAGTATGTTTCCTGTCTTATAATGGTGAAAGTTGGAGTTACGAGATTTTTCCACAAACATGAATAACTGAAAACCCACTTCGAAATAGGAGGGGCCCTAAACTTATTCCAGATGTAGATTTACATATACAACCACTAAAATAATAGCTAACTTCAAATACCTGAAATGTGGAGTTACCAGCTTTTGGCAGTAGCCACACGATATATTAAAGCTTCTCTTGAAAAATCAGTCTTGAATGTTCATAATTATTGGATTTGTTCATCAAAGCATAACGTTGTAAGGATAGGTATTACAATAAGTGGCAAGTGAGGTTGTCATCTTCGCAGACTCTAGAAAACTTGACTATTTCTTTACGTTCTGAAATTTAAATAAAATAATAGTAAGGTTTTTCGCACTAGCCGAGGAAAGGAAATTCAGACAGCTTCTTTACGACGCTAACAATTATAAATACAGTGGAACATCAGATTGCGACTAACTTGGTTTGCAAGTGTTTCGAGTGATGTCTTGCAATTTAACAATTTATGTGTTAACTGTGGTAACAGTAAAAAATTTATAAGGAAGCAACGCCCATGTAAAGTTGTAAAGTGCAAGCGATAAGCTTGTTCAACGACAATGCAATGTCACATTTCCGCGAAATCCTCAAACGAAGGTAAAAGTTGGTCCGCAGGAAAATAATTAATAAATTCGATGTACTTCTTATTTGTTGTTTTAAAGTTTATTTTGTAGAACTCCATTTTAATTTTTAGGTTTTTTTAATTTTTTTAAACAATAACTATTATTATTTAAAATTAAAAAACGATTTTAACGAAAAACAAAAGTTCTGCTAGTACGTGAAATCTGTTTCGCCTCCTGAAGGCATTATAAAACTGCCAACATGACAGTTATGCCTTCAGAAGACGAAACCGCTGTCACGTGTAATAATAATTAGCTAGCCAAACTTTTGACTAAAAATCGTTTTTCAAATTTGAAATAATAATTATTATTGTTTAAAAAATAAAACCCTAAGAACATAATAAAAAATTTAATTCTTATGTCTTTAGATTACGAATACGTTTACATTACAAATTTTGCTCGTACAAAAGGTTCCACTGTAATAAACAATTTTTCTTAGTTAATATTTCTGTCATGTTAATCAGTATAAATTTAAATTAAATTTAACTTTCTTTCAACTTCTCCCACTACACCTGACAATACAATTTAAGCCATTGTTGATTTTTAGACATATAAAAAAAGATTCCTGTACGCCAGTAATATTTTTAAAGCACTAACCAAGTGTTTATTCTTATGACTTAACCTGAAGCAAAAAAAATCCTTCCGATAAATCAAGTAACATATTCTCCAATGTTATTAAACCGTCACCACACTGTTATTTGTCATAATCGCTAATGGAATTTGTAGAATAAAAGACTTCCCCATGGCCCTAATTCTGCTTTCCTATTTTATTTGCTTTACTACCGTCCATTTGTTATAAAGAAATGTGCCGCCCTAAAAAGCCTTAAACATGGAATCAATATAAAATAAAATTCGCAAGCAGAAGTTAACATAGGTGGAGGTAGGTAAGTTTATAAAATATAAATGTTTTAATTACGCTGGCGTGGATATCATTGGCACAATCCGACTGACATTGATGACAACTGCCGCACAAATAATGACATAGCGCCAATTGATGTATCTAATAAAACAATGTATCCGACACACATTTATGCATGAAAGTAGCACAATGATCTCACCAAAAGTTGCAGTCGAAATACCTACTGAAAGTGGCTCATGGAAGCGAGTCATTTGCGAAATTTTAAATGAAGGAATAAACAGTGTAAGTGACGATGAAATGAGTCAGTCGAAAGTGTTAGATAACAAAATTTCTAATCAATTTCCACCTTTCATAATCAAGGCATTCATGTTTCAAATAATTAAACACATAAAGCAAAGCCTTTTTTATTTCTATAGCTTCCTTTGTGGACGTATTTAAAACACCATAGCACCCTTCCTTTGTTTCCTTACTAGGATTTTTTTAATACAGTAATTGTTCTCAATTTCGTCGCCGGAAAGGTAAAAGGGTTGAAGCGCCATGTTGGGAAGTTTACATCGATATGAAGTTTTTTGTTTGTTTTGGAATAAAATTCATAAGTCTTCAGTATCTCGTAAGATTTTGAAAAAACAAGTTAACTCTGGTAACTCAATGCTTTCACTGAGTTATCCGAAGCGACAAAAAAATCCTAAGCTTGTGTCGCTTGAGTCAAGCCTTCTCCCAAATGGTAAATTTAATTTAGATTGCTGGAGGGCCACAAAAAAGTCAAAGCATTCGATGCAGAAAAAAGAACTGATCAAAACTGCATTACCAAAGTGTTGCTTAAGCCCTTTCTTCTTTCCAGCGACGATATAATAATTTAAAAAAACCTATACAGTTTTTCCTTATAGATACAATTCAATAGAGTGATACTTTCCTCTGAGAAGATTTATCTTGTTTCCTTTTGACCACAATTTTACTGCAAATTTTCACATTAATATTCTTCCAGACCTTGAACCTGTTGTTAGTCTTGTATTATAGAATTTTAAAAAAAAATAGAGAAAAAAACCTTCCAAAGAGCGGTAAACAGTGACTGGTATTGCAATTGACAAAAATATTTTATATCTCAAATAAATATAAAGACTTTGATTTAATTTACATTTTCAAAACTATTAATTGTAAAATTGACTCACCTTCTCTGTTGCAACTCCTCCAGTTCAACATTCCTTGCCGTAGACTCCGAAACAATGAATTGCTGTTCCTCAATCATCACTCTAATAATTATGGGTATCATTCTCCACTCTCCAGAATGTCGAGACTTGTTAACTCAAGCCTTGGTCTCGAAATTTTTGGTAGCAGTCTAAATGATTTCCGACATTTTTTACGACTCTACCAAAACTTTGACTTGACCTTGGCTTTGATTTGAATGTTCTTTCTTACGTATATTTTGTCCTATTTTTGTCATTGCTGCATTATAATATTAAGTATGTGCTATTCTTTCTCTGTTGCTCTTTTTTCCATTTCTTTTTAGGTATTTTTACTGGTTTTGAACTTAAAATAAATAAATTTCTCATAACATTATTACGAATATATTTGAGATGAGGTGTCTTAGCGATTTCAAGGAACGCTACGAGAATTTAATGAGTCTCCGAACTGTCGCCAGCCAGTCAGCATTTCAGGCATCACATTCAGTTGCCCAGACAAAAAACCATAAATCGGGTTCCGTTCACCGAGGTTAAATCTTCTGTTGTGCCTTACGTACGTGAGTCTTTTCTTCTCAAATACGTTTCGTGAATTCTAATTCCGTTTAATGTGAACACAATCGATATATCTCTATTAAATATCCCGCAGAGGATCATTACAAGTCAATGAGACGTTTTCCCTGTAATAAGATGAGTTTTTTGCATTATTATCCTCCATCAAATTGAGTGAGGTAACGAATGGAAATTAAAAAAAATAATAAGTTATTCATTGAAGTCAGTAGTTTGGTTTATTCAATAGAAGATTCATTATTGTATAACGCTTATACGGCAGTTAAGCCGTAAATAAAGCAGTGTTATGCCAATTTTAATGTTGGGCGTAACAAGTAACTAAGCCTCTTTATCTCAGGATGTGGGATGTCATCTCAATCATATTTGTGGGGGATCCATGGTCGTACATAATAAAAATACTCTTTATTCTTCAGAGAAATAATATACCAGAAGGGAGAGCTTGTGTAGTCAGGATTGTTGATTTTTTCCTGACTCGGGCGTGGATAGGGCTAGGGTATTTATACATCCATTCATAGCACACGTCGGCATTATGTTTTTGTTTATTTGTATGGCCACTTTTTCGAAGTATTGAAATGAACAAAAATATAGGATATATCCTAAAAAATCGTTGAGTTATGTCGCATAACAAAACGTAGTGGGCGGAGTCGCCGGAGACGCGGGAGCCGGAAAACATGCTTACCTACCGAAAAGTGGTGCTATATTATGTGAAACCTTGTCTTATCTCTTTCTCTCTCACGGTTTACTACGTAAGAACCCGGAGAAAGTGATTTATCGTAAATTTGTACAGGTTGGGTAAAAATATTTAGCTCTCTCTCCATATATATTCTTGCTATGAGCATTAAAGTCATATTACTGATTACTATGTGCATGAAATTATTGTCTTGACTTTGAAGACAACAGTTCTATGATAATACAATTCCTTATTATTGTTAATTTAAGAAACTACGAAATTGATTAGTAAATATTAAAATTATTGATTGCATGTGCTATTAATTAGTTTTGGTCTCATACTTTTCTGTTATTCAATGCAGTTATTTTTTAGTCATTCACATGACCCACCCCCTCAGCATGGCTATGCCACCCTCATTAGATATTTAACCATACCATAGAGCAGTCCTGAATAGAGCAGAGTTGAATTTTCTCATTGCGGATGCTTACAGAGAAGTTTTTGGCAAAAAACCAGAAACTTTTCTGTGCTTTTGTCGATTTGCAAAAGGCGTATGATCGAGTTGATAGGGACAAATTGTGGAAGGTATTATCCATGTATGGAGTTAACACAAATCTTATACAGGCAATCGCGTCCTTGTACGAGGGAAGCGTTGCATGTGTTAGAGTGAACGGTGATTTTACGAAGTGGTTTAACATCACAAAAGGTGTAAAACAAGGCTGTGTAATGTCACCGTGGTTGTTCAATTTGTACATGGATAATTGTATGCAAGAATTGAAAGGTGTGGGCTTGGGCGCGAAAATGAACAATGTGAAAGTATGTTGCCTATTGTATGCGGATGATGCGGTGCTGATTGCTGACAATATGGAAGATCTACAGTTTCTCGTGTCTAGGATGAACCAAGTATGTATGCAAAATGAGTTGATGATGAATGTAAGTAAGTCCAAAGTGATGGTGTTTGAAAGAGAGAGTACGAGAACAGCGTGCAATATAGTTGTGAATGATGAATACTTGGAGCAAGTGGATGAGTTCGTGTATTTAGGAAGTATGTTTACAAGAGACGGAAAGGCTGATAAGGATATTGAAAGAAGGGTGAATGCAGGAAACTCCATTAATGGAGGACTGAACGCTGTTGGGGCAAATAAGAAATTGTCCAAAGAAGCGAAGCTAGCAGTCCACAATGGAGTGCTTATACCAACCCTGATGTATGGCAGTGAGGCATGGAACTGGCAGAGGAAGGATGAAAGTAGACTGAATGCTGTGGAAATGAGATCTTTGAGACGGATGTGCGGTAAAACCATGTATGACCGTATTACAAATGTGGATATCCGGAAAGAATGCAAGGCTGATGTGAGCGTAATGGATAGGATTAAGAAAGGGACGCTTAGATGGTTTGGGCATGTAGAGCGAATGAACGAAGAAAGGAGTGTGAAAAGAATATATGATGCGAAAGTGAATGGAAGAAGAAGTCGAGGACGCCCGAGAAAGACATGGCACGATCAAGTAAATCAAATACTTGAATCGGGTCGTGTGAAGAGTCAGAATAACAGAAGAGTATGTATGAGACGATGTATGAATGTAAATGAAGCAAGAAGTGTGTGCCAAGACAGAGTTGTATGGCGGTCCGTCCTCTCTGCCTACCCTTGCGGGGAAACGGCGTGATGGTTAGTTAGTTAGTTAGTTAGAGCAGTCCAAATTATTCAGCCATATGTTTTTTCTATAAATTCAGATCTTGTTCTTCGTATGGTAGAGGAATGTTTTCGGAGGTCAATATAGGTTATTTTGCTTTATTTTGGTTATTTAGCCAGTGGGTGGCATTAGCAATAACTTGATTCAGCACAAATTAAACCTCTGGGAAACTGATGAAGGGAACATTCTCCAACGATGTGTTTTATGGATTGCTTCTGTCCACATTCACACATTCAGAATCCTTGAGCCCCTATTTGTGAATCATATACGCACAGTGACTGTGAATGCATTGAGTTGCGGCTGAGTGAGGTCCACGTCTTTCGAGAGACTGAAAACTCTGGCAGGTAACCTCTAGTGTGCCGGAGGTGCCAATAGTCACCAGGCATTCATTTTTATCTTTTTAGGAGTTTTTGTAATTTTAAACCTGTTGTTTGCACATTTAAATGAACTGTTAATGCTTGTCGACAAAATAATCAATCCATATAGATATTTTGCATTGCGTTAAGTTCAGTGCAAGTCGAGTAATACATATTTGAAATTTTCTTACGTCAGTGCGGCGGAAAAAAGTCGATTTTCAAAGTGACATTACATTGTATTTATAAAAAAACTTCATCCAATTTTGTTTTTATTTAAAAGGAAATTTATTCAACGACACAAAAATACAATAAAATGGCAAAAACATCTTCACATTTTTTAATCAAACTTTTTTAAGTGACATGAGGGAGAAAAAATCAATTCTTAGAATATGAGTAGCTGTTCCAGAAAAAAAAAACTTATCCAATTAACAAATATTAAAAAAATACATAAACACATTATCTGAAAAGATAGCATAATTGACAAAAACAATAATTTGTAAAACACAAGCGATTTATTACGAAATTACAATCAGCAAGGTGCGTCTGAAATTGTACTTTGCGGGAATCCGGCATTCCAGAGGTTAATAGTTGGGTCCACAACAACTGTTTTTTTATGCTCAAATTTCGATTTTAAAATACATCGTTTCAGAATATACAGGCGGCATACAACTATTTTTTTACGCAAGAAGAAACGTACTTTTCTGTTTTCTACTAGTAAACTAAATATTCAATGTACGCCTAAACGAAGGTAGGTACTCTCACAGTTACATTTTAATCCGTTAAAACCTAACTTTTTACTAAAGCAACGGCGCTCCGAATAGGTTTCCGCCACATTAAAGCGCCTGTATTTAAATGCAAAGTATAAATCGTACCCGAAACCAAAATAAAAATACAAATGGAAAGCCGGAGATATTATTTATGGCCGCCATTATGTTTGAAAGAAAGCTGGAAAACAAAGATAGGCTGGAACTGGAACTGGAGTTAATATGACGAAGGCCGCGGCGACCGGGCGGCGGTTTCAGGGGTAATTGAACACGTGAAAAATGTAATTGTGATGAGATTGTTTTGTCGCTGTTGTTATTTAAATGTACCACTGTGCGTCAATGGCCTAGCATAAAATATGTGTAATTTTTAACATGTTGGTATTTTAGGGGACATGTTGATAATTTATTTTAATTATTATACGCCACAAGGAAAAATCACTGAAAACACAATCCTACACGCAGATAACAATAAAAACAAAAATACCTAATTAATTTATTTATTTTCATAGTGAATACTGCATGTTAGATCCGAAGCTGCGATAAAACACCGAATGTGTTTTCAGCTTAAGATGAATTTGGAAAATAGTGGACGGTAAAAGATAAACTCTACTACTTGATGGAAGTGTCTAATTATGGATGTGGAGAGAATATGGAATGAAGAAGATAAGGAAACCAATTCACTCACCGATGAAGTTGATGTTTAAGTTCTTGATTATTTTTACACATTGAATTATTAACGAACACCACAACGAAAACACACTTAGTTAATATTATTTGAAGAACAACAACCAAACGAGACACCAACGAGCGAACACGTTTTTTCACATAACTCTCTTTTGTTTCTTGATTGTCACTTGTTTTCAAACTCAGTTTTGTTGAATATAGAAATCGAATATACTTAGGGTGAAATGGTTGGATAAGGTAGGAACTGGATGAAAAACAAGAAGGAACCTTACAAATTTTCTCTTTGAAATCCAACACCGCACAAGAATCCCAATTGCTCCCAACCGTCTGAAACCAGTGGAATTATGGCATCCCCAATCGGTGTATGCTATGAGACTAAAGGTAGTGAGAAAAAAGGAGACGGGGAAGAAGAAGGTTGGGAAGAAGTCAGCTATTCAGAACGGATCACCAAATATGGCTAAAGCCATTTCAAGCAACGTTTCAATTTTGAATGGGGGTATTTCACCAACTTGTTTCGTAATTTGATTTGCCATTAGTTTTACCTCCGTTTATGAAAATAAATTGTGTGAATGAAATAAAAGTACCTTGATTATTTGGTGAATTGATAATATAATAATGTTGAGCGTTTTATTAAGGTGTAACTTTTTTTAATGATATTTAAAATGTTGATTTCTTGTAGTGATAATAATAATATTAATCTGACGGCCTTCATGGTCGAGTGGTAAGACGCTCGACTACGAATCTAAAGGTCGCGGGTTCGAATCCGACGTGCGCCAATAACTTTGATTCAATTAAAATGTGTGAAATCACATTTAATTCATTATTTGCGGCACGTTCCAAAGTGGTAGATACTCCAAATATCGCCCTGATGAAAGACCGCCATTCAGAATCGAAACGCTGCTTGAAATGGCTTTAGCCGTGTTTGGTGACCAGATCTGAATACTCGGGTACTTCTCAACCTTCCTCTTTCCCATCTCCTTCCCCTCCCTACTACCTTCAGCCTCACAACATACCCCGATTGGGGATGCCATAGTCTCACTGGCTCTAGACAGATGGTTGGGAGCAGTTGGAACTCTTGTGCTGTATTCACTATAAAAAATAAAATAAAATATTAACAATAAATTTGATAAAATTAAAATGTATTTCGGAAAATTAAACGAAAAAACTATTTTATAAGAACCATTTAAGGATTAATTTTTCGAATTTTGCGAAATCTCACTAGAAATGTGACAGGTAGTTGTATATTTAGAATTGAGAATGGGAGGGTGTCATTGGTGGGCAGTATCTCCACTCGGCCACCGGGCACACCAGGGTAGCAGAGCGATGGCGGGTTGGAGGTTGCGGCCAGGACCCCCGGACGATGGAATAAAATAATTGCCACCGACCGCCCCGTTGAATATTTATATTTGCCCAGAGTGAAAAGTATTTAAAATAGCTAACCTGTGTAAATGAATTTTCATGCAAATCGGGCGAGCCTCGCCGCTTAAGGGGATGGAGACTGAGAGATGAGGACTTCGTGCTATATCATGCAGGGATCAGCAATCGTTCTCTCTAATAACTAACTAACTAACTAAACATCATTCCGTTTCTCCGGAGGGATAGGCAGAGATGACGGACCGCCATACAACTCTGTCTTGGCACACACTCCTTGCTACGTTCACATTCATACATCGTCCCATACATACTCTTCTGTTATTCTAACTATTCAAGTATTTAATTCACTTGATCGTGCCATGTCTTTTTCGGGCGTCCCCGACTTCTTCTTCCATTCACTTTCGTATCATATATTATTTTCACGCTCCTTTCATCGTTCATTTGCTCTACACGCCAAACCTAAACGTATCTTTCTTAATCCTATTCATTACGCTTTCATCAGCCTTGCATTCTTTCCGGATATCCACATTTTTTACACAGTCATACATGCTTTTACCCCACATACGTCTCAGGGATCTTATTTACACAGTTTTCAGACTACTTTCATCCTTTCTCTGCCAGTTCCATTCTTCACTGCCATCCATCAGGGTTGGTATAAGCATTCTATTGTGGACTGCCAGTTTCGCTTCTTCGGACAAATTCTTATTCTAATAATGTTAAAAATAATGTAAAAACTTTGATAGTTGGACCAACTACGAGATACAGGCTTCATTCAGTTATTTATTATTTTAAAAACATTACAAAATTTATTTTAAGGCGTTTTTAAATAAAGCGATTGAGTGTATTAATACACAATATTCATAAATATAAAACAATTAATTCTAAAACATATAAATTGCAATGAATCCAAAGTATAGACAGTAAAAAATAAAACAGTAAAAAATAAGACAATTTAAACATGATTTTTCATCCAAATAATGAAAAAAAAAAAAAAATAAAACCATGGAATAATTACACAAATAACAGGAATGCTTATCATTTGAACGAAGCTTCATTTATGCAAAATATATCGACATCCGAAGCGATTCGATTCAACAAGATTGCCCTCCCCACCGGAATGCCATTGGCAAGTTGGTTCTGCAGGCCGGGAGATAAAACAATCTATGCTGCCGATGGCGAAGATAACCATCAGGAACATAAAAATGAATGCTCTCCATGATAGTTAAGTTTTCAGACCATCCACGAATCAATCTGAAGAAATGTGTTGCAATGTACACATCCCTTCTGACCTCTAGATGGTATGTTCCGAGCATACCCAAGAGAAAGTCGGTAGGATAGAGCCACGGGTAGTAACCGTACTCCCTCAAGTAAAGAAATCTCAGAAATTTCTTCTGAACTTCATATGAAAGCCACGGAAATAACATAATAGTATGACTGAGGTGATGCATGATTCTGAATGAAACAAGGAGTGTGTGCTAAGAAACAGTTGTGTGGTAAATCATCCTCTCTGCCTACTCCTTCGGAAAATGGCGTGATGGTTAGGTAGATAATAGTTTGTTACCACGGAAATCAAATCGTTTCCTGAATTTTAGTTTATCATCTTTATTCTTATTGTGTTCTCCCTCTGTAGTATACATGTATACAGGTGTAGCCGCACACTTTATATTTTTGCTCACTTTAATTTTATACTCTGATGATGCATAGGCTAAGTGAAACCGATAAGTAATAATAATAAAAATTTGATCTGTGGTCTTATACAAAATTGTTTTTTCATTTCATAAATTTTCCCAATAATAATTCAAAACTTGCGTTGTCGGGGAGAAACAAGTTTGTGAACACTGCCTTACGCCGTACCATACCCAGTAGATACACCTTTATGCCTTTCTATATAGCATTATGTACATTCACACATCCGGAGTGTCATATTCACATGTGAGCACTGAGCACACACGTCGCACAGTGCAGAGTAGCCATATTTGAACAGTCTCCTTGTATTTGCTGACATCTCCTCGGCAATAAAAAAATATTAAAATTGTACCGCAAATATTTGTGCTAAATTGTTATTGATAAGGCTGTTTCCATTTTAGGCACCATGCACGTTTGAACAGGCTAATGCGTTACCAGAGAATACTTTTATAAATTAAACCATATTTTGCATTCATTCGTATTTACATACCTACGTTAGTAAATTAATTAGAACGTATGAAATTATAACAGTCTATTGAATTGATTATTAAACTTTTTTATTCAGCTATAATCGATCGAAATTCACTAATTGAAATTACATTTGGATGCAATCAATACTTTGTAAAATTGTTTATATCGAATACCACACAAGAGTCTAAACTGCTTCAAACTATCTAGAGCCAGAGAGGCTGGCATACCCGAATGGAGTATGCTGTGAGGCTGAAGGTAGTGGGGAGGGGAAGGATGGGTAATTACATAGTATTCAGATCTGGTCACCAAATACGGCTATAGCCATTTCAAGCAACGTTTCAATTCTGAAAGAGTGTCTACCACTTTGGAACGTGCCGCAAACATAACACATATTATTTCATATGAATTAAATATGTTATGACACATATGACTAAAATAAATTTTGCTTCAACACGCCAGGTTTGAACCCGCAACCTCTGGATTCGTAGTCCAGCAAACCACTACTCGACGAAAACACTGCACATGCAAATTGAAATTATATAATTAGTGGTAATTTATTTGGACCCTTTTTCCTCTAGATACTTGTCAACCCCCAAGCCTTCAATATTTTTTAAATGAATTCTGAAACAAATCGGAATAGTTTAAAATCAGGCAACACTGATTTGCCGCTTTTATTGTATCTTGTAAATATATAAGTGGAAAAATCTGCATGATTTTTTTTCATCGGAAATGTAAATATTTTTTAAATACCTATCTGATAGTATGATAAGCGTGTGTCATACGTGGTTCAATCAATCACCGTGTATGGCGCTAAAGTCTGCGAAAACTAAACCTACTTCGAGTTTATTGAGTAATTTTTTAATGTCAAATATACTTGTATCTTCACGAATCGCTTAAATTATCAGAATTAGCCGATACAAATTCTACTGGATGCATGTTGTTTGTATAAGACTAAAAGGACACTGAAAGAACCTGGACAGGTGATTGAGCTGCAGTCTCCCTACTCAGAAATGCAGAAAATAGAATATGGGACACGCAAACACATCAATGTTTGAATATTTCGTTGTTAAACATTTTAAATGTAAATAATTTTAAGCTTTTCTCTTTCAATTTTTGGAGCTTTTCAATTTAGGGGTAACAACTGGGTATTCCCAACTGAGGTTTTTTTTTAATGAATACCGCACAAAATACCCAACTACCCGGAGTTAGGGGTGCTATGATATTCCCAACTTTGGCATTTTATTTATTAATTTATTTTATTATGTACGTCCTACTAATAGGTGTTAACAGAAATGCGAAATAGATAATATAATATAATTGTGATACAGAAGTAACTAAGTAGAAATATCTTATATTAGTCGCTTAAATAAATATGTAGTATTTACTTTATGTACTAAAGATATTGTACTATATTATGCTGTACAGTGCATGGTATGGTGTATTACTCTATCAGTTTTTTAAGATGAGTGAATTTTAATAAAATGTATAATTTTAAATAATAAGATAATCTGTATTTCCACTGTTATTTTCATTGTTATTCAAATGTATTTAAAATCCTATTGCCAAACTACTT